>OX326959.1:41024550-41624550 GCA_946800325.1 Luzula sylvatica
CAAAAATATCAATTATCATTTTTTCTAAAAAAGACCAAAATTGTTCTCTAAAATGAGCAAAATACTTCATTTTTTATGATTTTCTCAAAAAATTCCGTGATTGAAGACTAACACATACAAATTTCTATTTTTCCTATTTTTTGCATAAAATCAAAAACTGAAGTCTAACACCTTCAAAAATATCAATTATCATTTTTTCTAAAAAAGACCAAAATAGTTCTCTAAAATGAGCAAAATACTTCATTTTTCATGATTTTCTCAAAAAATTCCGTGATTGAAGACTAACACATACAAATTTCAATTTTTCCAATTTTTTGCAAAAAATCAAAAACTGAAGTCTAACACCTTCAAAAATATCAATTATCATTTTTTGTAAAAAAGACCAATATAGTTCCCTAAAATGAGCAAAATACTTCATTTTTCATGATTTTCTCAAAAAATTCCGTGATTGTAGACTAACACATACAAATTTCAATTTTTCCAATTTTTTGCAAAAAATCAAAAACTGAAGTCTAACACCTTCAAAAATATCAATTATCATTTTTTCTAAAAAAGACCAAAATAGTTCTCTAAAATGAGCAAAATACTTCATTTTTCATGATTTTCTCAAAAAATTCCGTGATTGAAGACTAACACATACAAATTTCAATTTTTCCAATTTTTTGCAAAAAATCAAAAACTGAAGTCTAACACCTTCAAAAATATCAATTATCATTTTTTCTAAAAAAGACCAATATAGTTCCCTAAAATGAGCAAAATACTTCATTTTTCATGATTTTCTCAAAAAATTCCGTGATTGAAGACTAACACATACAAATTTCAATTTTTCCAATTTTTTGCAAAAAATCAAAAACTGAAGTCTAACACCTTCAAAAATATCAATTATCATTTTTTCTAAAAAAGACCAAAATAGTTCTCTAAAATGAGCAAAATACTTCATTTTTCATGATTTTCTCAAAAAATTCCGTGATTGAAGACCAACACATACAAATTTCAATTTTTCCAATTTTTTGCAAAAAATCAAAAACTGAAGTCTAACACCTTCAAAAATATCAATTATCATTTTTTCTAAAAAAGACCAATATATTTCCCTAAAATGAGCAAAATACTTCATTTTTCATGATTTTCTCAAAAAATTCCGTGATTGAAGACTAACACATACAAATTTCAATTTTTCCAATTTTTTGCAAAAAATCAAAAACTGAAGTCTAACACCTTCAAAAATATCAATTATCATTTTTTCTAAAAAAGACCAAAATAGTTCTCTAAAATGAGCAAAATACTTCATTTTTCATGATTTTCTCAAAAAATTCCGTGATTGAAGACTAACACATACATATTTCTATTTTTCCTATTTTTTTGCATAAAATCAAAAACCGAAGTCTAACACCTTCAAAAATATCAATTATGATTTTTTCAAAAAAAGACCAAAATAGTTCTCTAAAATGATCAAAATACTTCATTTTTCATGATTTTCTCAAAAAATTCCATGATTGAAGACTAACACATACAAATTTCAATTTTTCCAATTTTTTGCAAAAAATCAAAAACTGAAGTCTAACACCTTCAAAAATATCAATTATCATTTTTTCTAAAAAAGACCAAAATAGTTCTCTAAAATGAGCAAAATACTTCATTTTTTATGATTTTCTCAAAAAATTCCGTGATTGAAGACTAACACATACAAATTTCTATTTTACCAATTTTTTGCATAAAATAAAAAACTGAAGTCTAACACCTTCAAAAATATCAATTATCATTTTTTCTAAAAAAGACCAATATAGTTCCCTAAAATGAGCAAAATACTTCATTTTTCATGATTTTCTCAAAAAATTCCGTGATTGAAGACTAACACATACAAATTTCAATTTTTCCAATTTTTTGCAAAAAATCAAAAACTGAAGTCTAACACCTTCAAAAATATCAATTATCATTTTTTCTAAAAAAGACCTAAATAGTTCTCTAAAATGAACAAAATACTTCATTTTTCATGATTTTCTCAAAAAATTCCGTGATTGAAGACTAACACATACAAATTTCAATTTTTCCAATTTTTTGCAAAAAATAAAAAACTGAAGTCTAACACCTTCAAAAATATCAATTATCATTTTTTCTGAAAAAGGCCAAAATAGTTCTCTGAAATGAGCAAAATACTTCATTTTTCATGTTTTTCTCAAAAAACTTCGTGATTGAAGACTAACACATACAAATTTCAATTTTTCCATTTTTTTGCAAAAAATCAAAAACTGAAGTCTAACACCTTAAAAAATATCAATTATCATTTTTTCTAAAAGAGTCCAAAATAGTTCTCTAAAATGAGCAAAATACTTCATTTTTCATGTTTTTCTCAAAAAACGTCGTGCTTGAAGACTAACACATACAAATTTCTATTTTTCCTATTTTTTGCAAAAAATCAAAAACCGAAGTCTAACACCTTCAAAAATATCAATTATCATTTTTTCTAAAAAAGACCAAAATAGTTCTCTAAAATGAGCAAAATACTTCATTTTTCATGTTTTTCTCAAAAAACTCCGGGATTGAAGACTAACACATACAAATTTCTATTTTTCCTATTTTTTTGCATAAAATCAAAAACCGAAGTCTAACACCTTCAAAAATATCAATTATCATTTTTTCTAAAAAAGACCAAAATAGTTCTCTAAAATGATCAAAATACTTCATTTTTCATGATTTTCTCAAAAAATTCCATGATTGAAGACTAACACATACAAATTTCAATTTTTCCAATTTTTTGCAAAAAATCAAAAACTGAAGTCTAACACCTTCAAAAATATCATTTATCATTTTTTCTAAAAAAGACCAAAATAGTTCTCTAAAATGAGCAATATACTTCATTTTTCATGATTTTCTCAAAAAATTCCGTGATTGAAGACTAACACATACAAATTTCTATTTTACCAATTTTTTGCATAAAATCAAAAACTGAAGTCTAACACCTTCAAAAATATCAATTATCATTTTTTCTAAAAAAGACCAATATAGTTCCCTAAAATGAGCAAAATACTTCATTTTTCATGATTTTCTCAAAAAATTACGTGATTGAAGACTAACACATACAAATTTCAATTTTTCCAATTTTTTGCAAAAAATAAAAAACTGAAGTCTAACACCTTCAAAAATATCAATTATCATTTTTTCTGAAAAAGGCCAAAAAAGTTCTCTGAAATGAGCGAAATACTTCATTTTTCATGTTTTTCTCAAAAAACTTCGTGATTGAAGACTAACACATACAAATTTCAATTTTTCCATTTTTTTGCAAAAAATCAAAAACTGAAGTCTAACACCTTAAAAAATATCAATTATCATTTTTTCTAAAAGAGTCCAAAATAGTTCTCTAACATGAGCAAAATAATTCATTTTTCATGTTTTTCTCAAAAAACGTCGTGCTTGAAGACTAACACATACAAATTTCTATTTTTCCTATTTTTTGCAAAAAATCAAAAACCGAAGTCTAACACCTTCAAAAATATCAATTATCATTTTTTCTAAAAAAGACCAAAATTGTTCTCTAAAATGAGCAAAATACTTCATTTTTTATGATTTTCTCAAAAAATTCCGTGATTGAATACTAACACATACAAATTTCTATTTTTCCTATTTTTTGCATAAAATCAAAAACTGAAGTCTAACACCTTCAAAAATATCAATTATCATTTTTTCTAAAAAAGACCAAAATAGTTCTCTAAAATGAGCAAAATACTTCATTTTTTATGATTTTCTCAAAAAATTCCGTGATTGAAGACTAACACATACAAATTTCTATTTTACCAATTTTTTGCATAAAATCAAAAACTGAAGTCTAACACCTTCAAAAATATCAATTATCATTTTTTCTAAAAAAGACCAATATAGTTCCCTAAAATGAGCAAAATACTTCATTTTTCATGATTTTCTCAAAAAATTCCGTGATTGAAGACTAACACATACAAATTTCAATTTTTCCAATTTTTTGCAAAAAATAAAAAACTGAAGTCTAACACCTTCAAAAATATCAATTATCATTTTTTCTGAAAAAGGCCAAAAAAGTTCTCTGAAATGAGCGAAATACTTCATTTTTCATGTTTTTCTCAAAAAACTTCGTGATTGAAGACTAACACATACAAATTTCAATTTTTCCATTTTTTTGCAAAAAATCAAAAACTGAAGTCTAACACCTTCAAAAATATCAATTATCATTTTTTCTGAAAAAGGCCAAAAAAGTTCTCTGAAATGAGCGAAATACTTCATTTTTCATGTTTTTCTCAAAAAATTCCGTGATTGAAGACTAACACATACAAATTTCTATTTTTCCTATTTTTTGCATAAAATCAATAACTGAAGTCTAACACCTTCAAAAATATCAATTATCATTTTTTCTAAAAAAGACCAAAATAGTTCTCTAAAATGAGCAAAATACTTAATTTTTTATGATTTTCTCAAAAAATTCCGTGATTGAAGACTAACACATACAAATTTCTATTTTACCAATTTTTTGCATAAAATCAAAAACTGAAGTCTAACACCTTCAAAAATATCAATTATCATTTTTTCTAAAAAAGACCAATATAGTTCCCTAAAATGAGCAAAATACTTCATTTTTCATGATTTTCTCAAAAAATTCCGTGATTGAAGACTAACACATACAAATTTCAATTTTTCCTATTTTTTGCAAAAAATCAAAAACCGAAGTCTAACACCTTCAAAAATATCAATTATCATTTTTTCTAAAAAAGACCAAAATTGTTCTCTAAAATGAGCAAAATACTTCATTTTTTATGATTTTCTCAAAAAATTCCGTGATTGAAGACTAACCCATACAAATTTCTATTTTTCCTATTTTTTGCATAAAATCAAAAACTGAAGTCTAACACCTTCAAAAATATCAATTATCATTTTTTCTAAAAAAGACCAATATAGTTCCCTAAAATGAGCAAAATACTTCATTTTTCATGATTTTCTCAAAAAATTCCGTGATTGAAGACTAACACATACAAATTTCAATTTTTCCAATTTTGTGCAAAAAATCAAAAACTGAATTCTAACACCTTCAAAAATATCAATTATCATTGTTTCTAAAAAAGACCAAAATAGTTCTCTAAAATGAGCAAAATACTTCATTTTTCATGATTTTCTCAAAAAATTCCTTGATTGAAGACTAACACATACAAATTTCAATTTTTCCAATTTTTTGCAAAAAATCAAAAACTGAATTCTAACACCTTCAAAAATATCAATTATCATTTTTTCTATAAAAGACCAAAATAGTTCTCTAAAATGAGCAAAATACTTCATTTTTCATGATTTTCTCAAAAAATTCCGTGATTGAAGACAAACACATACAAATTTCTATTTTTCCTATTTTTTGCATAAAATCAAAAACTGAAGTCAAACACCTTCAAAAATATCAATTATCATTTTGTCTAAAAAAGACCAAAATAGTTCTCTAAAATGAGCAAAATACTTCATTTTTCATGATTTTCTCAAAAAATTCCGTGATTGAAGACTAACACATTCAAAATTCAATTTTTCCAATTTTTTGCAAAAAATAAAAAACTGAAGTCTAACACCTTCAAAAATATCAATTATCATTTTTTCTGGAAAAGACCAAAATAGTTCTCTAAAATGAGCAAAATACATCATTTTTCATGTTTTTCTCAAAATATTCCGTGATTGAAGACAAACACATACAAATTTCAATTTTTCGATTTTTTTGCAAAAAATCAAAAACTGAAGTCTAACACCTTAAAAAATATCAATTATCATTTTTTCTAAAAGAGTCCAAAATAGTTCTCTAAAATGAGCAAAATACTTCATTTTTCATGTTTTTTCTCAAAAAACGTCGTGATTGAAGACTAACACATACAAATTTCTATTTTTCCAATTTTTTGCAAAAAATCAAAAACTGAAGTCTAACACCTTCAAAAATATCAATTATCATTTTTTCTAAAAAAGACCAAAATAGTTCTCTAAAATGAGCAAAATAATTCATTTTTCATGTTTTTCTCAAAAAACTCCGGGTTTGAAGACTAACACATACAAATTTCTATTTTTCCAATTTTTTGCAAAAAATCAAAAACTGAAGTCTAACACCTTCAAAAATATCAATTATCATTTTTTCTAAAAAAGACCAAAATAGTTCTCTAAAATGAGCAAAATACTTCATTTTTCATGATTTTCTCAAAAAATTCCGTGATTGAAGACTAACACATACAAATTTCAATTTTTCCAATTTTTTGCAAAAAATCAAAAACTGAATTCTAACACCTTCAAAAATATCAATTATCATTTTTTCTATAAAAGACCAAAATAGTTCTCTAAAATGAGCAAAATACTTCATTTTTCATGATTTTCTCAAAAAATTCCGTGATTGAAGACTAACACATACAAATTTCAATTTTTCCAATTTTTTTCCAAAAATAAAAAACTGAAGCACCTTCAAAAATATCAATTATCATTTTTTCTAAAAGAGTGCAAAATAGTTCTCTACACTGAGCAAAATACTTCATTTTTCATGTTTTTCTCAAAAAACGTCGTGATTGAAGACTAACACATACAAATTTCTATTTTTCCAATTTTTTGCAAAAAATCAATAACTGAAGTCTAACACCTTCAAAAATATAAATTATCATTTTTTCTAAAAAAGACCAAAATAGTTCTCTAAAATGAGCAAAATACTTCATTTTTCATGATTTTCTCAAAAAATTCCGTTATTGAAGACTAACACGTACAAATTTCAATTTTTCCAATTTTTTGCAAAAAATAAAAAACTGAAGTCTAACACCTTCAAAAATATCAATTATCATTTTTTCTGAAAAAGACCAAAATAGTTCTATGAAATGAGCAAAATACTTCATTTTTCATGTGTTTCTCAAAAAATTCCGTGATTGAAGACTAACACATACAAATTTCAATTTTTCCATTTTTTTGCAAAAAATCAAAAACTGAAGTCTAACACCTTAAAAAATATCAATTATCATTTTTTCTAAAAGAGTCCAAAATAGTTCTCTAAAATGAGCAAAATACTTCATTTTTCATGTTTTTCTCAAAAAACGTCGTGATTGAAGACTAACACATAGAAATTTCTATTTTTCCAATTTTTTGCAAAAAATCAAAAACCGAAGTCTAACACCTTCAAAAATATCAATTATCATTTTTTTAAAAAAAGGCCAAAATAGTTCTCTAAAATGAGCAAAATACTTCATTTTTCATGTTTTTCTCAAAAAACTCCGGGATTGAAGACTAACACATACAAATTTCTATTTTTCCTATTTTTTTGCATAAAATCAAAAACTGAAGTCTAACACCTTCAAAAATATCAATTATCATTTTTTCTAAAGAAGACCAAAATAGTTCCCTAAAATGAGCAAAATACTTCATTTTTCATGATTTTCTCAAAAAATTCCGTGATTGAAGACTAACACATACAAATTTCTATTTTTCCAATTTTTTGCAAAAAATCAAAAACCGAAGTCTAAAACCTTCAAAAATATCAATTATCATTTTTTCTAAAAATGACCAAAATAGTTCTCTAAAATGAGCAAAATACTTCATTTTTCATGTTTTTCTCAAAAAACTCCGGGATTGAAGACTAACACATACAAATTTCTATTTTTCCTATTTTTTTGTATAAAATCAAAAACTGAAGTCTAACACCTTCAAAAATATCAATTATCATTTTTTCTAAAAAAGACCAAAATAGTTCTCTAAAATGAGCAAAATACATCATTTTTCATGATTTTCTCAAAAAATTCCGTGATTGAAGACTAACACATACAAATTTCAATTTTTCCAATTTTTTGCAAAAAATCAAAAACTGAAGTCTAACACCTTCAAAAATATCAATTATCATTTTTTCTAAAAAAGACCAAAATAGTTCTCTAAAATGAGCAAAATACTTCATTTTTTATGATTTTCTCAAAAAATTCCGTGATTGAAGTCTAACACATACAAATTTCTATTTTACCTATTTTTTGCATAAAATCAAAAAATGAAGTCTAACACTTTCAAAAATATCAATTATCATTTTTTCAAAAAAAGACCAAAATAGTTCTCTAAAATGAGCAAAATACTTCATTTTTCATGATTTTCTCAAAAAATTCCGTGATTGAAGACTAACACATACAAATTTCAATTTTTCCAATTTTTTGCAAAAAATCAAAAACTGAAGTAACACCTTCAAAAATATCAATTATCATTTTTTTTAAAAAAGACCAAAATAGTTCTCTAAAATGAGCAAAATACTTGATTTTTCATGTTTTTCTCAAAAAACTCCGGGATTGAAGACTGACACATACAAATTTCTATTTTTCCTATTTTTTTGCATAAAATTAAAAACTGAAGTCTAACACCTTCAAAAATATCAATTATCATTTTTTCTAAAGAAGACCAAAATAGTTCTCTAAAATGAGCAAAATACTTCATTTTTCATGATTTTCTCAAAAAATTCCGTGATTGAAGACTAACACATACAAATTTCTATTTTTCCAATTTTTTGCAAAAAATCAAAAACCGAAGTCTAAAACCTTCAAAAATATCAATTATCATTTTTTCTAAAAATGACCAAAATAGTTCTCTAAAATGAGCAAAATACTTCATTTTTCATGTTTTTCTCAAAAAACTCCGGGATTGAAGACTAACACATACAAATTTCTATTTTTCCTATTTTTTTGCATAAAATCAAAAACTGAAGTCTAACACCTTCAAAAATATCAATTATCATTTTTTCTAAAGAAGACCAAAATAGTTCTCTAAAATGAGCAAAATACTTCATTTTTCATGATTTTCTCAAAAAATTCCGTGATTGAAGACTAACACATACAAATTTCAATTTTTCCAATTTTTTGCAAAAAATCAAAAACTGAAGTCTAACACCTTCAAAAATATCAATTATCATTTTTTCTAAAAAAGACCAAAATAGTTCTCTAAAATGAGCAAAATACTTCATTTTTTATGATTTTCTCAAAAAATTCCGTGATTGAAGACTAACACGTACAAATTTCTATTTTACCTATTTTTTGCATAAAATCAAAAAATGAAGTCTAACACTTTCAAAAATATCAATTATCATTTTTTCTAAAAAAGACCAAAATAGTTCTCTAAAATGAGCAAAATACTTAATTTTTCATGATTTTCTCAAAAAATTCCGTGATTGAAGACTAACACATACAAATTTCAATTTTTCCAATTTTTTGCAAAAAATCAAAAACTGAAGTCTAACACCTTCAAAAATATCAATTATCATTTTTTCTAAAAAAGACCAAAATAGTTCTCTAAAATGAGCAAAATACTTCATTTTTCATGATTTTCTCAAAAAATTCCGTGATTGAAGACTAACACATACAAATTTCAATTTTTCCAATTTTTTGCAAAAAATAAAAAACTGAAGTCTAACACCTTCAAAAATATCAATTATCATTTTTTCTGAAAAAGACCAAAATAGTTCTCTGAAATGAGCAAAATACTTCATTTTTCATGTTTTTCTCAAAAAACTTCGTGATTGAAGACTGACACATACAAATTTCAATTTTTCCATTTTTTTGCAAAAAATCAAAAACTGAAGACTAACACCTTAAAAAATATCAATTATCATTTTTTCTAAAAGAGTCCAAAATAGTTCTCTAAAATGAGCAAAATACTTCATTTTTCATGTTTTTCTCAAAAAACGTTGTGATTGAAGACTAACACATACAAATTTCTATTTTTCCAATTTTTTGCAAAAAATCAAAAACCGAAGTCTAACACCTTCAAAAATATCAATTATCATTTTTTCTAAAAAAGACCAAAATAGTTCTCTAAAATGAGCAAAATACTTCATTTTTCATTTTTTTCTCAAAAAACTCCGGGATTGAAGACTAACACATACAAATTTCTATTTTTCCTATTTTTTTGCATAAAATCAAAAACTGAAGTCTAACACCTTCAAAAATATCAATTATCATTTTTTCTAAAAAAGACCAAAATAGTTCTCTAAAATGAGCAAAATACTTCATTTTCTTGATTTTCTCAAAAAATTCCGTGATTGAAGACTAACACATACAAATTTCAATTTTTCCAATTTTTTGCAAAAAATCAAAAACTGAAGTCTAACACCTTCAAAAATATCAATTATCATTTTTTCTAAAAAAGACCAAAATAGTTCTCTAAAATGAGCAAAATACTTCATTTTTCATGATTTTCTCAAAAAATTCCGTGATTGAAGACTAACACATACAAATTTCTATTTTTCCTATTTTTTGCATAAAATCAAAAACTGAAGTCTAACACCTTCAAAAATATCAATTATCATTTTTTCTAAAAAAGACCAATATAGTTCCCTAAAATGTGCAAAATACTTCATTTTTCATGATTTTCTCAAAAAATTCCGTGATTGAAGACTAACACATACAAATTTCAATTTTTCCAATTTTTTGCAACAAATCAAAAACTGAAGTCTAACACCTTCAAAAATATCAATTATCATTTTTTCTAAAAAAGACCAAAATAGTTCTCTAAACTGAGCAAAATACTTCATTTTTCATGATTTTCTTAAAAAATTCCGTGATTGAAGACTAACACATACAAATTTCAATTTTTCCAATTTTTTGCAAAAAATAAAAAACTGAAGTCTAACACCTTCAAAAATATCAATTATCATTTTTTCAGAAAAAGGCCAAAATAGTTCTCTGAAATGAGCAAAATACTTCATTTTTCATGTTTTTTCTCAAAAAACGTCGTGATTGAAGACTAACACATACAAATTTCTATTTTTCCAATTTTTTGCAAAAAATCAAAAACTGAAGTCTAACATCTTCAAAAATATCAATTATCATTTTTTCTAAAAAAGACCAAAATAGTTCTCTAAAATGAGCAAAATAATTCATTTTTCATGTTTTTCTCAAAAAACTCCGGGATTGAAGACTAACACATACAAATTTCTATTTTTCCAATTTTTTGCAAAAAATCAAAAACTGAAGTCTAACACCTTCAAAAATATCAATTATCATTTTTTTCTAAAAAAGACCAAAATAGTTCTCTAAAATGAGCAAAAGACTTCATTTTTCATGATTTTCTCAAAAAATTCCGTGATTGAAGACTAACACATACAAATTTCAATTTTTCCAATTTTTTGCAAAAAATCAAAAACTGAAGTCTAACACCTTCAAAAATATCAATTATCATTTTTTCTATAAAAGACCAAAATAGTTCTCTAAAATGAGCAAAATACTTCATTTTTCATGATTTTCTCAAAAAATTCCGTGATTCAAGACTAACACATACAAATTTCAATTTTTCCAATTGTTTTCCAAAAATAAAAAACTGAAGCACCTTCAAAAATATCAATTATCATTTTTTCTAAAAGAGTGCAAAATAGTTCTCTACACTGAGCAAAATACTTCATTTTTCATGTTTTTCTCAAAAAACGTCGTGATTGAAGATAACACATACAAATTTCTATTTTTCCAATTTTTTGCAAAAAATTAAAAACTGAAGTCTAACACCTTCAAAAATATAAATTATCATTTTTTCTAAAAAAGACCAAAATAGTTCTCTAAAATGAGCAAAATACTTCATTTTTCATGATTTTCTCAAAAAATTCCGTGATTGAAGACTAACACGTACAAACTTCAATTTTTCCAATTTTTTGCACAAAATAAAAAACTGAAGTCTAACACCTTCAAAAATATCAATTATCATTTTTTCTGAAAAAGACCAAAATAGTTCTCTGAAATGAGCAAAATACTTCATTTTTCATGTGTTTCTCAAAAAATTCCGTGATTGAAGACTAACACATACAAATTTCAATTTTTCCATTTTTTTGCAAAAAATCAAAAACTGAAGTCTAACACCTTAAAAAATATCAATTATCATTTTTTCTAAAAGAGTCCAAAATAGTTCTCTAAAATGAGCAAAATACTTCATTTTTCATGTTTTTCTCAAAAAACGTCGTGATTGAAGACTAACACATACAAATTTCTATTTTTCCAATTTTTTGCAAAAAATCAAAAACCGAAGTTCTAACACCTTCAAAAATATCAATTATCATTTTTTTAAAAAAGACCAAAATAGTTCTCTAAAATGAGCAAAATACTTCATTTTTCATGTTTTTCTCAAAAAACTCCGGGATTGAAGACTAACACATACAAATTTCTATTTTTCCTATTTTTTTTGCATAAAATCAAAAACTGAAGTCTAACACCTTCAAAAATATCAATTATCATTTTTTCTAAAGAAGACCAAAATAGTTCTCTAAAATGAGCAAAATACTTCATTTTTCATGATTTTCTCAAAAAATTCCGTGATTGAGACTAACACATACAAATTTCTATTTTTCAATTTTTTGCAAAAAATCAAAAACCGAAGTCTAAAACCTTCAAAAATATCAATTATCATTTTTTCTAAAAATGACCAAAATAGTTCTCTAAAATGAGCAAAATACTTCATTTTTCATGTTTTTTCTCAAAAAACTCCGGGATTGAAGACTAACACATACAAATTTCTATTTTTCCTATTTTTTTGCCTAAAATCAAAAACTGAAGTCTAACACCTTCAAAAATATCAATTATCATTTTTTCTAAAAAAGACCAATATAGTTCCCTAAAATGTGCAAAATACATCATTTTTCATGATTTTCTCAAAAAATTCCGTGATTGAAGACTAACACATACAAATTTCAATTTTTCCAATTTTTTTGCAAAAAATCAAAAACTGAAGTCTAACACCTTCAAAAATATCAATTATCATTTTTTCTAAAAAAGACCAAAATAGTTCTCTAAAATGAGCAAAATACTTCATTTTTTATGATTTTCTCAAAAAATTCCGTGATTGAAGTCTAACACATACAAATTTCTATTTTACCTATTTTTTGCATAAAATCAAAAAATGAAGTCTAACACTTTCAAAAATATCAATTATCATTTTTTCAAAAAAAGACCAAAATAGTTCTCTAAAATGAGCAAAATACTTCATTTTTCATGATTTTCTCAAAAAATTCCGTGATTGAAGACTAACACATACAAATTTCAATTTTTCCAATTTTTTGCAAAAAATCAAAAACTGAAGTAACACCTTCAAAAATATCAATTATCATTTTTTTTAAAAAAGACCAAAATAGTTCTCTAAAATGAGCAAAATACTTCATTTTTCATGTTTTTCTCAAAAAACTCCGGGATTGAAGACTGACACATACAAATTTCTATTTTTCCTATTTTTTTGCATAAAATCAAAAACTGAAGTCTAACACCTTCAAAAATATCAATTATCATTTTTTCTAAAGAAGACCAAAATAGTTCTCTAAAATGAGCAAAATACTTCATTTTTCATGATTTTCTCAAAAAATTCCGTGATTGAAGACTAACACATACAAATTTCTATTTTTCCAATTTTTTGCAAAAAATCAAAAACCGAAGTCTAAAACCTTCAAAAATATCAATTATCATTTTTTCTAAAAATGACCAAAATAGTTCTCTAAAATGAGCAAAATACTTCATTTTTCATGTTTTTCTCAAAAAACTCCGGGATTGAAGACTAACACATACAAATTTCTATTTTTCCTATTTTTTTGCATAAAATCAAAAACTGAAGTCTAACACCTTCAAAAATATCAATTATCATTTTTTCTAAAGAAGACCAAAATAGTTCTCTAAAATGAGCAAAATACTTCATTTTTCATGATTTTCTCAAAAAATTCCGTGATTGAAGACTAACACATACAAATTTCAATTTTTCCAATTTTTTGCAAAAAATCAAAAACTGAAGTCTAACACCTTCAAAAATATCAATTATCATTTTTTCTAAAAAAGACCAAAATAGTTCTCTAAAATGAGCAAAATACTTCATTTTTTATGATTTTCTCAAAAAATTCCGTGATTGAAGACTAACACGTACAAATTTCTATTTTACCTATTTTTTGCATAAAATCAAAAAATGAAGTCTAACACTTTCAAAAATATCAATTATCATTTTTTCTAAAAAAGACCAAAATAGTTCTCTAAAATGAGCAAAATAATTAATTTTTCATGATTTTCTCAAAAAATTCCGTGATTGAAGACTAACACATACAAATTTCAATTTTTCCAATTTTTTGCAAAAAATCAAAAACTGAAGTCTAACACCTTCAAAAAAATCAATTATCATTTTTTCTAAAAAAGACCAAAATAGTTCTCTAAAATGAGCAAAATACTTCATTTTTCATGATTTTCTCAAAAAATTCCGTGATTGAAGACTAACACATACAAATTTCAATTTTTCCAATTTTTTGCAAAAAATAAAAAACTGAAGTCTAACACCTTCAAAAATATCAATTATCATTTTTTCTGAAAAAGACCAAAATAGTTCTCTGAAATGAGCAAAATACTTCATTTTTCATGTTTTTCTCAAAAAACTTCGTGATTGAAGACTGACACATACAAATTTCAATTTTTCCATTTTTTTGCAAAAAATCAAAAACTGAAGACTAACACCTTAAAAAATATCAATTATCATTTTTTCTAAAAGAGTCCAAAATAGTTCTCTAAAATGAGCAAAATACTTCATTTTTCATGTTTTTCTCAAAAAACGTTGTGATTGAAGACTAACACATACAAATTTCTATTTTTCCAATTTTTTGCAAAATATCAAAAACCGAAGTCTAACACCTTCAAAAATATCAATTATCATTTTTTCTAAAAAAGACCAAAATAGTTCTCTAAAATGAGCAAAATACTTCATTTTTCATGTTTTTCTCAAAAAACTCCGGGATTGAAGACTAACACATACAAATTTCTATTTTTCCTATTTTTTTGCATAAAATCAAAAACTGAAGTCTAACACCTTCAAAAATATCAATTATCATTTTTTCTAAAAAAGACCAAAATAGTTCTCTAAAATGAGCAAAATACTTCATTTTCTTGATTTTCTCAAAAAATTCCGTGATTGAAGACTAACACATACAAATTTCAATTTTTCCCATTTTTTGCAAAAAATCAAAAACTGAAGTCTAACACCTTCAAAAATATCAATTATCATTTTTTCTAAAAAAGACCAAAATAGTTCTCTAAAATGAGCAAAATACTTCATTTTTTATGATTTTCTCAAAAAATTCCGTGATTGAAGTCTAACACATACAAATTTCTATTTTACCTATTTTTTGCATAAAATCAAAAAATGAAGTCTAACACTTTCAAAAATATCAATTATCATTTTTTCTAAAAAAGACCAAAATAGTTCTCTAAAATGAGCAAAATACTTCATTTTTCATGATTTTCTCAAAAAATTCCGTGATTGAAGACTAACACATACAAATTTCAATTTTTCCAATTTTTTGCAAAAAATCAAAAACTGAAGTCTAACACCTTCAAAAATATCAAGTATCATTTTTTCTAAAAAAGACCAAAATAGTTCTCTAAAATGAGCAAAATAATTCATTTTTCATGATTTTCTCAAAAAATTCCGTGATTGAAGACTAACACATACAAATTTCAATTTTTCCAATTTTTTGCAAAAAATAAAAAACTGAAGTCTAACACCTTCAAAAATATCAATTATCATTTTTTCAGAAAAAGGCCAAAATAGTTCTCTGAAATGAGCAAAATACTTCATTTTTCATGTTTTTTCTCAAAAAACGTCGTGATTGGAGACTAACACATACAAATTTCTATTTTTCCAATTTTTTGCAAAAAATCAAAAACTGAAGTCTAACATCTTCAAAAATATCAATTATCATTTTTTCTAAAAAAGACCAAAATAGTTCTCTAAAATGAGCAAAATAATTCATTTTTCATGTTTTTCTCAAAAAACTCCGGGATTGAAGACTAACACATACAAATTTCTATTTTTCCAATTTTTTGCAAAAAATCAAAAACTGAAGTCTAACACCTTCAAAAATATCAATTATCATTTTTTTCTAAAAAAGACCAAAATAGTTCTCTAAAATGAGCAAAAGACTTCATTTTTCATGATTTTCTCAAAAAATTCCGTGATTGAAGACTAACACATACAAATTTCAATTTTTCCAATTTTTTGCAAAAAATCAAAAACTGAAGTCTAACACCTTCAAAAATATCAATTATCATTTTTTCTATAAAAGACCAAAATAGTTCTCTAAAATGAGCAAAATACTTCATTTTTCATGATTTTCTCAAAAAATTCCGTGATTCAAGACTAACACATACAAATTTCAATTTTTCCAATTGTTTTCCAAAAATAAAAAACTGAAGCACCTTCAAAAATATCAATTATCATTTTTTCTAAAAGAGTGCAAAATAGTTCTCTACACTGAGCAAAATACTTCATTTTTCATGTTTTTCTCAAAAAACGTCGTGATTGAAGATAACACATACAAATTTCTATTTTTCCAATTTTTTGCAAAAAATTAAAAACTGAAGTCTAACACCTTCAAAAATATAAATTATCATTTTTTCTAAAAAAGACCAAAATAGTTCTCTAAAATGAGCAAAATACTTCATTTTTCATGATTTTCTCAAAAAATTCCGTGATTGAAGACTAACACGTACAAACTTCAATTTTTCCAATTTTTTGCAAAAAATAAAAAACTGAAGTCTAACACCTTCAAAAATATCAATTATCATTTTTTCTGAAAAAGACCAAAATAGTTCTCTGAAATGAGCAAAATACTTCATTTTTCATGTGTTTCTCAAAAAATTCCGTGATTGAAGACTAACACATACAAATTTCAATTTTTCCATTTTTTTGCAAAAAATCAAAAACTGAAGTCTAACACCTTAAAAAATATCAATTATCATTTTTTCTAAAAGAGTCCAAAATAGTTCTCTAAAATGAGCAAAATACTTCATTTTTCAAGTTTTTCTCAAAAAACGTCGTGATTGAAGACTAACACATACAAATTTCTATTTTTCCAATTTTTTGCAAAAAATCAAAAACCGAAGTCTAACACCTTCAAAAATATCAATTATCATTTTTTTTAAAAAAGACCAAAATAGTTCTCTAAAATGAGCAAAATACTTCATTTTTCATGTTTTTCTCAAAAAACTCCGGGATTGAAGACTAACACATACAAATTTCTATTTTTCCTATTTTTTTGCATAAAATCAAAAACTGAAGTCTAACACCTTCAAAAATATCAATTATCATTTTTTCTAAAGAAGACCAAAATAGTTCTCTAAAATGACCAAAATACTTCATTTTTCATGATTTTCTCAAAAAATTCCGTGATTGAAGACTAACACATACAAATTTCTATTTTTCCAATTTTTTGCAAAAAATCAAAAACCGAAGTCTAAAACCTTCAAAAATATCAATTATCATTTTTTCTAAAAATGACCAAAATAGTTCTCTAAAATGAGCAAAATACTTCATTTTTCATGATTTTCTCAAAAAATTCCGTGATTGAAGACTAACACATACAAATTTCAATTTTTCCCATTTTTTGCAAAAAATCAAAAACTGAAGTCTAACACCTTCAAAAATATCAATTATCATTTTTTCTAAAAAAGACCAAAATAGTTCTCTAAAATGAGCAAAATACTTCATTTTTTATGATTTTCTCAAAAAATTCCGTGATTGAAGTCTAACACATACAAATTTCTATTTTACCTATTTTTTGCATAAAATCAAAAAATGAAGTCTAACACTTTCAAAAATATCAATTATCATTTTTTCTAAAAAAGACCAAAATAGTTCTCTAAAATGAGCAAAATACTTCATTTTTCATGATTTTCTCAAAAAATTCCGTGATTGAAGACTAACACATACAAATTTCAATTTTTCCAATTTTTTGCAAAAAATCAAAAACTGAAGTCTAACACCTTCAAAAATATCAATTATCATTTTTTCTAAAAAAGACCAAAATAGTTCTCTAAAATGAGCAAAATACTTCATTTTTCATGATTTTCTCAAAAAATTCCCTGATTGAAGACTAACACATACAAATTTCAATTTTTCCAATTTTTTGCAAAAAATAAAAAACTGAAGTCTAACACCTTCAAAAATATCAATTATCATTTTTTCTGAAAAAGACCAAAATAGTTCTCTGAAATGAGCAAAATACTTCATTTTTCATGTTTTTCTCAAAAAACTTCGTGATTGAAGACTGACACATACAAATTTCAATTTTTCCATTTTTTTGCAAAAAATCAAAAACTGAAGACTAACACCTTAAAAAATATCAATTATCATTTTTTCTAAAAGAGTCCAAAATAGTTCTCTAAAATGAGCAAAATACTTCATTTTTCATGTTTTTCTCAAAAAACGTTGTGATTGAAGACTAACACATACAAATTTCTATTTTTCCAATTTTTTGCAAAAAATCAAAAACCGAAGTCTAACACCTTCAAAAATATCAATTATCATTTTTTCTAAAAAAGACCAAAATAGTTCTCTAAAATGAGCAAAATACTTCATTTTTCATGTTTTTCTCAAAAAACTCCGGGATTGAAGACTAACACATACAAATTTCTATTTTTCCTATTTTTTTGCATAAAATCAAAAACTGAAGTCTAACACCTTCAAAAATATCAATTATCATTTTTTCTCAAAAAGACCAAAATAGTTCTCTAAAATGAGCAAAATACTTCATTTTCTTGATTTTCTCAAAAAATTCCGTGATTGAAGACTAACACATACAAATTTCAATTTTTCCAATTTTTTGCAAAAAATCAAAAACTGAAGTCTAACACCTTCAAAAATACCAATTATCATTTTTTCTAAAAAAGACCAAAATAGTTCTCTAAAATGAGCAAAATACTTCATTTTTTATGATTTTCTCAAAAAATTCCGTGATTGAAGACTAACACGTACAAATTTCTATTTTACCTATTTTTTGCATAAAATCAAAAAATGAAGTCTAACACTTTCAAAAATATCAATTATCATTTTTTCTAAAAAAGACCAAAATAGTTCTCTAAAATGAGCAAAATACTTAATTTTTCATGATTTTCTCAAAAAATTCCGTGATTGAAGACTAACACATACAAATTTCAATTTTTCCAATTTTTTGCAAAAAATCAAAAACTGAAGTCTAACACCTTCAAAAAAATCAATTATCATTTTTTCTAAAAAAGACCAAAATAGTTCTCTAAAATGAGCAAAATACTTCATTTTTCATGATTTTCTCAAAAAATTCCGTGATTGAAGACTAACACATACAAATTTCAATTTTTCCAATTTTTTGCAAAAAATAAAAAACTGAAGTCTAACACCTTCAAAAATATCAATTATCATTTTTTCTGAAAAAGACCAAAATAGTTCTCTGAAATGAGCAAAATACTTCATTTTTCATGTTTTTCTCAAAAAACTTCGTGATTGAAGACTGACACATACAAATTTCAATTTTTCCATTTTTTTGCAAAAAATCAAAAACTGAAGACTAACACCTTAAAAAATATCAATTATCATTTTTTCTAAAAGAGTCCAAAATAGTTCTCTAAAATGAGCAAAATACTTCATTTTTCATGTTTTTCTCAAAAAACGTTGTGATTGAAGACTAACACATACAAATTTCTATTTTTCCAATTTTTTGCAAAAAATCAAAAACCGAAGTCTAACACCTTCAAAAATATCAATTATCATTTTTTCTAAAAAAGACCAAAATAGTTCTCTAAAATGAGCAAAATACTTCATTTTTCATGTTTTTCTCAAAAAACTCCGGGATTGAAGACTAACACATACAAATTTCTATTTTTCCTATTTTTTTGCATAAAATCAAAAACTGAAGTCTAACACCTTCAAAAATATCAATTATCATTTTTTCTAAAAAAGACCAAAATAGTTCTCTAAAATGAGCAAAATACTTCATTTTCTTGATTTTCTCAAAAAATTCCGTGATTGAAGACTAACACATACAAATTTCAATTTTTCCCATTTTTTGCAAAAAATCAAAAACTGAAGTCTAACACCTTCAAAAATATCAATTATCATTTTTTCTAAAAAAGACCAAAATATTTCTCTAAAATGAGCAAAATACTTCATTTTTTATGATTTTCTCAAAAAATTCCGTGATTGAAGTCTAACACATACAAATTTCTATTTTACCTATTTTTTGCATAAAATCAAAAAATGAAGTCTAACACTTTCAAAAATATCAATTATCATTTTTTCTAAAAAAGACCAAAATAGTTCTCTAAAATGAGCAAAATACTTCATTTTTCATGATTTTCTCAAAAAATTCCGTGATTGAAGACTAACACATACAAATTTCAATTTTTCCAATTTTTTGCAAAAAATCAAAAACTGAAGTCTAACACCTTCAAAAATATCAAGTATCATTTTTTCTAAAAAAGACCAAAATAGTTCTCTAAAATGAGCAAAATACTTCATTTTTCATGATTTTCTCAAAAAATTCCGTGATTGAAGACTAACACATACAAATTTCAATTTTTCCAATTTTTTGCAAAAAATAAAAAACTGAAGTCTAACACCTTCAAAAATATCAATTATCATTTTTTCAGAAAAAGGCCAAAATAGTTCTCTGAAATGAGCAAAATACTTCATTTTTCATGTTTTTTCTCAAAAAACGTCGTGATTGGAGACTAACACATACAAATTTCTATTTTTCCAATTTTTTGCAAAAAATCAAAAACTGAAGTCTAACATCTTCAAAAATATCAATTATCATTTTTTCTAAAAAAGACCAAAATAGTTCTCTAAAATGAGCAAAATAATTCATTTTTCATGTTTTTCTCAAAAAACTCCGGGATTGAAGACTAACACATACAAATTTCTATTTTTCCAATTTTTTGCAAAAAATCAAAAACTGAAGTCTAACACCTTCAAAAATATCAATTATCATTTTTTTCTAAAAAAGACCAAAATAGTTCTCTAAAATGAGCAAAAGACTTCATTTTTCATGATTTTCTCAAAAAATTCCGTGATTGAAGACTAACACATACAAATTTCAATTTTTCCAATTTTTTGCAAAAAATCAAAAACTGAAGTCTAACACCTTCAAAAATATCAATTATCATTTTTTCTATAAAAGACCAAAATAGTTCTCTAAAATGAGCAAAATACTTCATTTTTCATGATTTTCTCAAAAAATTCCGTGATTCAAGACTAACACATACAAATTTCAATTTTTCCAATTGTTTTCCAAAAATAAAAAACTGAAGCACCTTCAAAAATATCAATTATCATTTTTTCTAAAAGAGTGCAAAATAGTTCTCTACACTGAGCAAAATACTTCATTTTTCATGTTTTTCTCAAAAAACGTCGTGATTGAAGATAACACATACAAATTTCTATTTTTCCAATTTTTTGCAAAAAATTAAAAACTGAAGTCTAACACCTTCAAAAATATAAATTATCATTTTTTCTAAAAAAGACCAAAATAGTTCTCTAAAATGAGCAAAATACTTCATTTTTCATGATTTTCTCAAAAAATTCCGTGATTGAAGACTAACACGTACAAACTTCAATTTTTCCAATTTTTTGCAAAAAATAAAAAACTGAAGTCTAACACCTTCAAAAATATCAATTATCATTTTTTCTGAAAAAGACCAAAATAGTTCTCTGAAATGAGCAAAATACTTCATTTTTCATGTGTTTCTCAAAAAATTCCGTGATTGAAGACTAACACATACAAATTTCAATTTTTCCATTTTTTTGCAAAAAATCAAAAACTGAAGTCTAACACCTTAAAAAATATCAATTATCATTTTTTCTAAAAGAGTCCAAAATAGTTCTCTAAAATGAGCAAAATACTTCATTTTTCATGTTTTTCTCAAAAAACTCCGGGATTGAAGACTAACACATACAAATTTCTATTTTTCCTATTTTTTTGCATAAAATCAAAAACTGAAGTCTAACACCTTCAAAAATATCAATTATCATTTTTTCTAAAGAAGACCAAAATAGTTCTCTAAAATGAGCAAAATACTTCATTTTTCATGATTTTCTCAAAAAATTCCGTGATTGAAGACTAACACATACAAATTTCTATTTTTCCAATTTTTTGCAAAAAATCAAAAACCGAAGTCTAAAACCTTCAAAAATATCAATTATCATTTTTTCTAAAAATGACCAAAATAGTTCTCTAAAATGAGCAAAATACTTCATTTTTCATGATTTTCTCAAAAAATTCCGTGATTGAAGACTAACACATACAAATTTCAATTTTTCCCATTTTTTGCAAAAAATCAAAAACTGAAGTCTAACACCTTCAAAAATATCAATTATCATTTTTTCTAAAAAAGACCAAAATAGTTCTCTAAAATGAGCAAAATACTTCATTTTTTATGATTTTCTCAAAAAATTCCGTGATTGAAGTCTAACACATACAAATTTCTATTTTACCTATTTTTTGCATAAAATCAAAAAATGAAGTCTAACACTTTCAAAAATATCAATTATCATTTTTTCTAAAAAAGACCAAAATAGTTCTCTAAAATGTGCAAAATACTTCATTTTTCATGATTTTCTCAAAAAATTCCGTGATTGAAGACTAACACATACAAATTTCAATTTTTCCAATTTTTTGCAAAAAATCAAAAACTGAAGTCTAACACCTTCAAAAATATCAATTATCATTTTTTCTAAAAAAGACCAAAATAGTTCTCTAAAATGAGCAAAATACTTCATTTTTCATGATTTTCTCAAAAAATTCCCTGATTGAAGACTAACACATACAAATTTCAATTTTTCCAATTTTTTGCAAAAAATAAAAAACTGAAGTCTAACACCTTCAAAAATATCAATTATCATTTTTTCTGAAAAAGACCAAAATAGTTCTCTGAAATGAGCAAAATACTTCATTTTTCATGTTTTTCTCAAAAAACTTCGTGATTGAAGACTGACACATACAAATTTCAATTTTTCCATTTTTTTGCAAAAAATCAAAAACTGAAGACTAACACCTTAAAAAATATCAATTATCATTTTTTCTAAAAGAGTCCAAAATAGTTCTCTAAAATGAGCAAAATACTTCATTTTTCATGTTTTTCTCAAAAAACGTTGTGATTGAAGACTAACACATACAAATTTCTATTTTTCCAATTTTTTGCAAAAAATCAAAAACCGAAGTCTAACACCTTCAAAAATATCAATTATCATTTTTTCTAAAAAAGACCAAAATAGTTCTCTAAAATGAGCAAAATACTTCATTTTTCATGTTTTTCTCAAAAAACTCCGGGATTGAAGACTAACACATACAAATTTCTATTTTTCCTATTTTTTTGCATAAAATCAAAAACTGAAGTCTAACACCTTCAAAAATATCAATTATCATTTTTTCTCAAAAAGACCAAAATAGTTCTCTAAAATGAGCAAAATACTTCATTTTCTTGATTTTCTCAAAAAATTCCGTGTTTGAAGACTAACACATACAAATTTCAATTTTTCCAATTTTTTGCAAAAAATCAAAAACTGAAGTCTAACACCTTCAAAAATATCAATTATCATTTTTTCTAAAAAAGACCAAAATAGTTCTCTAAAATGAGCAAAATACTTCATTTTTCATGATTTTCTCAAAAAATTCCGTGATTGAAGACTAACACATACAAATTTCTATTTTTCCTATTTTTTGCATAAAATCAAAAACTGAAGTCTAACACCTTCAAAAATATCAATTATCATTTTTTCTAAAAAAGACCAATATAGTTCCCTAAAATGTGCAAAATACTTCATTTTTCATGATTTTCTCAAAAAATTCCGTGATTGAAGACTAACACATACAAATTTCAATTTTTCCAATTTTTTGCAACAAATCAAAAACTGAAGTCTAACACCTTCAAAAATATCAATTATCATTTTTTCTAAAAAAGACCAAAATAGTTCTCTAAAATGAGCAAAATACTTCATTTTTCATGATTTTCTCAAAAAATTCCGTGATTGAAGACTAACACATACAAATTTCTATTTTTCCAATTTTTTGCAAAAAATCAAAAACCGAAGTCTAACACCTTCAAAAATATCAATTATCATTTTTTCTAAAAAAGACCAAAATAGTTCTCTAAAATGAGCAAAATACTTCATTTTTCATGTTTTTCTCAAAAAACTCCGGGATTGAAGACTAACACATACAAATTTCTATTTTTCCTATTTTTTTGCATAAAATCAAAAACTGAAGTCTAACACCTTCAAAAATATCAATTATCATTTTTTCTCAAAAAGACCAAAATAGTTCTCTAAAATGAGCAAAATACTTCATTTTCTTGATTTTCTCAAAAAATTCCGTGATTGAAGACTAACACATACAAATTTCAATTTTTCCAATTTTTTGCAAAAAATCAAAAACTGAAGTCTAACACCTTCAAAAATATCAATTATCATTTTTTCTAAAAAAGACCAAAATAGTTCTCTAAAATGAGCAAAATACTTCATTTTTCATGATTTTCTCAAAAAATTCCGTGATTGAAGACTAACACATACAAATTTCTATTTTTCCTATTTTTTGCATAAAATCAAAAACTGAAGTCTAACACCTTCAAAAATATCAATTATCATTTTTTCTAAAAAAGACCAATATAGTTCCCTAAAATGTGCAAAATACTTCATTTTTCATGATTTTCTCAAAAAATTCCGTGATTGAAGACTAACACATACAAATTTCAATTTTTCCAATTTTTTGCAAAAAATCAAAAACTGAAGTCTAACACCTTCAAAAATATCAATTATCATTTTTTCTAAAAAAGACCAAAATAGTTCTCTAAAATGAGCAAAATACTTCATTTTTCATGATTTTCTCAAAAAATTCCGTGATTGAAGACTAACACATACAAATTTCTATTTTTCCAATTTTTTGCAAAAAATCAAAAACCGAAGTCTAAAACCATCAAAAATATCAATTATCATTTTTTCTAAAAATGACCAAAATAGTTCTCTAAAATGAGCAAAATACTTCATTTTTCATGTTTTTCTCAAAAAACTCCGGGATTGAAGACTAACACATACAAATTTCTATTTTTCCTATTTTTTTTGCCTAAAATCAAAAACTGAAGTCTAACACCTTCAAAAATATCAATTATCATTTTTTCTAAAAAAGACCAAAATAGTTCTCTAAAATGAGCAAAATACTTCATTTTTCATGATTTTCTCAAAAAATTCCCTGATTGAAGACTAACACATACAAATTTCAATTTTTCCAATTTTTTGCAAAAAATAAAAAACTGAAGTCTAACACCTTCAAAAATATCAATTATCATTTTTTCGGAAAAAGACCAAAATAGTTCTCTGAAATGAGCAAAATACTTCATTTTTCATGTTTTTCTCAAAAAACTTCGTGATTGAAGACTGACACATACAAATTTCAATTTTTCCATTTTTTTGCAAAAAATCAAAAACTGAAGACTAACACCTTAAAAAATATCAATTATCATTTTTTCTAAAAGAGTCCAAAATAGTTCTCTAAAATGAGCAAAATACTTCATTTTTCATGTTTTTCTCAAAAAACGTTGTGATTGAAGACTAACACATACAAATTTCTATTTTTCCAATTTTTTGCAAAAAATCAAAAACCGAAGTCTAACACCTTCAAAAATATCAATTATCATTTTTTCTAAAAAAGACCAAAATAGTTCTCTAAAATGAGCAAAATACTTCATTTTTCATGTTTTTCTCAAAAAACTCCGGGATTGAAGACTAACACATACAAATTTCTATTTTTCCTATTTTTTTGCATAAAATCAAAAACTGAAGTCTAACACCTTCAAAAATATCAATTATCATTTTTTCTCAAAAAGACCAAAATAGTTCTCTAAAATGAGCAAAATACTTCATTTTCTTGATTTTCTCAAAAAATTCCGTGATTGAAGACTAACACATACAAATTTCAATTTTTCCAATTTTTTGCAAAAAATCAAAAACTGAAGTCTAACACCTTCAAAAATATCAATTATCATTTTTTCTAAAAAAGACCAAAATAGTTCTCTAAAATGAGCAAAATACTTCATTTTTCATGATTTTCTCAAAAAATTCCGTGATTGAAGACTTACACATACAAATTTCTATTTTTCCTATTTTTTGCATAAAATCAAAAACTGAAGTCTAACACCTTCAAAAATATCAATTATCATTTTTTCTAAAAAAGACCAATATAGTTCCCTAAAATGTGCAAAATACTTCATTTTTCATGATTTTCTCAAAAAATTCCGTGATTGAAGACTAACACATACAAATTTCAATTTTTCCAATTTTTTGCAACAAATCAAAAACTGAAGTCTAACACCTTCAAAAATATCAATTATCATTTTTTCTAAAAAAGACCAAAATAGTTCTCTAAAATGAGCAAAATACTTCATTTTTCATGATTTTCTCAAAAAATTCCGTGATTGAAGACTAACACATACAAATTTCAATTTTTCCAATTTTTTGCAAAAAATAAAAAACTGAAGTCTAACACCTTCAAAAATATCAATTATCATTTTTTCAGAAAAAGGCCAAAATAGTTCTCTTAAATGAGCAAAATACTTCATTTTTCATGTTTTTTCTCAAAAAACGTCGTGATTGAAGACTAACACATACAAATTTCTATTTTTCCAATTTTTTGCAAAAAATCAAAAACTGAAGTCTAACATCTTCAAAAATATCAATTATCATTTTTTCTAAAAAAGACCAAAATAGTTCTCTAAAATGAGCAAAAGACTTCATTTTTCATGATTTTCTCAAAAAATTCCGTGATTGAAGACTAACACATACAAATTTCAATTTTTCCAATTTTTTGCAAAAAATCAAAAACTGAAGTCTAACACCTTCAAAAATATCAATTATCATTTTTTCTATAAGAGTGCAAAATAGTTCTCTACACTGAGCAAAATACTTCATTTTTCATGATTTTCTCAAAAAATTCCGTGATTCAAGACTAACACATACAAATTTCAATTTTTCCAATTTTTTGCAAAAAATTAAAAACTGAAGTCTAACACCTTCAAAAATATAAATTATCATTTTTTCTAAAAAAGACCAAAATAGTTCTCTAAAATGAGCAAAATACTTCATTTTTCATGATTTTCTCAAAAAATTCCGTGATTGAAGACTAACACGTACAAATTTCAATTTTTCCAATTTTTTGCAAAAAATAAAAAACTGAAGTCTAACACCTTCAAAAATATCAATTATCATTTTTTCTGAAAAAGACCAAAATAGTTCTCTGAAATGAGCAAAATACTTCATTTTTCATGTGTTTCTCAAAAAATTCCGTGATTGAAGACTAACACATACAAATTTCAATATTTCCATTTTTTTGCAAAAAATCAAAAACTGAAGTCTAACACCTTAAAAAATATCAATTATCATTTTTTCTAAAAGAGTCCAAAATAGTTCTCTAAAATGAGCAAAATACTTCATTTTTCATGTTTTTCTCAAAAAACGTCGTGATTGAAGACTAACACATACAAATTTCTATTTTTCCAATTTTTTGCAAAAAATCAAAAACCGAAGTCTAACACCTTCAAAAATATCAATTATCATTTTTTTTAAAAAAGACCAAAATAGTTCTCTAAAATGAGCAAAATACTTCATTTTTCATGTTTTTCTCAAAAAACTACGGGATTGAAGACTAACACATACAAATTTCTATTTTTCCTATTTTTTTGCATAAAATCAAAAACTGAAGTCTAACACCTTCAAAAATATCAATTATCATTTTTTCTAAAGAAGACCAAAATAGTTCTCTAAAATGAGCAAAATACTTCATTTTTCATGATTTTCTCAAAAAATTCCGTGATTGAAGACTAACACATACAAATTTCAATTTTTCCAATTTTTTGCAAAAAATCAAAAACTGAAGTCTAACACCTTCAAAAATATCAATTATCATATTTTCTAAAAAAGACCAAAATAGTTCTCTAAAATGAGCAAAATACTTCATTTTTTATGATTTTCTCAAAAAATTCCGTGATTGAAGTCTAACACATACAAATTTCTATTTTACCTATTTTTTGCATAAAATCAAAAAATGAAGTCTAACACTTTCAAAAATATCAATTATCATTTTTTCTAAAGAAGACCAAAATAGTTCTCTAAAATGAGCAAAATACTTCATTTTTCATGATTTTCTCAAAAAATTCCGTGATTGAAGACTAACACATACAAATTTCTATTTTTCCAATTTTTTGCAAAAAATCAAAAACCGAAGTCTAAAACCTTCAGAAATATCAATTATCATTTTTTCTAAAAATGACCAAAATAGTTCTCTAAAATGAGCAAAATACTTCATTTTTCATGTTTTTCTCAAAAAACTCCGGGATTGAAGACTAACACATACAAATTTCTATTTTTCCTATTTTTTTGCATAAAATCAAAAACTGAAGTCTAACACCTTCAAAAATATCAATTATCATTTTTTCTAAAAAAGACCAAAATAGTTCTCTAAAATGAGCAAAATACTTCATTTTTCATGATTTTCTCAAAAAATTCCGTGATTGAAGACTAACACATACAAATTTCAATTTTTCCAATTTTTTGCAAAAAATCAAAAACTGAAGTCTAACACCTTCAAAAATATCAATTATCATTTTTTCTAAAAAAGACCAAAATAGTTCTCTAAAATGAGCAAAATACTTCATTTTTCATGATTTTCTCAAAAAATTCCGTGATTGAAGACTAACACATACAAATTTCAATTTTTCCAATTTTTTGCAAAAAATAAAAAACTGAAGTCTAACACCTTCAAAAATATCAATTATCATTTTTTCTGAAAAAGACCAAAATAGTTCTCTGAAATGAGCAAAATACTTCATTTTTCATGTTTTTCTCAAAAAACTTCGTGATTGAAGACTGACACATACAAATTTCAATTTTTCCATTTTTTTGCAAAAAATCAAAAACTGAAGTCTAACACATTAAAAAATATCAATTATCATTTTTTCTAAAAGAGTCCAAAATAGTTCTCTAAAATGAGCAAAATACTTCATTTTTCATGTTTTTCTCAAAAAACGTCGTGATTGAAGACTAACACATACAAATTTCTATTTTTCCAATTTTTTGCAAAAAATCAAAAACCGAAGTCTAACACCTTCAAAAATATCAATTATCATTTTTTTAAAAAAAGACCAAAATAGTTCTCTAAAATGAGCAAAATACTTCATTTTTCATGTTTTTCTCAAAAAACTCCCGGATTGAAGACTAACACATACAAATTTCTATTTTTCCTATTTTTTTGCATAAAATCAAAAACTGAAGTCTAACACCTTCAAAAATATCAATTATCATTTTTTCTAAAGAAGACCAAAATAGTTCTCTAAAATGAGCAAAATACTTCATTTTTCATGATTTTCTCAAAAAATTCCGTGATTGAAGAATAACACATACAAATTTCTATTTTTCCAATTTTTTGCAAAAAATCAAAAACCGAAGTCTAAAACCTTCAAAAATATCAATTATCATTTTTTCTAAAAATGACCAAAATAGTTCTCTAAAATGAGCAAAATACTTCATTTTTCATGTTTTTCTCAAAAAACTCCGGGATTGAAGACTAACACATACAAATTTCTATTTTTCCTATTTTTTTGCCTAAAATAAAAAACTGAAGTCTAACACCTTCAAAAATATCAATTATCATTTTTTCTAAAAAAGACCAAAATAGTTCTCTAAAATGAGCAAAATACTTCATTTTTCATGATTTTCTCAAAAAATTCCGTGATTGAAGACTAACACATACAAATTTCAATTTTTCCAATTTTTTGCAAAAAATTAAAAACTGAAGTCTAACACCTTCAAAAATATCAATTATCATTTTTTCTAAAAAAGACCAAAATAGTTCTCTAAAATGAGCAAAATACTTCATTTTTTATGATTTTCTCAAAAAATTCCGTGATTGAAGTCTAACACATACAAATTTCTATTTTACCTATTTTTTGCATAAAATCAAAAAATGAAGTCTAACACTTTCAAAAATATCAATTATCATTTTTTCTAAAAAAGACCAAAATAGTTCTCTAAAATGAGCAAAATACTTCATTTTTCATGATTTTCTCAAAAAATTCCGTGATTGAAGACTAACACATACAAATTTCAATTTTTCCAATTTTTTGCAAAAAATCAAAAACTGAAGTAACACCTTCAAAAATATCAATTATCATTTTTTCTAAAAAAGACCAAAATAGTTCTCTAAAATGAGCAAAATACTTCATTTTTTATGATTTTCTCAAAAAATTCCGTGATTGAAGTCTAACACATACAAATTTCTATTTTACCTATTTTTTGCATAAAATCAAAAAATGAAGTCTAACACTTTCAAAAATATCAATTATCATTTTTTCTAAAAAAGACCAAAATAGTTCTCTAAAATGAGCAAAATACTTCATTTTTCATGATTTTCTCAAAAAATTCCGTGATTGAAGACTAACACATACAAATTTCAATTTTTCCAATTTTTTGCAAAAAATCAAAAACTGAAGTCTAACACCTTCAAAAATATCAATTATCATTTTTTCTAAAAAAGACCAAAATAGTTCTCTAAAATGAGCAAAATACTTCATTTTTCATGATTTTCTCAAAAAATTCCGTGATTGAAGACTAACACATACAAATTTCTATTTTTCCAATTTTTTGCAAAAAATCAAAAACCGAAGTCTAAAACCTTCAAAAATATCAATTATCATTTTTTCTAAAAAAGACCAAAATAGTTCTCTAAAATGAGCAAAATACTTCATTTTTCATGTTTTTCTCAAAAAACTCCGGGATTGAAGACTAACACATACAAATTTCTATTTTTCCTATTTTTTTGCATAAAATCAAAAACTGAAGTCTAACACCTTCAAAAATATCAATTATCATTTTTTCTAAAAAAGACAAAAATAGTTCTCTAAAATGAGCAAAATACTTCATTTTCTTGATTTTCTCAAAAAATTCCGTGATTGAAGACTAACACATACAAATTTCAATTTTTCCAATTTTTTGCAAAAAATCAAAAACTGAAGTCTAACACCTTCAAAAATATCAATTATCATTTTTTCTGAAAAAGACCAAAATAGTTCTCTAAAATGAGCAAAATACTTCATTTTTCATGATTTTCTCAAAAAATTCCGTGATTGAAGACTAACACATACAAATTTCTATTTTTCCTATTTTTTGCATAAAATCAAAAACTGAAGTCTAACACCTTCAAAAATATAAATTATCATTTTTTCTAAAAAAGACCAATATAGTTCCCTAAAATGTGCAAAATACTTCATTTTTCATGATTTTCTCAAAAAATTCCGTGATTGAAGACTAACACATACAAATTTCAATTTTTCCAATTTTTTGCAACAAATCAAAAACTGAAGTCTAACACCTTCAAAAATATCAATTATCATTTTTTCTAAAAAAGACCAAAATAGTTCTCTAAAATGAGCAAAATACTTCATTTTTCATGATTTTCTCAAAAAATTCCGTGATTGAAGACTAACACATACAAATTTCAATTTTTCCAATTTTTTGCAAAAAATAAAAAACTGAAGTCTAACACCTTCAAAAATATCAATTATCATTTTTTCAGAAAAAGGCCAAAATAGTTCTCTTAAATGAGCAAAATACTTCATTTTTCATGTTTTTTCTCAAAAAACGTCGTGATTGAAGACTAACACATACAAATTTCTATTTTTCCAATTTTTTGCAAAAAATCAAAAACTGAAGTCTAACATCTTCAAAAATATCAATTATCATTTTTTCTAAAAAAGACCAAAATAGTTCTCTAAAATGAGCAAAATAATTCATTTTTCATGTTTTTCTCAAAAAACTCCGGGATTGAAGACTAACACATACAAATTTCTATTTTTCCAATTTTTTGCAAAAAATCAAAAACCGAAGTCTAACACCTTCAAAAATATCAATTATCATTTTTTCTAAAAAAGACCAAAATAGTTCTCTAAAATGAGCAAAATACTTCATTTTTCATGTTTTTCTCAAAAAACTCCGGGATTGAAGACTAACACATACAAATTTCTATTTTTCCTATTTTTTTGCATAAAATCAAAAACTGAAGTCTAACACCTTCAAAAATATCAATTATCATTTTTTCTAAAAAAGACCAAAATAGTTCTCTAAAATGAGCAAAATACTTCATTTTCTTGATTTTCTCAAAAAATTCCGTGATTGAAGACTAACACATACAAATTTCAATTTTTCCAATTTTTTGCAAAAAATCAAAAACTGAAGTCTAACACCTTCAAAAATATCAATTATCATTTTTTCTAAAAAAGACCAAAATAGTTCTCTAAAATGAGCAAAATACTTCATTTTTCATGTTTTTCTCAAAAAACTCCGGGATTGAAGACTAACACATACAAATTTCTATTTTTCCTATTTTTTGCATAAAATCAAAAACTGAAGTCTAACACCTTCAAAAATATCAATTATCATTTTTTCTAAAAAAGACCAATATAGTTCCCTAAAATGTGCAAAATACTTCATTTTTCATGATTTTCTCAAAAAATTCCGTGATTGAAGACTAACACATACAAATTTCAATTTTTCCAATTTTTTGCAACAAATCAAAAACTGAAGTCTAACACCTTCAAAAATATCAATTATCATTTTTTCTAAAAAAGACCAAAATAGTTCTCTAAAATGAGCAAAATACTTCATTTTTCATGATTTTCTCAAAAAATTCCGTGATTGAAGACTAACACATACAAATTTCAATTTTTCCAATTTTTTGCAAAAAATAAAAAACTGAAGTCTAACACCTTCAAAAATATCAATTATCATTTTTTCAGAAAAAGGCCAAAATTGTTCTCTTAAATGAGCAAAATACTTCATTTTTCATGTTTTTTCTCAAAAAACGTCGTGATTGAAGACTAACACATACAAATTTCTATTTTTCCAATTTTTTGCAAAAAATCAAAAACTGAAGTCTAACATCTTCAAAAATATCAATTATCATTTTTTCTAAAAAAGACCAAAATAGTTCTCTAAAATGAGCAAAATAATTCATTTTTCATGTTTTTCTCAAAAAACTCCGGGATTGAAGACTAACACATACAAATTTCTATTTTTCCAATTTTTTGCAAAAAATCAAAAACTGAAGTCTAACACCTTCAAAAATATCAATTATCATTTTTTCTAAAAAAGACCAAAATAGTTCTCTAAAATGAGCAAAAGACTTCATTTTTCATGATTTTCTCAAAAAATTCCGTGATTGAAGACTAACACATACAAATTTCAATTTTTCCAATTTTTTGCAAAAAATCAAAAACTGAAGTCTAACACCTTCAAAAATATCAATTATCATTTTTTCTATAAAAGACCAAAATAGTTCTCTAAAATGAGCAAAATACTTCATTTTTCATGATTTTCTCAAAAAATTCCGTGATTCAAGACTAACACATACAAATTTCAATTTTTCCAATTGTTTTCCAAAAATAAAAAACTGAAGCACCTTCAAAAATATCAATTATCATTTTTTCTAAAAGAGTGCAAAATAGTTCTCTACACTGAGCAAAATACTTCATTTTTCATGTTTTTCTCAAAAAACGTCGTGATTGAAGATAACACATACAAATTTCTATTTTTCCAATTTTTTGCAAAAAATTAAAAACTGAAGTCTAACACCTTCAAAAATATAAATTATCATTTTTTCTAAAAAAGACCAAAATAGTTCTCTAAAATGAGCAAAATACTTAATTTTTCATGATTTTCTCAAAAAATTCCGTGATTGAAGACTAACACGTACAAATTTCAATTTTTCCAATTTTTTGCAAAAAATAAAAAACTGAAGTCTAACACCTTCAAAAATATCAATTATCATTTTTTCTGATAAAGACCAAAATAGTTCTCTGAAATGAGCAAAATACTTCATTTTTCATGTGTTTCTCAAAAAATTCCGTGATTGAAGACTAACACATACAAATTTCAATTTTTCCATTTTTTTGCAAAAAATCAAAAACTGAAGTCTAACACCTTAAAAAATATCAATTATCATTTTTTCTAAAAGAGTCCAAAATAGTTCTCTAAAATGAGCAAAATACTTCATTTTTCATGTTTTTCTCAAAAAACGTCGTGATTGAAGACTAACACATACAAATTTCTATTTTTCCAATTTTTTGCAAAAAATCAAAAACCGAAGTCTAACACCTTCAAAAATATCAATTATCATTTTTTTTAAAAAAGACCAAAATAGTTCTCTAAAATGAGCAAAATACTTCATTTTTCATGTTTTTCTCAAAAAACTACGGGATTGAAGACTAACACATACAAATTTCTATTTTTCCTATTTTTTTGCATAAAATCAAAAACTGAAGTCTAACACCTTCAAAAATATCAATTATCATTTTTTCTAAAGAAGACCAAAATAGTTCTCTAAAATGAGCAAAATACTTCATTTTTCATGATTTTCTCAAAAAATTCCGTGATTGAAGACTAACACATACAAATTTCAATTTTTCCAATTTTTTGCAAAAAATCAAAAACTGAAGTCTAACACCTTCAAAAATATCAATTATCATATTTTCTAAAAAAGACCAAAATAGTTCTCTAAAATGAGCAAAATACTTCATTTTTTATGATTTACTCAAAAAATTCCGTGATTGAAGTCTAACACATACAAATTTCTATTTTACCTATTTTTTGCATAAAATCAAAAAATGAAGTCTAACACTTTCAAAAATATCAATTATCATTTTTTCTAAAGAAGACCAAAATAGTTCTCTAAAATGAGCAAAATACTTCATTTTTCATGATTTTCTCAAAAAATTCCGTGATTGAAGACTAACACATACAAATTTCTATTTTTCCAATTTTTTGCAAAAAATCAAAAACCGAAGTCTAAAACCTTCAGAAATATCAATTATCATTTTTTCTAAAAATGACAAAAATAGTTCTCTAAAATGAGCAAAATACTTCATTTTTCATGTTTTTCTCAAAAAACTCCGGGATTGAAGACTAACACATACAAATTTCTATTTTTCCTATTTTTTTGCATAAAATCAAAAACTGAAGTCTAACACCTTCAAAAATATCAATTATCATTTTTTCTAAAAAAGACCAAAATAGTTCTCTAAAATGAGCAAAATACTTCATTTTCTTGATTTTCTCAAAAAATTCCGTGATTGAAGACTAACACATACAAATTTCAATTTTTCCAATTTTTTGCAAAAAATCAAAAACTGAAGTCTAACACCTTCAAAAATATCAATTATCATTTTTTCTAAAAAAGACCAAAATAGTTCTCTAAAATGAGCAAAATACTTCATTTTTCATGTTTTTCTCAAAAAACTCCGGGATTGAAGACTAACACATACAAATTTCTATTTTTCCTATTTTTTGCATAAAATCAAAAACTGAAGTCTAACACCTTCAAAAATATCAATTATCATTTTTTCTAAAAAAGACCAATATAGTTCCCTAAAATGTGCAAAATACTTCATTTTTCATGATTTTCTCAAAAAATTCCGTGATTGAAGACTAACACATACAAATTTCAATTTTTCCAATTTTTTGCAACAAATCAAAAACTGAAGTCTAACACCTTCAAAAATATCAATTATCATTTTTTCTAAAAAAGACCAAAATAGTTCTCTAAAATGAGCAAAATACTTCATTTTTCATGATTTTCTCAAAAAATTCCGTGATTGAAGACTAACACATACAAATTTCAATTTTTCCAATTTTTTGCAAAAAATAAAAAACTGAAGTCTAACACCTTCAAAAATATCAATTATCATTTTTTCAGAAAAAGGCCAAAATTGTTCTCTTAAATGAGCAAAATACTTCATTTTTCATGTTTTTTCTCAAAAAACGTCGTGATTGAAGACTAACACATACAAATTTCTATTTTTCCAATTTTTTGCAAAAAATCAAAAACTGAAGTCTAACATCTTCAAAAATATCAATTATCATTTTTTCTAAAAAAGACCAAAATAGTTCTCTAAAATGAGCAAAATAATTCATTTTTCATGTTTTTCTCAAAAAACTCCGGGATTGAAGACTAACACATACAAATTTCTATTTTTCCAATTTTTTGCAAAAAATCAAAAACTGAAGTCTAACACCTTCAAAAATATCAATTATCATTTTTTCTAAAAAAGACCAAAATAGTTCTCTAAAATGAGCAAAAGACTTCATTTTTCATGATTTTCTCAAAAAATTCCGTGATTGAAGACTAACACATACAAATTTCAATTTTTCCAATTTTTTGCAAAAAATCAAAAACTGAAGTCTAACACCTTCAAAAATATCAATTATCATTTTTTCTATAAAAGACCAAAATAGTTCTCTAAAATGAGCAAAATACTTCATTTTTCATGATTTTCTCAAAAAATTCCGTGATTCAAGACTAACACATACAAATTTCAATTTTTCCAATTGTTTTCCAAAAATAAAAAACTGAAGCACCTTCAAAAATATCAATTATCATTTTTTCTAAAAGAGTGCAAAATAGTTCTCTACACTGAGCAAAATACTTCATTTTTCATGTTTTTCTCAAAAAACGTCGTGATTGAAGATAACACATACAAATTTCTATTTTTCCAATTTTTTGCAAAAAATTAAAAACTGAAGTCTAACACCTTCAAAAATATAAATTATCATTTTTTCTAAAAAAGACCAAAATAGTTCTCTAAAATGAGCAAAATACTTAATTTTTCATGATTTTCTCAAAAAATTCCGTGATTGAAGACTAACACGTACAAATTTCAATTTTTCCAATTTTTTGCAAAAAATAAAAAACTGAAGTCTAACACCTTCAAAAATATCAATTATCATTTTTTCTGAAAAAGACCAAAATAGTTCTCTGAAATGAGCAAAATACTTCATTTTTCATGTGTTTCTCAAATAATTCCGTGATTGAAGACTAACACATACAAATTTCAATTTTTCCATTTTTTTGCAAAAAATCAAAAACTGAAGTCTAACACCTTAAAAAATATCAATTATCATTTTTTCTAAAAGAGTCCAAAATAGTTCTCTAAAATGAGCAAAATACTTCATTTTTCATGTTTTTCTCAAAAAACGTCGTGATTGAAGACTAACACATACAAATTTCTATTTTTCCAATTTTTTGCAAAAAATCAAAAACCGAAGTCTAACACCTTCAAAAATATCAATTATCATTTTTTTTAAAAAAGACCAAAATAGTTCTCTAAAATGAGCAAAATACTTCATTTTTCATGTTTTTCTCAAAAAACTACGGGATTGAAGACTAACACATACAAATTTCTATTTTTCCTATTTTTTTGCATAAAATCAAAAACTGAAGTCTAACACCTTCAAAAATATCAATTATCATTTTTTCTAAAGAAGACCAAAATAGTTCTCTAAAATGAGCAAAATACTTCATTTTTCATGATTTTCTCAAAAAATTCCGTGATTGAAGACTAACACATACAAATTTCAATTTTTCCAATTTTTTGCAAAAAATCAAAAACTGAAGTCTAACACCTTCAAAAATATCAATTATCATATTTTCTAAAAAAGACCAAAATAGTTCTCTAAAATGAGCAAAATACTTCATTTTTTATGATTTACTCAAAAAATTCCGTGATTGAAGTCTAACACATACAAATTTCTATTTTACCTATTTTTTGCATAAAATCAAAAAATGAAGTCTAACACTTTCAAAAATATCAATTATCATTTTTTCTAAAGAAGACCAAAATAGTTCTCTAAAATGAGCAAAATACTTCATTTTTCATGATTTTCTCAAAAAATTCCGTGATTGAAGACTAACACATACAAATTTCTATTTTTCCAATTTTTTGCAAAAAATCAAAAACCGAAGTCTAAAACCTTCAGAAATATCAATTATCATTTTTTCTAAAAATGACAAAAATAGTTCTCTAAAATGAGCAAAATACTTCATTTTTCATGTTTTTCTCAAAAAACTCCGGGATTGAAGACTAACACATACAAATTTCTATTTTTCCTATTTTTTTGCATAAAATCAAAAACTGAAGTCTAACACCTTCAAAAATATCAATTATTATTTTTTCTAAAAAAGACCAAAATAGTTCTCTAAAATGAGCAAAATACTTCATTTTTCATGATTTTCTCAAAAAATTCCGTGATTGAAGACTAACACATACAAATTTCAATTTTTCCAATTTTTTGCAAAAAATCAAAAACTGAAGTCTAACACCTTCAAAAATATCAATTATCATTTTTTCTAAAAAAGACCAAAATAGTTCTCTAAAATGAGCAAAATACTTCATTTTTCATGATTTTCTCAAAAAATTCCGTGATTGAAGACTAACACATACAAATTTCAATTTTTCCAATTTTTTGCAAAAAATAAAAAACTGAAGTCTAACACCTTCAAAAATATCAATTATCATTTTTTTCTGAAAAAGACCAAAATAGTTCTCTGAAATGAGCAAAATACTTCATTTTTCATGTTTTTCTCAAAAAACTTCGTGATTGAAGACTGACACATACAAATTTCAATTTTTCCATTTTTTTGCAAAAAATCAAAAACTGAAGTCTAACACCTTAAAAAATATCAATTATCATTTTTTCTAAAAGAGTCCAAAATAGTTCTCTAAAATGAGCAAAATACTTCATTTTTCATGTTTTTCTCAAAAAACGTCGTGATTGAAGACTAACACATACAAATTTCTATTTTTCCAATTTTTTGCAAAAAATCAAAAACCGAAGTCTAACACCTTCAAAAATATCAATTATCATTTTTTAAAAAAAAGACCAAAATAGTTCTCTAAAATGAGCAAAATACTTCATTTTTCATGTTTTTCTCAAAAAAATCCGGGATTGAAGACTAACACATACAAATTTCTATTTTTCCTATTTTTTTGCATAAAATCAAAAACTGAAGTCTAACACCTTCAAAAATATCAATTATCATTTTTTCTAAAGAAGACCAAAATAGTTCTCTAAAATGAGCAAAATACTTCATTTTTCATGATTTTCTCAAAAAATTCCGTGATTGAAGAATAACACATACAAATTTCTATTTTTCCAATTTTTTGCAAAAAATCAAAAACAGAAGTCTAAAACCTTCAAAAATATCAATTATCATTTTTTCTAAAAATGACCAAAATAGTTCTCTAAAATGAGCAAAATACTTCATTTTTCATGTTTTTCTCAAAAAACTCCGGGATTGAAGACTAACACATACAAATTTCTATTTTTCCTATTTTTTTGCCTAAAATCAAAAACTGAAGTCTAACACCTTCAAAAATATCAATTATCATTTTTTCTAAAAAAGACCAAAATAGTTCTCTAAAATGAGCAAAATACTTCATTTTTCATGATTTTCTCAAAAAATTCCGTGATTGAAGACTAACACATACAAATTTCAATTTTTCCAATTTTTTGCAAAAAATTAAAAACTGAAGTCTAACACCTTCAAAAATATCAATTATCATTTTTTCTAAAAAAGACCAAAATAGTTCTCTAAAATGAGCAAAATACTTCATTTTTTATGATTTTCTCAAAAAATTCCGTGATTGAAGTCTAACACATACAAATTTCTATTTTACCTATTTTTTGCATAAAATCAAAAAATGAAGTCTAACACTTTCAAAAATATCAATTATCATTTTTTCTAAAAAAGACCAAAATAGTTCTCTAAAATGAGCAAAATACTTCATTTTTCATGATTTTCTCAAAAAATTCCGTGATTGAAGACTAACACATACAAATTTCAATTTTTCCAATTTTTTGCAAAAAATCAAAAACTGAAGTAACACCTTCAAAAATATCAATTATCATTTTTTCTAAAAAAGACCAAAATAGTTCTCTAAAATGAGCAAAATACTTCATTTTTTATGATTTTCTCAAAAAATTCCGTGATTGAAGTCTAACACATACAAATTTCTATTTTACCTATTTTTTGCATAAAATCAAAAAATGAAGTCTAACACTTTCAAAAATATCAATTATCATTTTTTCTAAAAAAGACCAAAATAGTTCTCTAAAATGAGCAAAATACTTCATTTTTCATGATTTTCTCAAAAAATTCCGTGATTGAAGACTAACACATACAAATTTCAATTTTTCCAATTTTTTGCAAAAAATCAAAAACTGAAGTCTAACACCTTCAAAAATATCAATTATCATTTTTTCTAAAAAAGACCAAAATAGTTCTCTAAAATGAGCAAAATACTTCATTTTTCATGATTTTCTCAAAAAATTCCGTGATTGAAGACTAACACATACAAATTTCTATTTTTCCAATTTTTTGCAAAAAATCAAAAACCGAAGTCTAAAACCTTCAAAAATATCAATTATCATTTTTTCTAAAAAAGACCAAAATAGTTCTCTAAAATGAGCAAAATACTTCATTTTTCATGTTTTTCTCAAAAAACTCCGGGATTGAAGACTAACACATACAAATTTCTATTTTTCCTATTTTTTTGCATAAAATCAAAAACTGAAGTCTAACACCTTCCAAAATATCAATTATCATTTTTTCTAAAAAAGACCAAAATAGTTCTCTAAAATGAGCAAAATACTTCATTTTCTTGATTTTCTCAAAAAATTCCGTGATTGAAGACTAACACATACAAATTTCAATATTTCCAATTTTTTGCAAAAAATCAAAAACTGAAGTCTAACACCTTCAAAAATATCAATTATCATTTTTTCTAAAAAAGACCAAAATAGTTCTCTAAAATGAGCAAAATACTTCATTTTTCATGATTTTCTCAAAAAATTCCGTGATTGAAGACTAACACATACAAATTTCTATTTTTCCTATTTTTTGCATAAAATCAAAAACTGAAGTCTAACACCTTCAAAAATATCAATTATCATTTTTTCTAAAAAAGACCAATATAGTTCCCTAAAATGTGCAAAATACTTCATTTTTCATGATTTTCTCAAAAAATTCCGTGATTGAAGACTAACACATACAAATTTCAATTTTTCCAATTTTTTGCAACAAATCAAAAACTGAAGTCTAACACCTTCAAAAATATCAATTATCATTTTTTCTAAAAAAGACCAAAATAGTTCTCTAAAATGAGCAAAATACTTCATTTTTCATGATTTTCTCAAAAAATTCCGTGATTGAAGACTAACACATACAAATTTCAATTTTTCCAATTTTTTGCAAAAAATAAAAAACTGAAGTCTAACACCTTCAAAAATATCAATTATCATTTTTTCAGAAAAAGGCCAAAATAGTTCTCTTAAATGAGCAAAATACTTCATTTTTCATGTTTTTTCTCAAAAAACGTCGTGATTGAAGACTAACACATACAAATTTCTATTTTTCCAATTTTTTGCAAAAAATCAAAAACTGAAGTCTAACATCTTCAAAAATATCAATTATCATTTTTTCTAAAAAAGACCAAAATAGTTCTCTAAAATGAGCAAAATAATTCATTTTTCATGTTTTTCTCAAAAAACTCCGGGATTGAAGACTAACACATACAAATTTCTATTTTTCCAATTTTTTGCAAAAAATCAAAAACCGAAGTCTAACACCTTCAAAAATATCAATTATCATTTTTTCTAAAAAAGACCAAAATAGTTCTCTAAAATGAGCAAAATACTTCATTTTTCATGTTTTTCTCAAAAAACTCCGGGATTGAAGACTAACACATACAAATTTCTATTTTTCCTATTTTTTTGCATAAAATCAAAAACTGAAGTCTAACACCTTCAAAAATATCAATTATCATTTTTTCTAAAAAAGACCAAAATAGTTCTCTAAAATGAGCAAAATACTTCATTTTCTTGATTTTCTCAAAAAATTCCGTGATTGAAGACTAACACATACAAATTTCAATTTTTCCAATTTTTTGCAAAAAATCAAAAACTGAAGTCTAACACCTTCAAAAATATCAATTATCATTTTTTCTAAAAAAGACCAAAATAGTTCTCTAAAATGAGCAAAATACTTCATTTTTCATGATTTTCTCAAAAAATTCCGTGATTGAAGACTAACACATACAAATTTCTATTTTTCCTATTTTTTGCATAAAATCAAAAACTGAAGTCTAACACCTTCAAAAATATCAATTATCATTTTTTCTAAAAAAGACCAATATAGTTCCCTAAAATGTGCAAAATACTTCATTTTTCATGATTTTCTCAAAAAATTCCGTGATTGAAGACTAACACATACAAATTTCAATTTTTCCAATTTTTTGCAACAAATCAAAAACTGAAGTCTAACACCTTCAAAAATATCAATTATCATTTTTTCTAAAAAAGACCAAAATAGTTCTCTAAAATGAGCAAAATACTTCATTTTTCATGATTTTCTCAAAAAATTCCGTGATTGAAGACTAACACATACAAATTTCAATTTTTCCAATTTTTTGCAAAAAATAAAAAACTGAAGTCTAACACCTTCAAAAATATCAATTATCATTTTTTCAGAAAAAGGCCAAAATAGTTCTCTTAAATGAGCAAAATACTTCATTTTTCATGTTTTTTCTCAAAAAACGTCGTGATTGAAGACTAACACATACAAATTTCTATTTTTCCAATTTTTTGCAAAAAATCAAAAACTGAAGTCTAACATCTTCAAAAATATCAATTATCATTTTTTCTAAAAAAGACCAAAATAGTTCTCTAAAATGAGCAAAATAATTCATTTTTCATGTTTTTCTCAAAAAACTCCGGGATTGAAGACTAACACATACAAATTTCTATTTTTCCAATTTTTTGCAAAAAATCAAAAACTGAAGTCTAACACCTTCAAAAATATCAATTATCATTTTTTCTAAAAAAGACCAAAATAGTTCTCTAAAATGAGCAAAAGACTTCATTTTTCATGATTTTCTCAAAAAATTCCGTGATTGAAGACTAACACATACAAATTTCAATTTTTCCAATTTTTTGCAAAAAATCAAAAACTGAAGTCTAACACCTTCAAAAATATCAATTATCATTTTTTCTATAAAAGACCAAAATAGTTCTCTAAAATGAGCAAAATACTTCATTTTTCATGATTTTCTCAAAAAATTCCGTGATTCAAGACTAACACATACAAATTTCAATTTTTCCAATTGTTTTCCAAAAATAAAAAACTGAAGCACCTTCAAAAATATCAATTATCATTTTTTCTAAAAGAGTGCAAAATATTTCTCTACACTGAGCAAAATACTTCATTTTTCATGTTTTTCTCAAAAAACGTCGTGATTGAAGATAACACATACAAATTTCTATTTTTCCAATTTTTTGCAAAAAATTAAAAACTGAAGTCTAACACCTTCAAAAATATAAATTATCATTTTTTCTAAAAAAGACCAAAATAGTTCTCTAAAATGAGCAAAATACTTAATTTTTCATGATTTTCTCAAAAAATTCCGTGATTGAAGACTAACACGTACAAATTTCAATTTTTCCAATTTTTTGCAAAAAATAAAAAACTGAAGTCTAACACCTTCAAAAATATCAATTATCATTTTTTCTGAAAAAGACCAAAATAGTTCTCTGAAATGAGCAAAATACTTCATTTTTCATGTGTTTCTCAAAAAATTCCGTGATTGAAGACTAACACATACAAATTTCAATTTTTCCATTTTTTTGCAAAAAATCAAAAACTGAAGTCTAACACCTTAAAAAATATCAATTATCATTTTTTCTAAAAGAGTCCAAAATAGTTCTCTAAAATGAGCAAAATACTTCATTTTTCATGTTTTTCTCAAAAAACGTCGTGATTGAAGACTAACACATACAAATTTCTATTTTTCCAATTTTTTGCAAAAAATCAAAAACCGAAGTCTAACACCTTCAAAAATATCAATTATCATTTTTTTTAAAAAAGACCAAAATAGTTCTCTAAAATGAGCAAAATACTTCATTTTTCATGTTTTTCTCAAAAAACTACGGGATTGAAGACTAACACATACAAATTTCTATTTTTCCTATTTTTTTGCATAAAATCAAAAACTGAAGTCTAACACCTTCAAAAATATCAATTATCATTTTTTCTAAAGAAGACCAAAATAGTTCTCTAAAATGAGCAAAATACTTCATTTTTCATGATTTTCTCAAAAAATTCCGTGATTGAAGACTAACACATACAAATTTCAATTTTTCCAATTTTTTGCAAAAAATCAAAAACTGAAGTCTAACACCTTCAAAAATATCAATTATCATATTTTCTAAAAAAGACCAAAATAGTTCTCTAAAATGAGCAAAATACTTCATTTTTTATGATTTTCTCAAAAAATTCCGTGATTGAAGTCTAACACATACAAATTTCTATTTTACCTATTTTTTGCATAAAATCAAAAAATGAAGTCTAACACTTTCAAAAATATCAATTATCATTTTTTCTAAAGAAGACCAAAATAGTTCTCTAAAATGAGCAAAATACTTCATTTTTCATGATTTTCTCAAAAAATTCCGTGATTGAAGACTAACACATACAAATTTCTATTTTTCCAATTTTTTGCAAAAAATCAAAAACCGAAGTCTAAAACCTTCAGAAATATCAATTATCATTTTTTCTAAAAATGACCAAAATAGTTCTCTAAAATGAGCAAAATACTTCATTTTTCATGTTTTTCTCAAAAAACTCCGGGATTGAAGACTAACACATACAAATTTCAATTTTTCCAATTTTTTGCAAAAAATCAAAAACTGAAGTCTAACACCTTCAAAAATATCAATTATCATTTTTTCTAAAAAAGACCAAAATAGTTCTCTAAAATGAGCAAAATACTTCATTTTTCATGATTTTCTCAAAAAATTCCGTGATTGAAGACTAACACATACAAATTTCAATTTTTCCAATTTTTTGCAAAAAATCAAAAACTGAAGTCTAACACCTTCAAAAATATCAATTATCATTTTTTCTAAAAAAGACCAAAATAGTTCTCTAAAATGAGCAAAATACTTCATTTTTCATGATTTTCTCAAAAAATTCCGTGATTGAAGACTAACACATACAAATTTCAATTTTTCCAATTTTTTGCAAAAAATAAAAAACTGAAGTCTAACACCTTCAAAAATATCAATTATCATTTTTTCTGAAAAAGACCAAAATAGTTCTCTGAAATGAGCAAAATACTTCATTTTTCATGTTTTTCTCAAAAAACTTCGTGATTGAAGACTGACACATACAAATTTCAATTTTTCCATTTTTTTGCAAAAAATCAAAAACTGAAGTCTAACACGTTAAAAAATATCAATTATCATTTTTTCTAAAAGAGTCCAAAATAGTTCTCTAAAATGAGCAAAATACTTCATTTTTCATGTTTTTCTCAAAAAACGTCGTGATTGAAGACTAACACATACAAATTTCTATTTTTCCAATTTTTTGCAAAAAATCAAAAACCGAAGTCTAACACCTTCAAAAATATCAATTATCATTTTTTAAAAAAAAGACCAAAATAGTTCTCTAAAATGAGCAAAATACTTCATTTTTCATGTTTTTCTCAAAAAACTCCGGGATTGAAGACTAACACATACAAATTTCTATTTTTCCTATTTTTTTGCATAAAATCAAAAACTGAAGTCTAACACCTTCAAAAATATCAATTATCATTTTTTCTAAAGAAGACCAAAATAGTTCTCTAAAATGAGCAAAATACTTCATTTTTCATGATTTTCTCAAAAAATTCCGTGATTGAAGACTAACACATAAAAATTTCTATTTTTCCAATTTTTTGCAAAAAATCAAAAACCGAAGTCTAAAACCTTCAAAAATATCAATTATCATTTTTTCTAAAAATGACCAAAATAGTTCTCTAAAATGAGCAAAATACTTCATTTTTCATGTTTTTCTCAAAAAACTCCGGGATTGAAGACTAACACATACAAATTTCTATTTTTCCTATTTTTTTGCCTAAAATCAAAAACTGAAGTCTAACACCTTCAAAAATATCAATTATCATTTTTTCTAAAAAAGACCAAAATAGTTCTCTAAAATGAGCGAAATACTTCATTTTTCATGATTTTCTCAAAAAATTCCGTGATTGAAGACTAACACATACAAATTTCAATTTTTCCAATTTTTTGCAAAAAATCAAAAACTGAAGTCTAACACCTTCAAAAATATCAATTATCATTTTTTCTAAAAAAGACCAAAATAGTTCTCTAAAATGAGCAAAATACTTCATTTTTTATGATTTTCTCAAAAAATTCCGTGATTGAAGTCTAACACATACAAATTTCTATTTTACCTATTTTTTGCATAAAATCAAAAAATGAAGTCTAACACTTTCAAAAATATCAATTATCATTTTTTCTAAAAAAGACCAAAATAGTTCTCTAAAATGAGCAAAATACTTCATTTTTCATGATTTTCTCAAAAAATTCCGTGATTGAAGACTAACACATACAAATTTCAATTTTTCCAATTTTTTGCAAAAAATCAAAAACTGAAGTAACACCTTCAAAAATATCAATTATCATTTTTTTTAAAAAAGACCAAAATAGTTCTCTAAAATGAGCAAAATACTTCATTTTTCATGTTTTTCTCAAAAAACTCCGGGATTGAAGACTAACACATACAAATATCTATTTTTCCTATTTTTGTGCATAAAATAAAAAACTGAAGTCTAACACCTTCAAAAATATCAATTATCATTTTTTCTAAAGAAGACCAAAATAGTTCTCTAAAATGAGCAAAATACTTCATTTTTCATGATTTTCTCAAAAAATTCCGTGATTGAAGACTAACACATACAAATTTCTATTTTTCCAATTTTTTGCAAAAAATCAAAAACCGAAGTCTAAAACCTTCAAAAATATCAATTATCATTTTTTCTAAAAATGACCAAAATAGTTCTCTAAAATGAGCAAAATACTTCATTTTTCATGTTTTTCTCAAAAAACTCCGGGATTGAAGACTAACACATACAAATTTCTATTTTTCCTATTTTTTTGCATAAAATCAAAATCTGAAGTCTAACACCTTCAAAAATATCAATTATCATTTTTTCTAAAAAAGACCAAAATAGTTCTCTAAAATGAGCAAAATACTTCATTTTTCATGTTATTCTCAAAAAACTCCGGGATTGAAGACTAACACATACAAATTTCAATTTTTCCAATTTTTTGCAAAAAATAAAAAACTGAAGTCTAACACCTTCAAAAATATCAATTATCATTTTTTCTGAAAAAGACCAACATAGTTCTCTGAAATGAGCAAAATACTTCATTTTTCATGTTTTTCTCAGAAAATTCCGTGATTGAAGACTAACACATACAAATTTCAATTTTTCCAATTTTTTGCAAAAAATCAAAACCTGAAGTCTAACACCTTCAAAAATATCAATTATCATTTTTTCTAAAAAAGACCAAAATAGTTCTCTAAAATGAGCAAAATACTTCATTTTTCATGATTTTCTCAAAAAATTCCGTGATTGAAGACTAACACATACAAATTTCAATTTTTCCAATTTTTTGCAAAAAATAAAAAACTGAAGTCTAACACCTTCAAAAATATCAATTATCATTTTTTCTGAAAAAGACCAACATAGTTCTCTGAAATGAGCAAAATACTTCATTTTTCATGTTTTTCTCAAAAAACTTCGTGATTGAAGACTGACACATACAAATTTCAATTTTTCCATTTTTTTGCAAAAAATCAAAAACTGAAGTCTAACACCTTAAAAAATATCAATTATCATTTTTTCTAAAAGAGTCCAAAATAGTTCTCTAAAATGAGCAAAATACTTCATTTTTCATGTTTTTCTCAAAAAACGTTGTGATTGAAGACTAACACATACAAATTTCTATTTTTCCAATTTTTTGCAAAAAATCAAAAACCGAAGTCTAACACCTTCAAAAATATCAATTATCATTTTTTCTAAAAAAGACCAAAATAGTTCTCTAAAATGAGCAAAATACTTCATTTTTCATGTTTTTCTCAAAAAACTCCGGGATTGAAGACTAACACATACAAATTTCTATTTTTCCTATTTTTTGCATAAAATCAAAAACTGAAGTCTAACACCTTCAAAAATATCAATTATCATTTTTTCTAAAAAAGACCAAAATAGTTCTCTAAAATGAGCAAAATACTTCATTTTCTTGATTTTCTCAAAAAATTCCGTGATTGAAGACTAACACATACAAATTTCAATTTTTCCAATTTTTTGCAAAAAATCAAAAACTGAAGTCTAACACCTTCAAAAATATCAATTATCATTTTTTCTAAAAAAGACCAAAATAGTTCTCTAAAATGAGCAAAATACTTCATTTTTTATGATTTTCTCAAAAAATTCCGTGATTGAAGACTAACACATACAAATTTCAATTTTTCCATTTTTTTGCAAAAAATCAAAAACTGAAGTCTAACACCTTAAAAAATATCAATTATCATTTTTTCTAAAAGAGTCCAAAATAGTTCTCTAAAATGAGCAAAATACTTCATTTTTCATGTTTTTCTCAAAAAACTCCGGGATTGAAGACTAACACATACAAATTTCTATTTTTCCTATTTTTTGCATAAAATCAAAAACTGAAGTCTAACACCTTCAAAAATATCAATTATCATTTTTTCTAAAAAAGACCAATATAGTTCCCTAAAATGTGCAAAATACTTCATTTTTCATGATTTTCTCAAAAAATTCCGTGATTGAAGACTAACACATACAAATTTCAATTTTTCCAATTTTTTGCAACAAATTAAAAACTGAAGTCTAACACCTTCAAAAATATCAATTATCATTTTTTCTAAAAAAGACCAAAATAGTTCTCTAAAATGAGCAAAATACTTCATTTTTCATGATTTTCTCAAAAAATTCCGTGATTGAAGACTAACACATACAAATTTCAATTTTTCCAATTTTTTGCAAAAAATAAAAAACTGAAGTCTAACACCTTCAAAAATATCAATTATCATTTTTTCAGAAAAAGGCCAAAATAGTTCTCTGAAATGAGCAAAATGCTTCATTTTTCATGTTTTTCTCAAAAAACTTCGTGATTGAAGACTAACACATACAAATTTCAATTTTTCCATTTTTTTGCAAAAAATCAAAAACTGAAGTCTAACACCTTAAAAAATATCAATTATCATTTTTTCTAAAAGAGTCCAAAATAGTTCTCTAAAATGAGCAAAATACTTCATTTTTCATGTTTTTCTCAAAAAACGTCGTGCTTGAAGACTAACACATACAAATTTCTATTTTTCCTATTTTTTGCAAAAAATCAAAAACCGAAGTCTAACACCTTCAAAAATATCAATTATCATTTTTTCTAAAAAAGACCAAAATAGTTCTCTAAAATGAGCAAAATACTTCATTTTTCATGTTTTTCTCAAAAAACTCCGGGATTGAAGACTAACACATACAAATTTCTATTTTTCCTATTTTTTTGCATAAAATCAAAAATTGAAATCTAACACCTTCAAAAATATCAATTATCATTTTTTCTATAACAGACCAAAATAGTTCTCTAAAATGAGCAAAATACTTCATTTTTCATGATTTTCTCAAAAAATTCCATGATTGAAGACTAACACATAAAAATTTCAATTTTTCCAATTTTTTGCAAAAAATCAAAAACTGAATTCTAACACCTTCAAAAATATCAATTATCATTTTTTCTATAAAAGACCAAAATAGTTCTCTAAAATGAGCAAAATACTTCATTTTTCATGATTTTCTCAAAAAATTCCGTGATTGAAGACTAACACATACAAATTTCAATTTTTCCAATTTTTTTCCAAAAATAAAAAACTGAAGCACCTTCAAAAATATCAATTATCATTTTTTCTAAAAGAGTGCAAAATAGTTCTCTACACTGAGCAAAATACTTCATTTTTCATGTTTTTCTCAACAAACGTCGTGATTGAAGACTAACACATACAAATTTCTATTTTTCCAATTTTTTGCAAAAAATCAAAAACTGAAGTCTAACACCTTCAAAAATATAAATTATAATTTTTTCTAAAAAAGACCAAAATAGTTCTCTAAAATGAGCAAAATACTTCATTTTTCATGATTTTCTCAAAAAATTCCGTGATTGAAGACTAACACGTACAAATTTCAATTTTTCCAATTTTTTGCAAAAAATAAAAAACTGAAGTCTAACACCTTCAAAAATATCAATTATCATTTTTTCTGAAAAAGACCAAAATAGTTCTCTGAAATGAGCAAAATACTTTATTTTTCATGTGTTTCTCAAAAAATTCCGTGATTGAAGACTAACACATACAAATTTCAATTTTTCCATTTTTTTGCAAAAAATCAAAAACTGAAGTCTAACACCTTAAAAAATATCAATTATCATTTTTTCTAAAAGAGTCCAAAATACTTCTCTAAAATGAGCAAAATACTTCATTTTTCATGTTTTTCTCAAAAAACGTCGTGATTGAAGACTAACACATACAAATTTCTATTTTTCCAATTTTTTTCAAAAAATCAAAAACCGAAGTCTAACACCTTCAAAAATATCAATTATCATTTTTTTTAAAAAAGACCAAAATAGTTCTCTAAAATGAGCAAAATACTTCATTTTTCATGTTTTTCTCAAAAAACTCCGGGATTGAAGACTAACACATACAAATTTCTATTTTTCCTATTTTTTTGCATAAAATCAAAAACTGAAGTCTAACACCTTCAAAAATATCAATTATCATTTTTTCTAAAGAAGACCAAAATAGTTCTCTAAAATGAGCAAAATACTTCATTTTTCATGATTTTCTCAAAAAATTCCGTGATTGAAGACTAACACATACAAATTTCTATTTTTCCAATTTTTTGCAAAAAATCAAAAACCGAAGTCTAAAACCTTCAAAAATATCAATTATCATTTTTTCTAAAAATGACCAAAATAGTTCTCTAAAATGAGCAAAATACTTCATTTTTCATGTTTTTCTCAAAAAACTCCGGGATTGAAGACTAACACATACAAATTTCTATTTTTCCTATTTTTTTGCATAAAATCAAAAACTGAAGTCTAACACCTTCAAAAATATCAATTATCATTTTTTCTAAAAAAGACCAAAATAGTTCTCTAAAATGAGCAAAATACTTCATTTTTCATGATTTTCTCAAAAAATTCCGTGATTGAAGACTAACACATACAAATTTCAATTTTTCCAATTTTTTTCAAAAAATCAAAAACTGAAGTCTAACACCTTCAAAAATATCAATTATCATTTTTTCTAAAAAAGACCAAAATAGTTCTCTAAAATGAGCAAAATACTTCATTTTTCATGATTTTCTCAAAAAATTCCGTGATTGAAGACTAACACATACAAATTTCAATTTTTCCAATTTTTTGCAAAAATTCAAAAACTGAAGTCTAACACCTTCAAAAATATCAATTATCATTTTTTCTAAAAAAGACCAAAATAGTTCTCTAAAATGAGCAAAATACTTCATTTTTCATGATTTTCTCAAAAAATTCCGTGATTGAAGACTAACACATACAAATTTCAATTTTTCCAATTTTTTGCAAAAAATAAAAAACTGAAGTCTAACACCTTCAAAAATATCAATTATCATTTTTTCTGAAAAAGACCCAAATAGTTCTCTGAAATGAGCAAAATACTTCATTTTTCATGTTTTTCTCAAAAAACTTCGTGATTGAAGACTGCCACATACAAATTTCAATTTTTCCATTTTTTTGCAAAAAATCAAAAACTGAAGTCTAACACCTTAAAAAATATCAATTATCATTTTTTCTAAAAGAGTCCAAAATAGTTCTCTAAAATGAGCAAAATACTTCATTTTTCATGTTTTTCTCATAAAACGTTGTGATTGAAGACTAACACATACAAATTTCTATTTTTCCAATTTTTTGCAAAAAATCAAAAACCGAAGTCTAACACCTTCAAAAATATCAATTATCATTTTTTCTAAAAAAGACCAAAATAGTTCTCTAAAATGAGCAAAATACTTCATTTTTCATGTTTTTCTCAAAAAACTCCGGGATTGAAGACTAACACATACAAATTTCTATTTTTCCTATTTTTTTGCATAAAATCAAAAACTGAAGTCTAACACCTTCAAAAATATCAATTATCATTTTTTCTAAAAAAGACCAAAATAGTTCTCTAAAATGAGCAAAATACTTCATTTTCTTGATTTTCTCAAAAAATTCCCTGATTGTAGACTAACACATACAAATTTCAATTTTTCCAATTTTTTGCAAAAAATCAAAAACTGAAGTATAACACCTTCAAAAATATCAATTATCATTTTTTCTAAAAAACACCAAAATAGTTCTCTAAAATGAGCAAAATACTTCATTTTTTATGATTTTCTCAAAAAATTCCGTGATTGAAGACTAACACATACAAATTTCTATTTTTCCTATTTTTTGCATAAAATCAAAAACTGAAGTCTAACACCTTCAAAAATATCAATTATCATTTTTTCTAAAAAAGACCAATATAGTTCCCTAAAATGAGCAAAATACTTCATTTTTCATGATTTTCTCAAAAAATTCCGTGATTGAAGACTAACACATACAAATTTCAATTTTTCCAATTTTTTGCAACAAATCAAAAAATGAAGTCTAACACCTTCAAAAATATCAATTATCATTTTTTCTAAAAAAGACCAAAATAGTTCTCTAAAATGAGCAAAATACTTCATTTTTCATGATTTTGTCAAAAAATTCCGTGATTGAAGACTAACACATACAAATTTCAATTTTTCCAATTTTTTTCAAAAAATAAAAAAATGAAGTCTAACACCTTCAAAAATATCAATTATCATTTTTTCAGAAAAAGGCCAAAATAGTTCTCTGAAATGAGCAAAATACTTCATTTTTCATGTTTTTCTCAAAAAACTTCGTGATTGAAGACTAACACATACAAATTTCAATTTTTCCATTTTTTTGCAAAAAATCAAAAACTGAAGTCTAACACCTTAAAAAATATCAATTATCATTTTTTCTAAAAGAGTCCAAAATAGTTCTCTAAAATGAGCAAAATACTTCATTTTTCATGTTTTTCTCAAAAAACGTCGTGCTTGAAGACTAACACATACAAATTTCTATTTTTCCTATTTTTGGCAAAAAATCAAAAACCGAAGTCTAACACCTTCAAAAATATCAATTATCATTTTTTCTAAAAAAGACCAAAATAGTTCTCTAAAATGAGCAAAATACTTCATTTTTCATGTTTTTCTCAAAAAACTCCGGGATTGAAGACTAACACATACAAATTTCTATTTTTCCTATTTTTTGGCATAAAATCAAAAATTGAAGTCTAACACCTTCAAAAATATCAATTATCATTTTTTCTAAAAAAGACCAAAATAGTTCTCTAAAATGAGCAAAATACTTCAATTTTCATTATTTTCTCAAAAAATTCCGTGATTGAAGACTTACACATACAAATTTCAATTTTTCCAATTTTTTGCAAAAAATCAAAAATTGAAGTCTAACATCTTCAAAAATATCAATTATCATTTTTTCTAAAAAAGACCAAAATTGTTCTCTAAAATGAGCAAAATACTTAATTTTTTATGATTTTCTCAAAAAATTCCGTGATTGAAGACTAACACATACAAATTTCTATTTTTCCTATTTTTTGCATAAAATCAAAAACTGAAGTCTAACACCTTCAAAAATATCAATTATCATTTTTTCTAAAAAAGACCAATATAGTTCCCTAAAATGAGCAAAATACTTCATTTTTCATGATTTTCTCAAAAAATTCCGTGATTGAAGACTAACACATACAAATTTCAATTTTTCCAATTTTTTGCAAAAAATCAAAAACTGAAGTCTAACACCTTCAAAAATATCAATTATCATTTTTTCTAAAAAAGACCAAAATAGTTCTCTAAAATGAGCAAAATACTTCATTTTTCATGAATTTCTCAAAAAATTCCGTGATTGAAGACTAACACATACAAATTTCAATTTTTCCAATTTTTTGCTAAAAAATCAAAAACTGAAGTCTAACACCTTCAAAAATATCAATTATCATTTTTTCTAAAAAAGACCAAAATAGTTCTCTAAAATGAGCAAAATACTTCATTTTTTATGATTTTCTCAAAAAATTCTGTGATTGAAGACTAACACATACAAATTTCTATTTTTCCAATTTTTTGCAAAAAATAAAAAACTGAAGTCTAACACCTTCAAAAATATAAATTATCATTTTTTCTAAAAAAGACCAAAATAGTTCTCTAAAATGAGCAAAATACTTCATTTTTCATGATTTTCTCAAAAAATTCCGTGATTGAAGACTAACACGTACAAATTTCAATTTTTCGAATTTTTTGCAAAAAATAAAAAACTGAAGTCTAACACCTTCAAAAATATCAATTATCATTTTTTCTGAAAAAGACCAAAATAGTTCTCTGAAATGAGCAAAATAATTCATTTTCATGTGTTTCTCAAAAAATTCCGTGATTGAAGACTAACACATACAAATTTCAATTTTTCCATTTTTTTCCAAAAAATCAAAAACTGAAGTCTAACACCTTAAAAAATATCAATTATCATTTTTTCTAAAAGAGTCCAAAATACTTCTCTAAAATGAGCAAAATACTTCATTTTTCATGTTTTTCTCAAAAAACTCCGGGATTGAAGACTAACACATACAAATTTCTATTTTTCCTATTTTTTTGCATAAAATCAAAAACTGAAGTCTAACACCTTCAAAAATATCAATTATCATTTTTTCTAAAGAAGACCAAAATAGTTCTCTAAAATGAGCAAAATACTTCATTTTTCATGATTTTCTCAAAAAATTCCGTGATTGAAGACTAACACATACAAATTTCTATTTTTCCAATTTTTTGCAAAAAATCAAAAACCGAAGTCTAAAACCTTCAAAAATATCAATTATCATTTTTTCTAAAAATGACCAAAATAGTTCTCTAAAATGAGCAAAATACTTCATTTTTCATGTTTTTCTCAAAAAACTCCGGGATTGAAGACTAACACATACAAATTTCTATTTTTCCTATTTTTTTGCATAAAATCAAAAACTGAAGTCTAACACCTTCAAGAATATGAATTATCATTTTTTCTAAAAAAGACCAAAATAGTTCTCTAAAATGAGCAAAATACTTCATTTTTCATGATTTTCTCAAAAAATTCCGTGATTGAAGACTAACACATACAAATTTCAATTTTTCCAATTTTTTGCAAAAAATCAAAAACTGAAGTCTAACAACTTCAAAAATATCAATTATCATTTTTTCTAAAAAAGACCAAAATAGTTCTCTAAAATGAGCAAAATACTTCATTTTTTATGATTTTCTCAAAAAATTCCGTGATTGAAGACTAACACATACAAATTTTTATTTTACCTATTTTTTGCATAAAATCAAAAAATGAAGTCTAACACCTTCAAAAATATCAATTATCATTTTTTCTAAAAAAGACCAAAATAGTTCTCTAAAATGAGCAAAATACTTCATTTTTCATGATTTTCTCAAAAAATTCCGTGATTGAAGACTAACACATACAAATTTCAATTTTTCCAATTTTTTGCAAAAAATCAAAAACTGAAGTCTAACACCTTCAAAAATATCAATTATCATTTTTTCTAAAAAAGACCAAAATAGATCTCTAAAATGAGCAAAATACTTCATTTTTCATGATTTTGTCAAAAAATTCCGTGATTGAAGACTAACACATACAAATTTCAATTTTTCCAATTTTTTTCAAAAAATAAAAAAATGAAGTCTAACACCTTCAAAAATATCAATTATCATTTTTTCAGAAAAAAGCCAAAATAGTTCTCTGAAATGAGCAAAATACTTCATTTTTCATGTTTTTCTCAAAAAACTTCGTGATTGAAGACTAACACATACAAATTTCAATTTTTCCATTTTTTTGCAAAAAATCAAAAACTGAAGTCTAACACCTTAAAAAATATCAATTATCATTTTTTCTAAAAGAGTCCAAAATAGTTCTCTAAAATGAGCAAAATACTTCATTTTTCATGTTTTTCTCAAAAAACGTCGTGCTTGAAGACTAACACATACAAATTTCTATTTTTCCTATTTTTTGCAAAAAATCAAAAACCGAAGTCTAACACCTTCAAAAATATCAATTATCATTTTTTCTAAAAAAGACCAAAATAGTTCTCTAAAATGAGCAAAATATTTCATTTTTCATGTTTTTCTCAAAAAACTCCGGGATTGAAGACTAACACATACAAATTTCTATTTTTCCTATTTTTTTGCATAAAATCAAAAATTGAAGTCTAACACCTTCAAAAATATCAATTATCATTTTTTCTAAAAAAGACCAAAATAGTTCTCTAAAATGAGCAAAATACTTCATTTTTCATGAATTTCTCAAAAAATTCCGTGATTGAAGACTAACACATACAAATTTCAATTTTTCCAATTTTTTGCAAAAAAATCAAAAACTGAAGTCTAACACCTTCAAAAATATCAATTATCATTTTTTCTAAAAAAGACCAAAATAGTTCTCTAAAATGAGCAAAATACTTCATTTTTTATGATTTTCTCAAAAAATTCCGTGATTGAAGACTAACACATACAAATTTCTATTTTTCCAATTTTTTGCAAAAAATAAAAAACTGAAGTCTAACACCTTCAAAAATATAAATTATCATTTTTTCTAAAAAAGACCAAAATAGTTCTCTAAAATGAGCAAAATACTTCATTTTTCATGATTTTCTCAAAAAATTCCGTGATTGAAGACTAACACGTACAAATTTCAATTTTTCGAATTTTTTGCAAAAAATAAAAATCTGAAGTCTAACACCTTCAAAAATATCAATTATCATTTTTTCTGAAAAAGACCAAAATAGTTCTCTGAAATGAGCAAAATAATTCATTTTCATGTGTTTCTCAAAAAATTCCGTGATTGAAGACTAACACATACAAATTTCAATTTTTCCATTTTTTTCCAAAAAATCTAAAACTGAAGTCTAACACCTTAAAAAATATCAATTATCATTTTTTCTAAAAGAGTCCAAAATACTTCTCTAAAATGAGCAAAATACTTCATTTTTCATGTTTTTCTCAAAAAACTCCGGGATTGAAGACTAACACATACAAATTTCTATTTTTCCTATTTTTTTGCATAAAATCAAAAACTGAAGTCTAACACCTTCAAAAATATCAATTATCATTTTTTCTAAAGAAGACCAAAATAGTTCTCTAAAATGAGCAAAATACTTCATTTTTCATGATTTTCTCAAAAAATTCCGTGATTGAAGACTAACACATACAAATTTCTATTTTTCCAATTTTTTGCAAAAAATCAAAAACCGAAGTCTAAAACCTTCAAAAATATCAATTATCATTTTTTCTAAAAATGACCAAAATAGTTCTCTAAAATGAGCAAAATACTTCATTTTTCATGTTTTTCTCAAAAAACTCCGGGATTGAAGACTAACACATACAAATTTCTATTTTTCCTATTTTTTTGCATAAAATCAAAAACTGAAGTCTAACACCTTCAAAAATATGAATTATCATTTTTTCTAAAAAAGACCAAAATAGTTCTCTAAAATGAGCAAAATACTTCATTTTTCATGATTTTCTCAAAAAATTCCGTGATTGAAGACTAACACATACAAATTTCAATTTTTCCAATTTTTTGCAAAAAATCAAAAACTGAAGTCTAACAACTTCAAAAATATCAATTATCATTTTTTCTAAAAAAGACCAAAATAGTTCTCTAAAATGAGCAAAATACTTCATTTTTTATGATTTTCTCAAAAAATTCCGTGATTGAAGACTAACACATACAAATTTTTATTTTACCTATTTTTTGCATAAAATCAAAAAATGAAGTCTAACACCTTCAAAAATATCAATTATAATTTTTCTAAAAAAGACCAAAATAGTTCTCTAAAATGAGCAAAATACTTCATTTTTCATGATTTTCTCAAAAAATTCCGTGATTGAAGACTAACACATACAAATTTCAATTTTTCCAATTTTTTGCAAAAAATCAAAAACTGAAGTCTAACACCTTCAAAAATATCAATTATCATTTTTTCTAAAAAAGACCAAAATAGTTCTCTAAAATGAGCAAAATACTTCATTTTTCATGATTTTGTCAAAAAATTCCGTGATTGAAGACTAACACATACAAATTTCAATTTTTCCAATTTTTTTCAAAAAATAAAAAAATGAAGTCTAACACCTTCAAAAATATCAATTATCATTTTTTCAGAAAAAGGCCAAAATAGTTCTCTGAAATGAGCAAAATACTTCATTTTTCATGTTTTTCTCAAAAAACTTCGTGATTGAAGACTAACACATACAAATTTCAATTTTTCCATTTTTTTGCAAAAAATCAAAAACTGAAGTCTAACACCTTAAAAAATATCAATTATCATTTTTTCTAAAAGAGTCCAAAATAGTTCTCTAAAATGAGCAAAATACTTCATTTTTCATGTTTTTCTCAAAAAACGTCGTGCTTGAAGACTAACACATACAAATTTCTATTTTTCCTATTTTTTGCAAAAAATCAAAAACTGAAGTCTAACACCTTCAAAAATATCAATTATCATTTTTTCTAAAAAAGACCAAAATAGTTCTCTAAAATGAGCAAAATACTTCATTTTTCATGTTTTTCTCAAAAAACTCCGGGATTGAAGACTAACACATACAAATTTCTATTTTTCCTATTTTTTTGCATAAAATCAAAAATTGAAGTCTAACACCTTCAAAAATATCAATTATCATTTTTTCTAAAAAAGACCAAAATAGTTCTCTAAAATGAGCAAAATACTTCATTTTTCATGATTTTCTCAAAAAATTCCGTGATTGAAGACTAACACATACAAATTTCAATTTTTCCAATTTTTTGCAACAAATCAAAAACTGAAGTCTAACACCATCAAAAATATCAATTATCATTTTTTCTAAAAAAGACCAAAATAGTTCTCTAAAATGAGCAAAATACTTCATTTTTCATGATTTTCTCAAAAAATTCCGTGATTGAAGACTAACACATACAAATTTCAATTTTTCCAATTTTTTGCAAAAAATAAAAAACTGAAGTCTAACACCTTCAAAAATATCAATTATCATTTTTTCAGAAAAAGGCCAAAATAGTTCTCTGAAATGAGCAAAATACTTCATTTTTCATGTTTTTCTCAAAAAACTTCGTGATTGAAGACTAACACATACAAATTTCAATTTTTCCATTTTTTTGCAAAAAATCAAAAACTGAAGTCTAACACCTTAAAAAATATCAATTATCATTTTTTCTAAAAGAGTCCAAAATAGTTCTCTAAAATGAGCAAAATACTTCATTTTTCATGTTTTTCTCAAAAAACGTCGTGCTTGAAGACTAACACATACAAATTTCTATTTTTCCTATTTTTTGCAAAAAATCAAAAACCGAAGTCTAACACCTTCAAAAATATCAATTATCATTTTTTCTAAAAAAGACCAAAATAGTTCTCTGAAATGAGCAAAATACTTCATTTTTCATGTTTTTCTCAAAAAACTCCGGGATTGAAGACTAACACATACAAATTTCTATTTTTCCAATTTTTTTGCATAAAATCAAAAATTGAAGTCTAACTCCTTCAAAAATATCAATTATCATTTTTTCTAAAAATGACCAAAATAGTTCTCTAAAATGAGCAAAATACTTCATTTTTCATGTTTTTCTCAAAAAACTCCGGGATTGAAGACTAACACATACAAATTTCTATTTTTCCTATTTTTTTGCATAAAATCAAAAACTGAAGTCTAACACCTTCAAAAATATGAATTATCATTTTTTCTAAAAAAGACCAAAATAGTTCTCTAAAATGAGCAAAATACTTCATTTTTCATTATTTTCTCAAAAAATTCCGTGATTGAAGACTAACACATACAAATTTCAATTTTTCCAATTTTTTGCAAAAAATCAAAAACTGAAGTCTAACAACTTCAAAAATATCAATTATCATTTTTTCTAAAAAAGACCAAAATAGTTCTCTAAAATGAGCAAAATACTTCATTTTTTATGATTTTCTCAAAAAATTCCGTGATTGAAGACTAACACATACAAATTTTTATTTTACCTATTTTTTGCATAAAATCAAAAAATGAAGTCTAACACCTTCAAAAATATCAATTATAATTTTTCTAAAAAAGACCAAAATAGTTCTCTAAAATGAGCAAAATACTTCATTTTTCATGATTTTCTCAAAAAATTCCGTGATTGAAGACTAACACATACAAATTTCAATTTTTCCAATTTTTTGCAAAAAATCAAAAACTGAAGTCTAACACCTTCAAAAATATCAATTATCATTTTTTCTAAAAAAGACCAAAATAGTTCTCTAAAATGAGCAAAATACTTCATTTTTCATGATTTTGTCAAAAAATTCCGTGATTGAAGACTAACACATACAAATTTCAATTTTTCCAATTTTTTTCAAAAAATAAAAAAATGAAGTCTAACACCTTCAAAAATATCAATTATCATTTTTTCAGAAAAAGGCCAAAATAGTTCTCTGAAATGAGCAAAATACTTCATTTTTCATGTTTTTCTCAAAAAACTTCGTGATTGAAGACTAACACATACAAATTTCAATTTTTCCATTTTTTTGCAAAAAATCAAAAACTGAAGTCTAACACCTTAAAAAATATCAATTATCATTTTTTCTAAAAGAGTCCAAAATAGTTCTCTAAAATGAGCAAAATACTTCATTTTTCATGTTTTTCTCAAAAAACGTCGTGCTTGAAGACTAACACATACAAATTTCTATTTTTCCTATTTTTTGCAAAAAATCAAAAACTGAAGTCTAACACCTTCAAAAATATCAATTATCATTTTTTCTAAAAAAGACCAAAATAGTTCTCTAAAATGAGCAAAATACTTCATTTTTCATGTTTTTCTCAAAAAACTCCGGGATTGAAGACTAACACATACAAATTTCTATTTTTCCTATTTTTTTGCATAAAATCAAAAATTGAAGTCTAACACCTTCAAAAATATCAATTATCATTTTTTCTAAAAAAGACCAAAATAGTTCTCTAAAATGAGCAAAATACTTCATTTTTCATGATTTTCTCAAAAAATTCCGTGATTGAAGACTAACACATACAAATTTCAATTTTTCCAATTTTTTGCAACAAATCAAAAACTGAAGTCTAACACCATCAAAAATATCAATTATCATTTTTTCTAAAAAAGACCAAAATAGTTCTCTAAAATGAGCAAAATACTTCATTTTTCATGATTTTCTCAAAAAATTCGGTGATTGAAGACTAACACATACAAATTTCAATTTTTCCAATTTTTTGCAAAAAATAAAAAACTGAAGTCTAACACCTTCAAAAATATCAATTATCATTTTTTCAGAAAAAGGCCAAAATAGTTCTCTGAAATGAGCAAAATACTTCATTTTTCATGTTTTTCTCAAAAAACTTCGTGATTGAAGACTAACACATACAAATTTCAATTTTTCCATTTTTTTGCAAAAAATCAAAAACTGAAGTCTAACACCTTAAAAAATATCAATTATCATTTTTTCTAAAAGAGTCCAAAATAGTTCTCTAAAATGAGCAAAATACTTCATTTTTCATGTTTTTCTCAAAAAACGTCGTGCTTGAAGACTAACACATACAAATTTCTATTTTTCCTATTTTTTGCAAAAAATCAAAAACCGAAGTCTAACACCTTCAAAAATATCAATTATCATTTTTTCTAAAAAAGACCAAAATAGTTCTCTGAAATGAGCAAAATACTTCATTTTTCATGTTTTTCTCAAAAAACTCCGGGATTGAAGACTAACACATACAAATTTCTATTTTTCCAATTTTTTTGCATAAAATCAAAAATTGAAGTCTAACTCCTTCAAAAATATCAATTATCATTTTTTCTAAAAAAGACCAAAATAGTTCTCTAAAATGAGAAAAATACTTCATTTTTCATTATTTTCTCAAAAAACGTCGTGCTTGAAGACTAACACATACAAATTTCAATTTTTCCAATTTTTTGCAAAAAATCAAAAATTGAAGTCTAACACCTTCAAAAATATCAATTATCATTTTTTCTAAAAAAGACCAAAATTGTTCTCTAGAATGAGCAAAATACTTCATTTTTTATGATTTTCTCAAAAAATTCCGTGATTGAAGACTAACACATACAAATTTCTATTTTTCCTATTTTTTGCATAAAATCAAAAACCGAAGTCTAACACCTTCAAAAATATCAATTATCATTTTTTCTAAAAAAGACAAAAATAGTTCTCTAAAATGAGCAAAATACTTAATTTTTTATGATTTTCTCAAAAAATTCCGTGATTGAAGACTAACACATACAAATTTCTATTTTTCCTATTTTTTGCATAAAATCAAAAACTGAAGTCTAACACCTTCAAAAATATCAATTATCATTTTTTCTAAAAAAGACCAATATAGTTCCCTAAAATGAGCAAAATACTTCATTTTTCATGATTTTCTCAAAAAATTCCGTGATTGAAGACTAACACATACAAATTTCAATTTTTCCAATTTTTTGCAAAAAATCAAAAACTGAAGTCTAACACCTTCAAAAATATCAATTATCATTTTTTCTAAAAAAGACCAAAATAGTTCTCTAAAATGAGCAAAATACTTCATTTTTCATGAATTTCTCAAAAAATTCCGTGATTGAAGACTAACACATACAAATTTCAATTTTTACAATTTTTTGCAAAAAAATCAAAAACTGAAGTCTAACACCTTCAAAAATATCAATTATCATTTTTTCTAAAAAAGACCAAAATAGTTCTCTAAAATGAGCAAAATACTTCATTTTTTATGATTTTCTCAAAAAATTCCGTGATTGAAGACTAACACATACAAATTTCTATTTTTCCAATTTTTTGCAAAAAATAAAAAACTGAAGTCTAACACCTTCAAAAATATAAATTATCATTTTTTCTAAAAAAGACCAAAATAGTTCTCTAAAATGAGCAAAATACTTGATTTTTCATGATTTTCTCAAAAAATTCCGTGATTGAAGACTAACACGTACAAATTTCAATTTTTCGAATTTTTTGCAAAAAATAAAAAACTGAAGTCTAACACCTTCAAAAATATCAATTATCATTTTTTCTGAAAAAGACCAAAATAGTTCTCTGAAATGAGCAAAATACTTCATTTTCATGTGTTTCTCAAAAAATTCCGTGAATGAAGACTAACACATACAAATTTCAATTTTTCCATTTTTTTCCAAAAAATCAAAAACTGAAGTCTAACACCTTAAAAAATATCAATTATCATTTTTTCTAAAAGAGTCCAAAATACTTCTCTAAAATGAGCAAAATACTTCATTTTTCATGTTTTTCTCAAAAAACTCCTGGATTGAAGACTAACACATACAAATTTCTATTTTTCCTATTTTTTTGCATAAAATCAAAAACTGAAGTCTAACACCTTCAAAAATATCAATTATCATTTTTTCTAAAGAAGACCAAAATAGTTCTCTAAAATGAGCAAAATACTTCATTTTTCATGATTTTCTCAAAAAATTCCGTGATTGAAGACTAACACATACAAATTTCAATTTTTCCAATTTTTTGCAAAAAATAAAAAACTGAAGTCTAACACCTTCAAAAATATCAATTATCATTTTTTCTAAAAAACACCAAAATAGTTCTCTAAAATGAGCAAAATACTTCATTTTTTATGATTTTCTCAAAAAATTCCGTGATTGAAGACTAACACATACAAATTTCTATTTTTCCTATTTTTTGCATAAAATCAAAAACTGAAGTCTAACACCTTCAAAAATATCAATTATCATTTTTTCTAAAAAAGACCAATATAGTTCCCTAAAATGAGCAAAATACTTCATTTTTCATGATTTTCTCAAAAAATTCCGTGATTGAAGACTAACACATACAAATTTCAATTTTTCCAATTTTTTGCAACAAATCAAAAACTGAAGTCTAACACCTTCAAAAATATCAATTATCATTTTTTCTAAAAAAGACCAAAATAGTTCTCTAAAATGAGCAAAATACTTCATTTTTCATGATTTTCTCAAAAAATTCCGTGATTGAAGACTAACACATACAAATTTCAATTTTTCCAATTTTTTGCAAAAAATAAAAAACTGAAGTCTAACACCTTCAAAAATATCAATTATCATTTTTTCAGAAAAAGGCCAAAATAGTTCTCTGAAATGAGCAAAATACTTCATTTTTCATGTTTTTCTCAAAAAACTTCGTGATTGAAGACTAACACATACAAATTTCAATTTTTCCATTTTTTTGCAAACAATCAAAAACTGAAGTCTAACACCTTAAAAAATATCAATTATCATTTTTTCTAAAAGAGTCCAAAATAGTTCTCTAAAATGAGCAAAATACTTCATTTTTCATGTTTTTCTCAAAAAACGTCGTGCTTGAAGACTAACACATACAAATTTCTATTTTTCCTATTTTTTGCAAAAAATCAAAAACCGAAGTCTAACACCTTCAAAAATATCAATTATCATTTTTTCTAAAAAAGACCAAAATAGTTCTCTAAAATGAGCAAAATACTTTATTTTTCATGTTTTTCTCAAAAAACTCCGGGATTGAAGACTAACACATACAAATTTCTATTTTTCCTATTTTTTTGCATAAAATCAAAAATTGAAGTCTAACTCCTTCAAAAATATCAATTATCATTTTTTCTAAAAAAGACCAAAATAGTTCTCTAAAATGAGCAAAATACCTCATTTTTCATTATTTTCTCAAAAAATTCCGTGATTGAAGACTAACACATACAAATTTCAATTTTTCCAATTTTTTGCAAAAAATCAAAAATTGAAGTCTAACACCTTCAAAAATATCAATTATCATTTTTTCTAAAAAAGACCAAAATTGTTCTCTAAAATGAGCAAAATACTTCATTTTTTATGATTTTCTCAAAAAATTCCGTGATTGAAGACTAACACATACAAATTTCTATTTTTCCTATTTTTTGCATAAAATCAAAAACTGAAGTCTAACACCTTCAAAAATATCAATTATCATTTTTTCTAAAAAAGACCAATATAGTTCCCTAAAATGAGCAAAATACTTCATTTTTCATGATTTTCTCAAAAAATTCCGTGATTGAAGACTAACACATACAAATTTCAATTTTTCCAATTTTTTGCAAAAAATCAAAAATTGAAGTCTAACACCTTCAAAAATATCAATTATCATTTTTTCTAAAAAAGACCAAAATAGTTCTCTAAAATGAGCAAAATACTTCATTTTTTATGATTTTCTCAAAAAATTCCGTGATTGAAGACTAACACATACAAATTTCTATTTTTCCTATTTTTTGCATAAAATCAAAAACTGAAGTCTAACACCTTCAAAAATATCAATTATCATTTTTTCTAAAAAAGACCAAAATAGTTCTCTAAAATGAGCAAAATACTTCATTTTTCATTATTTTCTCAAAAAACGTCGTGCTTGAAGACTAACACATACAAATTTCAATTTTTCCAATTTTTTGCAAAAAATCAAAAATTGAAGTCTACCTTCAAAAATATCAATTATCATTTTTTCTAAAAAAGACCAAAATAGTTCTCTAAAATGAGCAAAATACTTCATTTTTCATGATTTTCTCAAAAAATTCCGTGATTGAAGACTAACACATACAAATTTCAATTTTTCCAATTTTTTGCAAAAAAATCAAAAACTGAAGTCTAACACCTTCAAAAATATCAATTATCATTTTTTCTAAAAAAGACCAAAATAGTTCTCTAAAATGAGCAAAATACTTCATTTTTCATGATTTTCTCAAAAAATTCCGTGATTGAAGACTAACACATACAAATTTCAATTTTTCCAATTTTTTGCAAAAAAATCAAAAACTGAAGTCTAACACCTTCAAAAATATCAATTATCAGTTTTTCTAAAAAAGACCAAAATAGTTCTCTAAAATGAGCAAAATACTTCATTTTTCATGATTTTCTCAAAAAATTCCGTGATTGAAGACTAACACATACAAATTTCAATTTTTCCAATTTTTTGCAAAAAATCAAAAATTGAAGTCTAACACCTTCAAAAATATCAATTATCATTTTTTCTAAAAAAGACCAAAATTGTTCTCTAAAATGAGCAAAATACTTCATTTTTGATGATTTTCTCAAAAAATTCCGTGATTGAAGACTAACATATACAAATTTCAATTTTTCCAATTTTTTGCAAAAAATCAAAAACTGAAGTCTAACACCTTCAAAAATATCAATTATCATTTTTTCTAAAAAAGACAAAATAGTTCTCTAAAATGAGCAAAATACTTCATTTTTCATGATTTTCTCAAAAAATTCCGTGATTGAAGACTAACACATACAAATTTCAATTTTTCCAATTTTTTGCAAAAAATAAAAAACTGAAGTCTAACACCTTCAAAAATATCAATTATCATTTTTTCTGAAAAAGACCAAAATAGTACTCTGAAATGAGCAAAATACTTCATTTTTCATGATTTTCTCAAAAAATTCCGTGATTGAAGACTAACACATACAAATTTCTGTTTTACCTATTTTTTGCATAAAATCAAAAAATGAAGTCTAACACCTTCAAAAATATCAATTATCATTTTTTCTAAAAAAGACCAAAATAGTTCTCTAAAATGAGCAAAATACTTCATTTTTCATGATTTTCTCAAAAAATTCCGTGATTGAAGAATAACACATACAAATTTCAATTTTTCCAATTTTTTGCAAAAAAATCAAAAACTGAAGTCTAACACCTTCAAAAATATCAATTATCATTTTTTCTAAAAAAGACCAAAATAGTTCTCTAAAATGAGCAAAATACTTCATTTTTCATGATTTTCTCAAAAAAATTCCGTGATTGAAGACTAACACATACAAATTTCAATTTTTCCAATTTTTTGCAAAAAATCAAAAACTAAAGTCTAACACCTTCAAAAATATCAATTATCATTTTTTCTAAAAAAGACCAAAATTGTTCTCTAAAATGAGCAAAATACTTCATTTTTTATGATTTTCTCAAAAAATTCCGTGATTGAAGACTAACACATACAAATTTCTATTTTTCCTATTTTTTGCATAAAATCAAAAACTGAAGTCTAACACCTTCAAAAATATCAATTATCATTTTTTCTAAAAAAGACCAATATAGTTCCCTAAAATGAGCAAAATACTTCATTTTTCATGATTTTCTCAAAAAATTCCGTGATTGAAGACTAACACATACAAATTTCAATTTTTCCAATTTTTTGCAAAAAATCAAAAACTGAAGTCTAACACCTTCAAAAATATCAATTATCATTTTTTCAGAAAAAGGCCAAAATAGTTCTCTGAAATGAGCAAAATACTTCATTTTTCATGATTTTCTCAAAAAATTCCGTGATTGAAGACTAACACATACAAATTTCAATTTTTCCATTTTTTTGCAAAAAATCAAAAACTGAAGTCTAACACCTTAAAAAATATCAATTATCATTTTTTCTAAAAGAGTCCAAAATAGTTCTCTAAAATGAGCAAAATACTTCATTTTTCATGTTTTTCTCAAAAAACGTCGTGCTTGAAGACTAACACATACAAATTTCTATTTTTCCTATTTTTTGCAAAAAATCAAAAACCGAAGTCTAACACCTTCAAAAATATCAATTATCATTTTTTCTAAAAAAGACCAAAATAGTTCTCTAAAATGAGCAAAATACTTCATTTTTCATGTTTTTCTCAAAAAACTCCGGGATTGAAGACTAACACATACAAATTTCTATTTTTCCTATTTTTTTTGCATAAAATCAAAAATTGAAGTCTAACACCTTCAAAAATATCAATTATCATTTTTTCTAAAAAAGACCAAAATAGTTCACTAAAATGAGCAAAATACTTCATTTTTCATTATTTTCTCAAAAAATTCCGTGATTGAAGACTAACACATACAAATTTCAATTTTTCCAATTTTTTGCAAAAAATCAAAAACTGAAGTCTAACACCTTCAAAAATATCAATTATCATTTTTTCAGAAAAAGGCCAAAATAGTTCTCTGAAATGAGCAAAATACTTCATTTTTCATGATTTTCTCAAAAAATTCCGTGATTGAAGACTAACACATACAAATTTCAATTTTTCCATTTTTTTGCAAAAAATCAAAAACTGAAGTCTAACACCTTAAAAAATATCAATTATCATTTTTTCTAAAAGAGTCCAAAATAGTTCTCTAAAATGAGCAAAATACTTCATTTTTCATGTTTTTCTCAAAAAACGTTGTGATTGAAGACTAACACATACAAATTTCTATTTTTCCAATTTTTTGCAAAAAATCAAAAACCGAAGTCTAACACCTTCAAAAATATCAATTATCATTTTTTCTAAAAAAGACCAAAATAGTTCTCTAACATGAGCAAAATACTTCATTTTTCATGATTTTCTCAAAAAATTCCGTGATTGAAGACTAACACATACAAATTTCGATTTTTCCAATTTTTTGCAAAAAAATCAAAAACTGAAGTCTAACACCTTCAAAAATATCAATTATCATTTTTTCTAAAAAAGACCAAAATAGTTCTCTAAAATGAGCAAAATACTTCATTTTTGATGATTTTCTCAAAAAATTCCGTGATTGAAGACTAACACATACAAATTTCTATTTTACCTATTTTTTGCATAAAATCAAAAAATGAAGTCTAACACCTTCAAAAATATCAATTATCATTTTTTCTAAAAAAGACCAAAATAGTTCTCTAAAATGAGCAAAATACTTCATTTTTGATGATTTTCTCAAAAAATTCCGTGATTGAAGACTAACACATACAAATTTCAATTTTTCCAATTTTTTGCAAAAAATCAAAAACTGAAGTCTAACACCTTCAAAAATATCAATTATCATTTTTTCTAAAAAAGACCAAAATAGTTCTCTAAAATGAGCAAAATACTTCATTTTTCATGATTTTCTCAAAAAATTCCATGATTGAAGACTAACACATACAAATTTCAATTTTTCCAATTTTTTGCAAAAAATAAAAAACTGAAGTCTAACACCTTCAAAAATATCAATTATCATTTTTTCTGAAAAAGACCAAAATAGTACTCTGAAATGAGCAAAATACTTCATTTTTCATGTTTTTCTCAAAAAACTTCGTGATTGAAGACTGACACATACAAATTTCAATTTTTCTATTTTTTTGCAAAAAATCAAAAACTGAAGTCTAACACCTTAAAAAATATTAATTATCATTTTTTCTAAAAGAGTCCAAAATAGTTCTCTAAAATGAGCAAAATACTTCATTTTTCATGTTTTTCTCAAAAAACGTTGTGATTGAAGACTAACACATACAAATTTCTATTTTTCCAATTTTTTGCAAAAAATCAAAAACCGAAGTCTAACACCTTCAAAAATATCAATTATCATTTTTTCTAAAAAAGACCAAAATAGTTCTCTAAAATGAGCAAAATACTTCATTTTTCATGATTTTCTCAAAAAATTCCGTGATTGAAGACTAACACATACAAATTTCAATTTTTCCTATTTTTTGCAAAAAAATCAAAAACTGAAGTCTAACACCTTCAAAAATATCAATTATCATTTTTTCTAAAAAAGACCAAAATAGTTCTCTAAAATGAGCAAAATACTTCATTTTTCATGATTTTCTCAAAAAATTCCGTGATTGAAGACTAACACATACAAATTTCAATTTTTCCAATTTTTTGCAAAAAATCAAAAACTGAAGTCTAACACCTTCAAAAATGTCAATTATCATTTTTTCAGAAAAAGGCCAAAATAGTTCTCTGAAATGAGCAAAATACTTCATTTTTCATGATTTTCTCAAAAAATTCCGTGATTGAAGACTAACACATACAAATTTCAATTTTTCCATTTTTTTGCAAAAAATCAAAAACTGAAGTCTAACACCTTAAAAAATATCAATTATCATTTTTTCTAAAAGAGTCCAAAATAGTTCTCTAAAATGAGCAAAATACTTCATTTTTCATGTTTTTCTCAAAAAACGTCGTGCTTGAAGACTAACACATACAAATTTCTATTTTTCCTATTTTTTGCAAAAAATCAAAAACCGAAGTCTAACACCTTCAAAAATATCAATTATCATTTTTTCTAAAAAAGACCAAAATAGTTCTCTAAAATGAGCAAAATACTTCATTTTTCATGTTTTTCTCAAAAAACTCCGGGATTGAAGACTAACACATACAAATTTCTATTTTTCCTATTTTTTTGCATAAAATCAAAAATTGAAGTCTAACACCTTCAAAAATATCAATTATCATTTTTTCTAAAAGAGTCCAAAATAGTTCTCTAAAATGAGCAAAATACTTCATTTTTCATGTTTTTCTCAAAAAACGTTGTGATTGAAGACTAACACATACAAATTTCTATTTTTCCAATTTTTTGCAAAAAATCAAAAACCGAAGTCTAACACCTTCAAAAATATCAATTATCATTTTTTCTAAAAAAGACCAAAATAGTTCTCTAACATGAGCAAAATACTTCATTTTTCATGATTTTCTCAAAAAATTCCGTGATTGAAGACTAACACATACAAATTTCGATTTTTCCAATTTTTTGCAAAAAAATCAAAAACTGAAGTCTAACAACTTCAAAAATATCAATTATCATTTTTTCTAAAAAAGACCAAAATAGTTCTCTAAAATGAGCAAAATACTTCATTTTTGATGATTTTCTCAAAAAATTCCGTGATTGAAGACTAACACATACAAATTTCTATTTTACCTATTTTTTGCAGAAAATCAAAAAATGAAGTCTAACACCTTCAAAAATATCAATTATCATTTTTTCTAAAAAAGACCAAAATAGTTCTCTAAAATGAGCAAAATACTTCATTTTTGATGATTTTCTCAAAAAATTCCGTGATTGAAGACTAACACATACAAATTTCAATTTTTCCAATTTTTTGCAAAAAATCAAAAACTGAAGTCTAACACCTTCAAAAATATCAATTATCATTTTTTCTAAAAAAGACCAAAATAGTTCTCTAAAATGAGCAAAATACTTTATTTTCTTGATTTTCTCAAAAAATTCCGTGATTGAAGACTAACACATACAAATTTCAATTTTTCCAATTTTTTGCATAAAATCAAAAACTGAAGTCTAACACCTTCAAAAATATCAATTATCATTTTTTCTAAAAAAGACCAAAATAGTTCTCTAAAATGAGCAAAATACTTTATTTTCTTGATTTTCTCAAAAAATTCCCTGATTGAAGACTAACACATACAAATTTCAATTTTTCCAATTTTTTGCAAAAAAATCAAAAACTGAAGTCTAACACCTTAAAAAATATCAATTATCATTTTTTCTAAAAAACACCAAAATAGTTCTCTAAAATGAGCAAAATACTTCATTTTTTATGATTTTCTCAAAAAATTCCGTGATTGAAGACTAACACATACAAATTTCTATTTTCCTATTTTTTGCATAAAATCAAAAACTGAAGTCTAACACCTTCAAAAATATCAATTATCATTTTTTCTAAAAAAGACCAATATAGTTCCCTAAAATGAGCAAAATACTTCATTTTTCATGATTTTCTCAAAAAATTCCGTGATTGAAGACTAACACATACAAATTTCAATTTTTCAAATTTTTTGCAACAAATCAAAAACTGAAGTCTAACACCTTCAAAAATATCAATTATCATTTTTTTCTAAAAAAGACCAAAATAGTTCTCTAAAATGAGCAAAATACTTCATTTTTCATGATTTTCTCAAAAAATTCCGTGATTGAAGACTAACACATACAAATTTCAATTTTTCCAATTTTTTGCAAAAAATAAAAAACTGAAGTCTAACACCTTCAAAAATATCAATTATCATTTTTTCAGAAAAAGGCCAAAATAGTTCTCTGAAATGAGCAAAATACTTCATTTTTCATGTTTTTCTCAAAAAACTTCGTGATTGAAGGCTAACACATACAAATTTGAATTTTTCCATTTTTTTGCAAAAAATCAAAAACTGAAGTCTAACACCTTAAAAAATATCAATTATCATTTTTTCTAAAAGAGTCCAAAATAGTTCTCTAAAATGAGCAAAATACTTCATTTTTGATGATTTTCTCAAAAAATTCCGTGATTGAAGACTAACACATACAAATTTCTATTTTACCTATTTTTTGCAGAAAATCAAAAAATGAAGTCTAACACCTTCAAAAATATCAATTATCATTTTTTCTAAAAAAGACCAAAATAGTTCTCTAAAATGAGCAAAATACTTCATTTTTGATGATTTTCTCAAAAAATTCCGTGATTGAAGACTAACACATACAAATTTCAATTTTTCCAATTTTTTGCAAAAAATCAAAAACTGAAGTCTAACACCTTCAAAAATATCAATTATCATTTTTTCTAAAAAAGACCAAAATAGTTCTCTAAAATGAGCAAAATACTTTATTTTCTTGATTTTCTCAAAAAATTCCGTGATTGAAGACTAACACATACAAATTTCAATTTTTCCAATTTTTTGCATAAAATCAAAAACTGAAGTCTAACACCTTCAAAAATATCAATTATCATTTTTTCTAAAAAAGACCAAAATAGTTCTCTAAAATGAGCAAAATACTTTATTTTCTTGATTTTCTCAAAAAATTCCCTGATTGAAGACTAACACATACAAATTTCAATTTTTCCAATTTTTTGCAAAAAAATCAAAAACTGAAGTCTAACACCTTAAAAAATATCAATTATCATTTTTTCTAAAAAACACCAAAATAGTTCTCTAAAATGAGCAAAATACTTCATTTTTTATGATTTTCTCAAAAAATTCCGTGATTGAAGACTAACACATACAAATTTCTATTTTCCTATTTTTTGCATAAAATCAAAAACTGAAGTCTAACACCTTCAAAAATATCAATTATCATTTTTTCTAAAAAAGACCAATATAGTTCCCTAAAATGAGCAAAATACTTCATTTTTCATGATTTTCTCAAAAAATTCCGTGATTGAAGACTAACACATACAAATTTCAATTTTTCAAATTTTTTGCAACAAATCAAAAACTGAAGTCTAACACCTTCAAAAATATCAATTATCATTTTTTCTAAAAAAGACCAAAATAGTTCTCTAAAATGAGCAAAATACTTCATTTTTCATGATTTTCTCAAAAAATTCCGTGATTGAAGACTAACACATACAAATTTCAATTTTTCCAATTTTTTGCAAAAAATAAAAAACTGAAGTCTAACACCTTCAAAAATATCAATTATCATTTTTTCAGAAAAAGGCCAAAATAGTTCTCTGAAATGAGCAAAATACTTCATTTTTCATGTTTTTCTCAAAAAACTTCGTGATTGAAGGCTAACACATACAAATTTGAATTTTTCCATTTTTTTGCAAAAAATCAAAAACTGAAGTCTAACACCTTAAAAAATATCAATTATCATTTTTTCTAAAAGAGTCCAAAATAGTTCTCTAAAATGAGCAAAATACTTCATTTTTCATGTTTTTCTCAAAAAACGTCGTGCTTGAAGACTAACACATACAAATTTCTATTTTTCCTATTTTTTGCAAAAAATCAAAAACCGAAGTCTAACACCTTCAAAAATATCAATTATCATTTTTTCTAAAAAAGACCAAAATAGTTCTCTAAAATGAGCAAAATACTTCATTTTTCATGTTTTTCTCAAAAAACTCCGGGATTGAAGACTAACACATACAAATTTCTATTTTTCCTATTTTTTTGCATAAAATCAAAAATTGAAGTCTAACACCTTCAAAAATATCAATTATCATTTTTTCTAAAAGAGTCCAAAATAGTTCTCTAAAATGAGCAAAATACTTCATTTTTCATGTTTTTCTCAAAAAACGTTGTGATTGAAGACTAACACATACAAATTTCTATTTTTCCAATTTTTTGCAAAAAATCAAAAACCGAAGTCTAACACCTTCAAAAATATCAATTATCATTTTTTCTAAAAAAGACCAAAATAGTTCTCTAACATGAGCAAAATACTTCATTTTTCATGATTTTCTCAAAAAATTCCGTGATTGAAGACTAACACATACAAATTTCGATTTTTCCAATTTTTTGCAAAAAAATCAAAAACTGAAGTCTAACAACTTCAAAAATATCAATTATCATTTTTTCTAAAAAAGACCAAAATAGTTCTCTAAAATGAGCAAAATACTTCATTTTTGATGATTTTCTCAAAAAATTCCGTGATTGAAGACTAACACATACAAATTTCTATTTTACCTATTTTTTGCAGAAAATCAAAAAATGAAGTCTAACACCTTCAAAAATATCAATTATCATTTTTTCTAAAAAAGACCAAAATAGTTCTCTAAAATGAGCAAAATACTTCATTTTTGATGATTTTCTCAAAAAATTCCGTGATTGAAGACTAACACATACAAATTTCAATTTTTCCAATTTTTTGCAAAAAATCAAAAACTGAAGTCTAACACCTTCAAAAATATCAATTATCATTTTTTCTAAAAAAGACCAAAATAGTTCTCTAAAATGAGCAAAATACTTTATTTTCTTGATTTTCTCAAAAAATTCCGTGATTGAAGACTAACACATACAAATTTCAATTTTTCCAATTTTTTGCATAAAATCAAAAACTGAAGTCTAACACCTTCAAAAATATCAATTATCATTTTTTCTAAAAAAGACCAAAATAGTTCTCTAAAATGAGCAAAATACTTTATTTTCTTGATTTTCTCAAAAAATTCCCTGATTGAAGACTAACACATACAAATTTCAATTTTTCCAATTTTTTGCAAAAAAATCAAAAACTGAAGTCTAACACCTTAAAAAATATCAATTATCATTTTTTCTAAAAAACACCAAAATAGTTCTCTAAAATGAGCAAAATACTTCATTTTTTATGATTTTCTCAAAAAATTCCGTGATTGAAGACTAACACATACAAATTTCTATTTTCCTATTTTTTGCATAAAATCAAAAACTGAAGTCTAACACCTTCAAAAATATCAATTATCATTTTTTCTAAAAAAGACCAATATAGTTCCCTAAAATGAGCAAAATACTTCATTTTTCATGATTTTCTCAAAAAATTCCGTGATTGAAGACTAACACATACAAATTTCAATTTTTCAAATTTTTTGCAACAAATCAAAAACTGAAGTCTAACACCTTCAAAAATATCAATTATCATTTTTTCTAAAAAAGACCAAAATAGTTCTCTAAAATGAGCAAAATACTTCATTTTTCATGATTTTCTCAAAAAATTCCGTGATTGAAGACTAACACATACAAATTTCAATTTTTCCAATTTTTTGCAAAAAATAAAAAACTGAAGTCTAACACCTTCAAAAATATCAATTATCATTTTTTCAGAAAAAGGCCAAAATAGTTCTCTGAAATGAGCAAAATACTTCATTTTTCATGTTTTTCTCAAAAAACTTCGTGATTGAAGGCTAACACATACAAATTTGAATTTTTCCATTTTTTTGCAAAAAATCAAAAACTGAAGTCTAACACCTTAAAAAATATCAATTATCATTTTTTCTAAAAGAGTCCAAAATAGTTCTCTAAAATGAGCAAAATACTTCATTTTTCATGTTTTTCTCAAAAAACGTCGTGCTTGAAGACTAACACATACAAATTTCTATTTTTCCTATTTTTTGCAAAAAATCAAAAACCGAAGTCTAACACCTTCAAAAATATCAATTATCATTTTTTCTAAAAAAGACCAAAATAGTTCTCTAAAATGAGCAAAATACTTCATTTTTCATGTTTTTCTCAAAAAACTCCGGGATTGAAGACTAACACATACAAATTTCTATTTTTCCTATTTTTTTGCATAAAATCAAAAATTGAAGTCTAACACCTTCAAAAATATCAATTATCATTTTTTCTAAAAAAGACCAAAATAGTTCTCTAAAATGAGCAAAATACTTCATTTTTCATGATTTTCTCAAAAAATTCCGTGATTGAAGACTAACACATACAAATTTCAATTTTTCCAATTTTTTGCAAAAAAATCAAAAACTGAAGTCTAACACCTTCAAAAATATCAATTATCATTTTTTCTAAAAAAGACCAAAATAGTTCTCTAAAATAAGCAAAATACTTCATTTTTCATGATTTTCTCAAAAAATTCCGTGATTGAAGACTAACACATACAAATTTCAATTTTTCCTATTTTTTGCATAAAATCAAAAACTGAAGTCTAACACCTTCAAAAATATCAATTATCATTTTTTCTAAAAAAGACCAAAATTGTTCTCTAAAATGAGCAAAATACTTCATTTTTTATGATTTTCTCAAAAAATTCCGTGATTGAAGACTAACACATACAAATTTCTATTTTACCTATTTTTTGCATAAAATCAAAAAATGAAGTCTAACACCTTCAAAAATATCAATTATCATTTTTTCTAAAAAAGACCAAAATAGTTCTCTAAAATGAGCAAAATACTTCATTTTTGATGATTTTCTCAAAAAATTCCGTGATTGAAGACTAACACATACAAATTTCAATTTTTCCAATTTTTTGCAAAAAATAAAAAACTGAAGTCTAACACCTTCAAAAATATCAATTATCATTTTTTCTGAAAAAGACCAAAATAGTACTCTGAAATGAGCAAAATACTTCATTTTTCATGATTTTCTCAAAAAATTCCGTGATTGAAGACTAACACATACAAATTTCTGTTTTACCTATTTTTTGCATAAAATCAAAAAATGAAGTCTCACACCTTCAAAAATATCAATTATCATTTTTTCTAAAAAAGACCAAAATAGTTCTCTAAAATGAGCAAAATACTTCATTTTTCATGATTTTCTCAAAAAATTCCGTGATTGAAGACTAACACATACAAATTTCAATTTTTCCAATTTTTTGCAAAAAAATCAAAAACTGAAGTCTAACACCTTCAAAAATATGAATTATCATTTTTTCTAAAAAAGACCAAAATAGTTCTCTAAAATGAGCAAAATACTTTATTTTTCATGATTTTCTCAAAAAATTCCGTGATTGAGGACTAACACATACAAATTTCAATTTTTCCAATTTTTTGCAAAAAATCAAAAACTGAAGTCTAACACCTTCAAAAATATCAATTATCATTTTTTCTGAAAAAGACCCAAATAGTTCTCTGAAATGAGCAAAATACTTCATTTTTCATTATTTTCTCAAAAAATTCTGTGATTGAAGACTAACACATACAAATTTCAATTTTTCCATTTTTTTGCAAAAAATCAAAAACTGAAGTCTAACACCTTAAAAAATATCAATTATCATTTTTTCTAAAAGAGTCCAAAATAGTTCTCTAAAATGAGCAAAATACTTCATTTTTCATGTTTTTCTCAAAAAACGTCGTGCTTGAAGACTAACACATACAAATTTCTATTTTTCCTATTTTTTGCAAAAAATCAAAAACCGAAGTCTAACACCTTCAAAAATATCAATTATCATTTTTTCTGAAAAAGACCCAAATAGTTCTCTGAAATGAGCAAAATACTTCATTTTTCATGTTTTTCTCAAAAAACTTCGTGATTGAAGACTGACACATACAAATTTCAATTTTTCCATTTTTTTGCAAAAAATCAAAAACTGAAGTCTAACACCTTAAATAATATCAATTATCATTTTTTCTAAAAGAGTCCAAAATAGTTCTCTAAAATGAGCAAAATACTTCATTTTTCATGTTTTTCTCAAAAAACGTTGTGATTGAAGACTAACACATACAAATTTCTATTTTTCCTATTTTTTTGCATAAAATCAAAAACCGAAGTCTAACACCTTCAAAAATATCAATTATCATTTTTTCTAAAAAAGACCAAATAGTTCTCTAACATGAGCAAAATACTTCATTTTTCATGATTTTCTCAAAAAATTCCGTGATTGAAGACTAACACATACAAATTTCGATTTTTCCATTTTTTTGCAAAAAAATCAAAAACTGAAGTCTAACACCTTCAAAAATATCAATTATCATTTTTTCTAAAAAAGACCAAAATAGTTCTAAAAAATGAGCAAAATACTTCATTTTTGATGATTTTCTCAAAAAATTCCGTGATTGAAGACTAACACATACAAATTTCTATTTTACCTATTTTTTGCATAAAATCAAAAAATGAAGTCTAACACCTTCAAAAATATCAATTATCATTTTTTCTAAAAAAGACCAAAATAGTTCTCTAAAATGAGCAAAATACTTCATTTTTGATGATTTTCTCAAAAAATTCCGTGATTGAAGACTAACACATACAAATTTCAATTTTTCCAATTTTTTGCAAAAAATCAAAAACTGAAGTCTGACACCTTCAAAAATATCAATTATCATTTTTTCTAAAAAAGACCAAAATAGTTCTCTAAAATGAGCAAAATACTTTATTTTCTTGATTTTCTCAAAAAATTCCGTGATTGAAGACTAACACATACAAATTTCAATTTTTCCAATTTTTTGCATAAAATCAAAAACTGAAGTCTAACACCTTCAAAAATATCAATTATCATTTTTTCTAAAAAAGACCAAAATAGTTCTCTAAAATGAGCAAAATACTTTATTTTCTTGATTTTCTCAAAAAATTCCCTGATTGAAGACTAACACATACAAATTTCAATTTTTCCAATTTTTTGCAAAAAAATCAAAAACTGAAGTCTAACACCTTAAAAAATATCAATTATCATTTTTTCTAAAAAACACCAAAATAGTTCTCTAAAATGAGCAAAATACTTCATTTTTTATGATTTTCTCAAAAAATTCCGTGATTGAAGACTAACACATACAAATTTCTATTTTCCTATTTTTTGCATAAAATCAAAAACTGAAGTCTAACACCTTCAAAAATATCAATTATCATTTTTTCTAAAAAAGACCAATATAGTTCCCTAAAATGAGCAAAATACTTCATTTTTCATGATTTTCTCAAAAAATTCCGTGATTGAAGACTAACACATACAAATTTCAATTTTTCAAATTTTTTGCAACAAATCAAAAACTGAAGTCTAACACCTTCAAAAATATCAATTATCATTTTTTCTAAAAAAGACCAAAATAGTTCTCTAAAATGAGCAAAATACTTCATTTTTCATGATTTTCTCAAAAAATTCCGTGATTGAAGACTAACACATACAAATTTCAATTTTTCCAATTTTTTGCAAAAAATAAAAAACTGAAGTCTAACACCTTCAAAAATATCAATTATCATTTTTTCAGAAAAAGGCCAAAATAGTTCTCTGAAATGAGCAAAATACTTCATTTTTCATGTTTTTCTCAAAAAACTTCGTGATTGAAGGCTAACACATACAAATTTGAATTTTTCCATTTTTTTGCAAAAAATCAAAAACTGAAGTCTAACACCTTAAAAAATATCAATTATCATTTTTTCTAAAAGAGTCCAAAATAGTTCTCTAAAATGAGCAAAATACTTCATTTTTCATGTTTTTCTCAAAAAACGTCGTGCTTGAAGACTAACACATACAAATTTCTATTTTTCCTATTTTTTGCAAAAAATCAAAAACCGAAGTCTAACACCTTCAAAAATATCAATTATCATTTTTTCTAAAAAAGACCAAAATAGTTCTCTAAAATGAGCAAAATACTTCATTTTTCATGTTTTTCTCAAAAAACTCCGGGATTGAAGACTAACACATACAAATTTCTATTTTTCCTATTTTTTTGCATAAAATCAAAAATTGAAGTCTAACACCTTCAAAAATATCAATTATCATTTTTTCTAAAAAAGACCAAAATAGTTCTCTAAAATGAGCAAAATACTTCATTTTTCATGATTTTCTCAAAAAATTCCGTGATTGAAGACTAACACATACAAATTTCAATTTTTCCAATTTTTTGCAAAAAAATCAAAAACTGAAGTCTAACACCTTCAAAAATATCAATTATCATTTTTTCTAAAAAAGACCAAAATAGTTCTCTAAAATAAGCAAAATACTTCATTTTTCATGATTTTCTCAAAAAATTCCGTGATTGAAGACTAACACATACAAATTTCAATTTTTCCTATTTTTTGCATAAAATCAAAAACTGAAGTCTAACACCTTCAAAAATATCAATTATCATTTTTTCTAAAAAAGACCAAAATTGTTCTCTAAAATGAGCAAAATACTTCATTTTTTATGATTTTCTCAAAAAATTCTGTGATTGAAGACTAACACATACAAATTTCTATTTTACCTATTTTTTGCATAAAATCAAAAAATGAAGTCTAACACCTTCAAAAATATCAATTATCATTTTTTCTAAAAAAGACCAAAATAGTTCTCTAAAATGAGCAAAATACTTCATTTTTGATGATTTTCTCAAAAAATTCCGTGATTGAAGACTAACACATACAAATTTCAATTTTTCCAATTTTTTGCAAAAAATCAAAAACTGAAGTCTAACACCTTCAAAAATATCAATTATCATTTTTTCTAAAAAAGACAAAATAGTTCTCTAAAATGAGCAAAATACTTCATTTTTCATGATTTTCTCAAAAAATTCCGTGATTGAAGACTAACACGTACAAATTTCAATTTTTCCAATTTTTTGCAAAAAATAAAAAACTGAAGTCTAACACCTTCAAAAATATCAATTATCATTTTTTCTGAAAAAGACCAAAATAGTACTCTGAAATGAGCAAAATACTTCATTTTTCATGATTTTCTCAAAAAATTCCGTGATTGAAGACTAACACATACAAATTTCTGTTTTACCTATTTTTTGCATAAAATCAAAAAATGAAGTCTCACACCTTCAAAAATATCAATTATCATTTTTTCTAAAAAAGACCAAAATAGTTCTCTAAAATGAGCAAAATACTTCATTTTTCATGATTTTCTCAAAAAATTCCGTGATTGAAGACTAACACATACAAATTTCAATTTTTCCAATTTTTTGCAAAAAAATCAAAAACTGAAGTCTAACACCTTCAAAAATATCAATTATCATTTTTTCTAAAAAAGACCAAAATAGTTCTCTAAAATGAGCAAAATACTTTATTTTTCATGATTTTCTCAAAAAATTCCGTGATTGAGGACTAACACATACAAATTTCAATTTTTCCAATTTTTTGCAAAAAATCAAAAACTGAAGTCTAACACCTTCAAAAATATCAATTATCATTTTTTCTGAAAAAGACCCAAATAGTTCTCTGAAATGAGCAAAATACTTCATTTTTCATTATTTTCTCAAAAAATTCCGTGATTGAAGACTAACACATACAAATTTCAATTTTTCCATTTTTTTGCAAAAAATCAAAAACTGAAGTCTAACACCTTAAAAAATATCAATTATCATTTTTTCTAAAAGAGTCCAAAATAGTTCTCTAAAATGAGCAAAATACTTCATTTTTCATGTTTTTCTCAAAAAACGTCGTGCTTGAAGACTAACACATACAAATTTCTATTTTTCCTATTTTTTGCAAAAAATCAAAAACCGAAGTCTAACACCTTCAAAAATATCAATTATCATTTTTTCTGAAAAAGACCCAAATAGTTCTCTGAAATGAGCAAAATACTTCATTTTTCATGTTTTTCTCAAAAAACTTCGTGATTGAAGACTGACACATACAAATTTCAATTTTTCCATTTTTTTGCAAAAAATCAAAAACTGAAGTCTAACACCTTAAATAATATCAATTATCATTTTTTCTAAAAGAGTCCAAAATAGTTCTCTAAAATGAGCAAAATACTTCATTTTTCATGTTTTTCTCAAAAAACGTTGTGATTGAAGACTAACACATACAAATTTCTATTTTTCCTATTTTTTTGCATAAAATCAAAAACCGAAGTCTAACACCTTCAAAAATATCAATTATCATTTTTTCTAAAAAAGACCAAATAGTTCTCTAACATGAGCAAAATACTTCATTTTTCATGATTTTCTCAAAAAATTCCGTGATTGAAGACTAACACATACAAATTTCGATTTTTCCATTTTTTTGCAAAAAAATCAAAAACTGAAGTCTAACACCTTCAAAAATATCAATTATCATTTTTTCTAAAAAAGACCAAAATAGTTCTCAAAAATGAGCAAAATACTTCATTTTTGATGATTTTCTCAAAAAATTCCGTGATTGAAGACTAACACATACAAATTTCTATTTTACCTATTTTTTGCATAAAATCAAAAAATGAAGTCTAACACCATCAAAAATATCAATTATCATTTTTTCTAAAAAAGACCAAAATAGTTCTCTAAAATGAGCAAAATACTTCATTTTTGATGATTTTCTCAAAAAATTCCGTGATTGAAGACTAACACATACAAATTTCAATTTTTCCAATTTTTTGCAAAAAATCAAAAACTGAAGTCTAACACCTTCAAAAATATCAATTATCATTTTTTCTAAAAAAGACCAAAATAGTTCTCTAAAATGAGCAAAATACTTCATTTTTCATGATTTTCTCAAAAAATTCCATGATTGAAGACTAACACATACAAATTTCAATTTTTCCAATTTTTTGCAAAAAATAAAAAACTGAAGTCTAACACCTTCAAAAATATCAATTATCATTTTTTCTGAAAAAGACCAAAATAGTACTCTGAAATGAGCAAAATACTTCATTTTTCATGTTTTTCTCAAAAAACTACGTGATTGAAGACTGACACATACAAATTTCAATTTTTCTATTTTTTTGCAAAAAATCAAAAACTGAAGTCTAACACCTTAAAAAATATCAATTATCATTTTTTCTAAAAGAGTCCAAAATAGTTCTCTAAAATGATCAAAATACTTCATTTTTCATGTTTTTCTCAAAAAACGTTGTGATTGAAGACTAACACATACAAATTTCTATTTTTCCAATTTTTTGCAAAAAATCAAAAACCGAAGTCTAACACCTTCAAAAATATCAATTATCATTTTTTCTAAAAAATACCAAAATAGTTCTCTAAAATGAGCAAAATACTTCATTTTTCATGTTTTTCTCAAAAAACTCCGGGATTGAAGACTAACACATACAAATTTCTATTTTTCCTATTTTTTTGCATAAAATCAAAAACTGAAGTCTAACACCTTCAAAAATATCAATTATCATTTTTTCTAAAAAAGACCAAAATAGTTCTCTAAAATGAGCAAAATACTTCATTTTTCATGATTTTCTCAAAAAATTCCGTGATTGAAGACTAACACATACAAATTTCAATTTTTCCAATTTTTTGCAAAAAATCAAAAACTGAAGTCTAACACCTTCAAAAATATCAATTATCATTTTTTCTAAAAAAGACCAAAATAGTTCTCTAAAATGAGCAAAATACTTCATTTTTTATGATTTTCTCAAAAAATTCCGTGATTGAAGACTAACACATACAAATTTCTATTTTTCCTATTTTTTTGCATAAAATCAAAAACTGAAGTCTAACACCTTCAAAAATATCAATTATCATTTTTTCTAAAAAAGACCAATATAGTTCTCTAAAATGAGCAAAATACTTCATTTTTCATCTTTTTCTCAAAAAACGTCATGCTTGAAGACTAACACATACAAATTTCTATTTTTCCTATTTTTTGCAAAAAATCAAAAACCGAAGTCTAACACCTTCAAAAATATCAATTATCATTTTTTCTAAAAAAGACCAAAATAGTTCTCTAAAATGAGCAAAATACTTCATTTTTCAAGTTTTTCTCAAAAAACTCCGGGATTGAAGACTAACACATACAAATTTCTATTTTTCCTATTTTTTTGCATAAAATCAAAAACTGAAGTCTAACCTTCAAAAATATCAATTATCATTTTTTCTAAAAAACACCAAAATAGTCCTCTAAAATGATCAAAATACTTCATTTTTCATGATTTTCTCAAAAAATTCCGTGATTGAAGACTAACACATACAAATTTCAATTTTTCCAATTTTTTGCAAAAAATCAAAAACGGAAGTCTAACACCTTCAAAAATATCAGTTATCATTTTTTCTAAAAAAGACCAAAATAGTTCTCTAAAATTAGCAAAATACTTCATTTTTTATGATTTTCTCAAAAAATTCCGTGATTGAAGACTAACACATACAAATTTCTATTTTACCAATTTTTTGCAAAAAAATCAAAAACTGAAGTCTAACACCTTCCAAAATATCAATTATCATTTTTTCTAAAAAAGACCAAAATAGTTCTCTAAAATTAGCAAAATACTTCATTTTTTATGATTTTCTCAAAAAATTCCGTGATTGAAGACTAACACATACAAATTTCTATTTTACCAATTTTTTGCAAAAAAATCAAAAACTGAAGTCTAACACCTTCCAAAATATCAATTATCATTTTTTCTAAAAAAGACCAAAATAGTTCTCTAAAATGAGCAAAATACTTCATTTTTGATGATTTTCTCAAAAAATTCCGTGATTGAAGACTAACACATACAAATTTCAATTTTTCCAATTTTTTGCAAAAAATCAAAAACTGAAGTCTAACACCTTCAAAAATATCAATTATCATTTTTTCAGAAAAAGGCCAAAATAGTTCTCTGAAATGAGCAAAATACTTCATTTTTCATGATTTTCTCAAAAAATTCCGTGATTGAAGACTAACACATACAAATTTCAATTTTTCCATTTTTTTGCAAAAAATCAAAAACTGAAGTCTAATACCTTAAAAAATATCAATTATCATTTTTTCTAAAAAAGACCAAAATAGTTCTCTAAAATGAGCAAAATACTTCATTTTTCATGTTTTTCTCAAAAAACGTCGTGCTTGAAGACTAACACATACAAATTTCTATTTTTCCTATTTTTTGCAAAAAATCAAAAACCGAAGTCTAACACCTTCAAAAATATCAATTATCATTTTTTCTAAAAAAGACCAAAATAGTTCTCTAAAATGAGCAAAATACTTCATTTTTCATGTTTTTCTCAAAAAACTCCGGGATTGAAGACTAACACATACAAATTTCTATTTTTCCTATTTTTTTGCATAAAATCAAAAACTGAAGTCTAACACCTTCAAAAATATCAATTATCATTTTTTCTAAAAAAGACCAAAATAGTTCTCTAAAATGAACAAAATACTTCATTTTTCATGATTTTCTCAAAAAATTCCGTGATTGAAGACTAACACATACAAATTTCAATTTTTCCAATTTTTTGCAAAAAATCAAAAACTGAAGTCTAACACCTTCAAAAATATCAATTATCATTTTTTCTAAAAAAGACCAAAATAGTTCTCTAAAATGAGCAAAATACTTCATTTTTTATGATTTTCTCAAAAAATTCCGTGATTGAAGACTAACACATACAAATTTCTATTTTTCCTATTTTTTGCATAAAATCAAAAACTGAAGTCTAACACCTTCAAAAATATCAATTATCATTTTTTCTAAACAAGACCAATATAGTTCTCTAAAATGAGCAAAACACTTCATTTTTCATGTTTTTCTCAAAAAACGTCGTGCTTGAAGACTAACACATACAAATTTCTATTTTTCCTATTTTTTGCAAAAAATCAAAAACCGAAGTCTAACACCTTCAAAAATATCAATTATCATTTTTTCTAAAAAAGACCAAAATAGTTCTCTAAAATGAGCAAAATACTTCATTTTTCATGTTTTTCTCAAAAAACTCCGGGATTGAAGACTAACACATACAAATTTCTATTTTTCCTATTTTTTTGCATAAAATCAAAAACTGAAGTCTAACCTTCAAAAATATCAATTATCATTTTTTCTAAAAAAGACCAAAATAGTTCTCTAAAATGATCAAAATACTTCATTTTTCATGATTTTCTTAAAAAATTTCGTGATTGAAGACTAACACATACAAATTTCAATTTTTCCAATTTTTTGCAAAAAATCAAAAACTGAAGTCTAACACCTTCAAAAATATCAGTTATCATTTTTTCTAAAAAAGACCAAAATAGTTCTCTAAAATGAGCAAAATACTTCATTTTTTATGATTTTCTCAAAAAATTCCGTGATTGAAGACTAACACATACAAATTTCAATTTTTCCAATTTTTTGCAAAAAAATAAAAAACTGAAGTCTAACACCTTCAAAAATATCAATTATCATTTTTTCTAAAAGAGTGCAAAATAGTTCTCTACAATGAACAAAATACTTCATTTTTCGTGTTTTTCTCAAAAAACGTCGTGATTGAAGACTAACACATACAAATTTCTATTTTTCCAATTTTTTGCAAAAAATCATAAACTGAAGTCTAACACCTTCAAAAATATAAATTCTCATTTTTTCTAAAAAAGACCAAAATAGTTCTCTAAAATGAGCAAAATACTTCATTTTTCATGATTTTCTCAAAACATTCCGTGATTGAAGACTAACACGTACAAATTTCAATTTTTCCAATTTTTTGCAAAAAATAATAAACTGAAGTCTAACACCTTCAAAAATATCAATTATCATTTTTTCTGAAAAAGACCAGAATAGTTCTCTGAAATGAGCAAAATACTTCATTTTACATGTGTTTCTCAAAAAATTCCGTGATTGAAGACTAACACATACAAATTTCAATTTTTCCATTTTTTTGCAAAAAATCAAAAACTGAAGTCTAACACCTTAAAAAATATCAATTATCATTTTTTCTAAAAGAGTCCAAAATAGTTCTCTAAAATGAACAAAATACTTCATTTTTCATGTTTTTCTCAAAAAACGTCGTGATTGAAGACTAACACATACAAATTTTCTATTTTTCGAATTTTTTGCAAAAAATCAAAAACCGAAGTCTAACACCTTCAAAAATATCAATTATCATTTTTTTTAAAAAAGACCAAAATAGTTCTCTAAAATGAGCAAAATACTTCATTTTTCATGTTTTTCTCAAAAAACTCCGGTATTGAAGACTAACACATACAAATTTCTATTTTTCCTATTTTTTTGCATAAAATCAAAAACTGAAGTCTAACACCTTCAAAAATATCAATTATCATTTTTTCTAAAGAAAACCAAAATAGTTCTCTAAAATGAGCAAAATACTTCATTTTTCATAATTTTCTCAAAAAATTCCGTGATTGAAGACTAACACATACAAATTTCAATTTTTCCAATTTTTTGCAAAAAATCAAAAACTGAAGTCTAACACATTCAAAAATATCAATTATCATTTTTTCTAAAAAAGACCAAAATAGTTCTCTAAAATGAGCAAAATACTTCATTTTTCATTATTTTATCAAAAAATTCCGTGATTGAAGACTAACACATACAAATTTCAATTTTTCCAATTTTTTGCAAAAAATCAAAAATTGAAATCTAACACCTTCAAAAATATCAATTATCATTTTTTCTAAAAAAGACCAAAATTGTTCTCTAAAATTTGCAAAATACTTCATTTTTTATGATTTTCTCAAAAAATTCCGTGATTGAAGACTAACACATACAAATTTCTATTTTACCTATTTTTTGCATAAAATCAAAAAATGAAGTCTAACACCTTCAAAAATATCAATTATCATTTTTTCTAAAAAAGACCAAAATAGTTTTCTAAAATGAGCAAAATACTTCATTTTTGATGATTTTCTCAAAAAATTCCGTGATTGAAGACTAACACATACAAATTTCAATTTTTCCAATTTTTTGCAAAAAATCAAAAACTGAAGTCTAACACCTTCAAAAATATCAATTATCATTTTTTCTAAAAAAGACAAAATAGTTCTCTAAAATGAGCAAAATACTTCATTTTTCATGATTTTCTCAAAAAATTCCGTGATTGAAGACTAACACATACAAATTTCAATTTTTCCAATTTTTTGCAAAAAATAAAAAACTGAAGTCTAACACCTTCAAAAATATCAATTATCATTTTTTCTGAAAAAGACCAAAATAGTACTCTGAAATGAGCAAAATACTTCATTTTTCATGATTTTCTCAAAAAATTCCGTGATTGAAGACTAACACATACAAATTTCTGTTTTACCTATTTTTTGCATAAAATCAAAAAATGAAGTCTAACACCTTCAAAAATATCAATTATCATTTTTTCTAAAAAAGACCAAAATAGTTCTCTAAAATGAGCAAAATACTTCATTTTTAATGATTTTCTCAAAAAATTCCGTGATTGAAGACTAACACATACAAATTTCAATTTTTCCAATTTTTTGCAAAAAAATCAAAAACTGAAGTCTAACACCTTCAAAAATATCAATTATCATTTTTTCTAAAAAAGACCAAAATAGTTCTCTAAAATGAGCAAAATACTTCATTTTTCATGATTTTCTCAAAAAATTCCGTGATTGAGGACTAACACATACAAATTTCAATTTTTCCAATTTTTTGCAAAAAATCAAAAACTGAAGTCTAACACCTTCAAAAATATCAATTATCATTTTTTCAGAAAAAGGCCAAAATAGTTCTCTGAAATGAGCAAAATACTTCATTTTTCATGATTTTCTCAAAAAATTCCGTGATTGAAGACTAACACATACAAATTTCAATTTTTCCATTTTTTTGCAAAAAATCAAAAACTGAAGTCTAATACCTTAAAAAATATCAATTATCATTTTTTCTAAAAGTGTCCAAAATAGTTCTCTAAAATGAGCAAAATACTTCATTTTTCATGTTTTTCTCAAAAAACGTCGTGTTTGAAGACTAACACATACAAATTTCTATTTTTCCTATTTTTTGCAAAAAATCAAAAACCGAAGTCTAACACCTTCAAAAATATCAATTATCATTTTTTCTAAAAAAGACCAAAATAGTTCTCTAAAATGAGCAAAATACTTCATTTTTCATGTTTTTCTCAAAAAACTCCGGGATTGAAGACTAACACATACAAATTTCTATTTTTCCTATTTTTTTTGCATAAAATCAAAAATTGAAGTCTAACACCTTCAAAAATATCAATTATCATTTTTTCTAAAAAAGACCAAAATAGTTCTCTAAAATGAGCAAAATACTTCATTTTTCATTATTTTCTCAAAAAATTCCATGATTGAAGACTAACACATACAAATTTCAATTTTTCCAAATTTTTGCAAAAAATCAAAAACTGAAGTCTAACACCTTCAAAAATATCAATTATCATTTTTTCTAAAAAAGACAAAATAGTTCTCTAAAATGAGCAAAATACTTCATTTTTCATGATTTTCTCAAAAAATTCCGTGATTGAAGACTAACACATACAAATTTCAATTTTTCCAATTTTTTGCAAAAAATAAAAAACTGAAGTCTAACACCTTCAAAAATATCAATTATCAATTTTTCTGAAAAAGACCAAAATAGTACTCTGAAATGAGCAAAATACTTCATTTTTCATGATTTTCTCAAAAAATTCCGTGATTGAAGACTAACACATACAAATTTCTGTTTTACCTATTTTTTGCATAAAATCAAAAAATGAAGTCTAACACCTTCAAAAATATCAATTATCATTTTTTCTAAAAAAGACCAAAATAGTTCTCTAAAATGAGCAAAATACTTCATTTTTCATGATTTTCTCAAAAAATTCCGTGATTGAGGACTAACACATACAAATTTCAATTTTTCCAATTTTTTGCAAAAAATCAAAAACTGAAGTCTAACACCTTCAAAAATATCAATTATCATTTTTTCAGAAAAAGGCCAAAATAGTTCTCTGAAATGAGCAAAATACTTCATTTTTCATGATTTTCTCAAAAAATTCCGTGATTGAAGACTAACACATACAAATTTTAATTTTTCCATTTTTTTGCAAAAAATCAAAAACTGAAGTCTAATACCTTAAAAAATATCAATTATCATTTTTTCTAAAAGAGTCCAAAATAGTTCTCTAAAATGAGCAAAATACTTCATTTTTCATGTTTTTCTCAAAAAACGTCGTGCTTGAAGACTAACACATACAAATTTCTATTTTTCCTATTTTTTGCAAAAAATCAAAAACCGAAGTCTAACACCTTCAAAAATATCAATTATCATTTTTTCTAAAAAAGACCAAAATAGTTCTCTAAAATGAGCAAAATACTTCATTTTTCATGTTTTTCTCAAAAAACTCCGGGATTGAAGACTAACACATACAAATTTCTATTTTTCCTATTTTTTTTGCATAAAATCAAAAATTGAAGTCCAACACCTTCAAAAATATCAATTATCATTTTTTCTAAAAAAGACCAAAATAGTTCTCTAAAATGAGCAAAATACTTCATTTTTCATTATTTTCTCAAAAAATTCCGTGATTGAAGACTAACACATACAAATTTCAATTTTTCCAATTTTTTGCAAAAAATCAAAAATTGATGTCTAACACCTTCAAAAATATCAATTATCATTTTTTCTAAAAGAGTCCAAAATAGTTCTCTAAAATGAGCAAAATACTTCATTTTTCATGTTTTTCTCAAAAAACGTTGTGATTGAAGACTAACACATACAAATTTCTATTTTTCCAATTTTTTGCAAAAAATCAAAAACCGAAGTCTAACACCTTCAAAAATATCAATTATCATTTTTTCTAAAAAAGACCAAAATAGTTCTCTAACATGAGCAAAATACTTCATTTTTCATGATTTTCTCAAAAAATTCCGTGATTGAAGACTAACACATACAAATTTCGATTTTTCCAATTTTTTGCAAAAAAATAAAAAACTGAAGTCTAACACCTTCAAAAATATCAATTATCATTTTTTCTAAAAAAGACCAAAATAGTTCTCTAAAATGAGCAAAATACTTCATTTTTGATGATTTTCTCAAAAAATTCCGTGATTGAAGACTAACACATACAAATTTCAATTTTTCCAATTTTTTGCAAAAAATCAAAAACTGAAGTCTAACACCTTCAAAAATATCAATTATCATTTTTTCTAAAAAAGACCAAAATAGTTCTCTAAAATGAGCAAAATACTTCATTTTTCATGATTTTCTCAAAAAATTCCATGATTGAAGACTAACACATACAAATTTCAATTTTTCCAATTTTTTGCAAAAAATCAAAAACTGAAGTCTAACACCTTCAAAAATATCAATTATCATTTTTTCTAAAAAAGACCAAAATAGTTCTCTAAAATGAGCAAAATATTTCATTTTTTATGATTTTCTCAAAAAATTCCGGGATTGAAGACTAACACATACAAATTTCTATTTTTCCTATTTTTTTGCATAAAATCTAAAACTGAAGTCTAACACCTTCAAAAATATCAATTATCATTTTTTCTAAAAAAGACCATAATAGTTCTCTAAAATGAGCAAAATACTTCATTTTTCATGATTTTCTCAAAAAATTCCGTGATTGAAGACTAACACATACAAATTTCAATTTTTCCAATTTTTTGCAAAAAATCAAAAACTGAAGTCTAACACCTTAAAAAATATCAATTATCACTTTTTCTAAAAAAGACCAAAATAGTTCTCTAAAATGAGCAAAATACTTCATTTTTCATGTTTTTCTCAAAAAACTTCGTGATTGAAGACTGACACATACAAATTTCAATTTTTCTATTTTTTTGCAAAAAATCAAAAACTGAAGTCTAACACCTTAAAAAATATCAATTATCATTTTTTCTAAAAGAGTCCAAAATAGTTCTCTAAAATGAGCAAAATACTTCATTTTTCATGTTTTTCTCAAAAAACGTTGTGATTGAAGACTAACACATACAAATTTCTATTTTTCCAATTTTTTGCAAAAAATCAAAAACCGAAGTCTAACACCTTCAAAAATATCAATTATCATTTTTTCTAAAAAAGACCAAAATAGTTCTCTAAAATGAGCAAAATACTTCATTTTTCATGTTTTTCTCAAAAAACTCCGGGATTGAAGACTAACACATACAAATTTCTATTTTTCCTATTTTTTTTCATAAAATCAAAAACTGAAGTCTAACACCTTCAAAAATATCAATTATCATTTTTTCTAAAAAAGACCAAAATAGTTCTCTAAAATGAGCAAAATACTTCATTTTTCATGATTTTCTCAAAAAATTCCGTGATTGAAGACTAACACATACAAATTTCAATTTTTCCAATTTTTTGCAAAAAATCAAAAACTGAAGTCTAACACCTTCAAAAATATCAATTATCATTTTTTCTAAAAAAGACCAAAATAGTTCTCTAAAATGGGCAAAATACTTCATTTTTTATGATTTTCTCAAAAAATTGCGTGATTGAACACTAACACATACAAATTTCTATTTTTCCTATTTTTTTGCATAAAATCAAAAACTGAAGTCTAAGACCTTCAAAAATATCAATTATCATTTTTTCTAAAAAAGACCAAAATAGTTCTCTAAAATGAGCAAAATACTTCATTTTTCATGATTTTCTCAAAAAATTCCGTGATTGAAGACTAACACATACAAATTTCAATTTTTCCAATTTTTTGCAAAAAAATCAAAAACTGAAGTCTAACACCTTCAAAAATATCAATTATCATTTTTTCTAAAAAAGACCAAAATAGTTCTCTAAAATGAGCAAAATACTTCATTTTTCATGATTTTCTCAAAAAATTCCGTGATTGAGGACTAACACATACAAATTTCAATTTTTCCAATTTTTTGCAAAAAATCAAAAACTGAAGTCTAACACCTTCAAAAATATCAATTATCATTTTTTCAGAAAAAGGCCAAAATAGTTCTCTGAAATGAGCAAAATACTTCATTTTTCATGATTTTCTCAAAAAATTCCGTGATTGAAGACTAACACATACAAATTTCAATTTTTCCATTTTTTTGCAAAAAATCAAAAACTGAAGTCTAATACCTTAAAAAATATCAATTATCATTTTTTCTAAAAGATTCCAAAATAGTTCTCTAAAATGAGCAAAATACTTCATTTTTCATGTTTTTCTCAAAAAACGTCGTGCTTGAAGACTAACACATACAAATTTCTATTTTTCCTATTTTTTGCAAAAAATCAAAAACCGAAGTCTAACACCTTCAAAAATATCAATTATCATTTTTTCTAAAAAAGACCAAAATAGTTCTCTAAAATGAGCAAAATACTTCATTTTTCATGTTTTTCTCAAAAAACTCCGGGATTGAAGACTAACACATACAAATTTCTATTTTTCCTATTTTTTTTGCATAAAATCAAAAATTGAAGTCTAACACCTTCAAAAATATCAATTATCATTTTTTCTAAAAAAGACCAAAATAGTTCTCTAAAATGAGCAAAATACTTCATTTTTCATTATTTTCTCAAAAAATTCCGTGATTGAAGACTAACACATACAAATTTCAATTTTTCCAAATTTTTGCAAAAAATCAAAAACTGAAGTCTAACACCTTCAAAAATATCAATTATCATTTTTTCTAAAAAAGACAAAATAGTTCTCTAAAATGAGCAAAATACTTCATTTTTCATGATTTTCTCAAAAAATTCCGTGATTGAAGACTAACACATACAAATTTCAATTTTTCCAATTTTTTGCAAAAAATAAAAAACTGAAGTCTAACACCTTCAAAAATATCAATTATCATTTTTTCTGAAAAAGACCAAAATAGTACTCTGAAATGAGCAAAATACTTCATTTTTCATGATTTTCTCAAAAAATTCCGTGATTGAAGACTAACACATACAAATTTCTGTTTTACCTATTTTTTGCATAAAATCAAAAAATGAAGTCTAACACCTTCAAAAATATCAATTATCATTTTTTCTAAAAAAGACCAAAATAGTTCTCTAAAATGAGCAAAATACTTCATTTTTCATGATTTTCTCAAAAAATTCCGTGATTGAAGACTAACACATACAAATTTCAATTTTTCCAATTTTTTGCAAAAAAATCAAAAACTGAAGTCTAACACCTTCAAAAATATCAATTATCATTTTTTCTAAAAAAGACCAAAATAGTTCTCTAAAATGAGCAAAATACTTCATTTTTCATGATTTTCTCAAAAAATTCCGTGATTGAGGACTAACACATACAAATTTCAATTTTTCCAATTTTTTGCAAAAAATCAAAAACTGAAGTCTAACACCTTCAAAAATATCAATTATCATTTTTTCAGAAAAAGGCCAAAATAGTTCTATGAAATGAGCAAAATACTTCATTTTTCATGATTTTCTCAAAAAATTCCGTGATTGAAGACTAACACATACAAATTTCAATTTTTCCATTTTTTTGCAAAAAATCAAAAACTGAAGTCTAATACCTTAAAAAATATCAATTATCATTTTTTCTAAAAGAGTCCAAAATAGTTCTCTAAAATGAGCAAAATACTTCATTTTTCATGTTTTTCTCAAAAAACGTCGTGCTTGAAGACTAACACATACAAATTTCTATTTTTCCTATTTTTTGCAAAAAATCAAAAACCGAAGTCTAACACCTTCAAAAATATCAATTATCATTTTTTCTAAAAAAGACCAAAATAGTTCTCTAAAATGAGCAAAATACTTCATTTTTCATGTTTTTCTCAAAAAACTCCGGGATTGAAGACTAACACATACAAATTTCTATTTTTCCTATTTTTTTTGCATAAAATCAAAAATTGAAGTCTAACACCTTCAAAAATATCAATTATCATTTTTTCTAAAAAAGACCAAAATAGTTCTCTAAAATGAGCAAAATACTTCATTTTTCATTATTTTCTCAAAAAATTCCGTGATTGAAGACTAACACATACAAATTTCAATTTTTCCAATTTTTTGCAAAAAATCAAAAATTGATGTCTAACACCTTCAAAAATATCAATTATCATTTTTTCTAAAAGAGTCCAAAATAGTTCTCTAAAATGAGCAAAATACTTCATTTTTCATGTTTTTCTCAAAAAACGTTGTGATTGAAGACTAACACATACAAATTTCTATTTTTCCAATTTTTTGCAAAAAATCAAAAACCGAAGTCTAACACCTTCAAAAATATCAATTATCATTTTTTCTAAAAAAGACCAAAATAGTTCTCTAACATGAGCAAAATACTTCATTTTTCATGATTTTCTCAAAAAATTCCGTGATTGAAGACTAACACATACAAATTTCGATTTTTCCAATTTTTTGCAAAAAAATCAAAAACTGAAGTCTAACACCTTCAAAAATATCAATTATCATTTTTTCTAAAAAAGACCAAAATAGTTCTCTAAAATGAGCAAAATACTTCATTTTTGATGATTTTCTCAAAAAATTCCGTGATTGAAGACTAACACATACAAATTTCAATTTTTCCAATTTTTTGCAAAAAATCAAAAACTGAAGTCTAACACCTTCAAAAATATCAATTATCATTTTTTCTAAAAAAGACCAAAATAGTTCTCTAAAATGAGCAAAATACTTCATTTTTCATGATTTTCTCAAAAAATTCCATGATTGAAGACTAACACATACAAATTTCAATTTTTCCAATTTTTTGCAAAAAATCAAAAACTGAAGTCTAACACCTTCAAAAATATCAATTATCATTTTTTCTAAAAAAGACCAAAATAGTACTCTGAAATGAGCAAAATACTTCATTTTTCATGTTTTTCTCAAAAAACTTCGTGATTGAAGACTGACACATACAAATTTCAATTTTTCTATTTTTTTGCAAAAAATCAAAAACTGAAGTCTAACACCTTAAAAAATATCAATTATCATTTTTTCTAAAAGAGTCCAAAATAGTTCTCTAAAATGAGCAAACTACTTCATTTTTCATGTTTTTCTCAAAAAACGTTGTGATTGAAGACTAACACATACAAATTTCTATTTTTCCAATTTTTTGCAAAAAATCAAAAACCGAAGTCTAACACCTTCAAAAATATCAATTATCATTTTTTCTAAAAAAGACCAAAATAGTTCTCTAAAATGAGCAAAATACTTCATTTTTCATGTTTTTCTCAAAAAACTCCGGGATTGAAGACTAACACATACAAATTTCTATTTTTCCTATTTTTTTGCATAAAATCAAAAACTGAAGTCTAACACCTTCAAAAATATCAATTATCATTTTTTCTAAAAAAGACCAAAATAGTTCTCTAAAATGAGCAAAATACTTCATTTTTCATGATTTTCTCAAATAATTCCGTGATTGAAGACTAACACATACAAATTTCAATTTTTCCAATTTTTTGCAAAAAATCAAAAACTGAAGTCTAACACCATCAAAAATATCAATTATCATTTTTTCTAAAAAAGACCAAAATAGTTCTCTAAAATGAGCAAAATACTTCATTTTTTATGATTTTCTCAAAAAATTCCGTGATTGAAGACTAACACATACAAATTTCTATTTTTCCTATTTTTTTGCATAAAATCAAAAACTGAAGTCTAACACCTTCAAAAATATCAATTATCATTTTTTCTAAAAAAGACCAATATAGTTCTCTAAAATGAGCAAAATACTTCATTTTTCATGTTTTTCTCAAAAAAACGTCGTGCTTGAAGACTAACACATACAAATTTCTATTTTTCCTATTTTTTGCAAAAAATCAAAAACCGAAGTCTAACACCTTCAAAAATATCAATTATCATTTTTTCTAAAAAAGACCAAAATAGTTCTCTAAAATGAGCAAAATACTTCATTTTTCATGTTTTTCTCAAAAAACTCCGGGATTGAAGACTAACACATACAAATTTCTATTTTTCCTATTTTTTTGCATAAAATCAAAAACTGAAGTCTAACCTTCAAAAATATCAATTATCATTTTTTCTAAAAAACACCAAAATAGTCCTCTAAAATGATCAAAATACTTCATTTTTCATGATTTTCTCAAAAAATTCCGTGATTGAAGACTAACACATACAAATTTCAATTTTTCCAATTTTTTGCAAAAAATCAAAAACGGAAGTCTAACACCTTCAAAAATATCAGTTATCATTTTTTCTAAAAAAGACCAAAATAGTTCTCTAAAATGAGCAAAATACTTCATTTTTTATGATTTTCTCAAAAAATTCCGTGATTGAAGACTAACACATACAAATTTCTATTTTACCAATTTTTTGCAAAAAAATCAAAAACTGAAGTCTAACACCTTCAAAAATATCAATTATCATTTTTTCTAAAAAAGACCAAAACAGTTCTCTAAAATGAGCAAAATACTTCATTTTTTATGATTTTCTCAAAAAATTCCGTGATTGAAGACTAACACATACAAATTTCTATTTTACCTATTTTTTGCATAAAATCAAAAAATGAAGTCTAACACCTTCAAAAATATCAATTATCATTTTTTCTAAAAAAGACCAAAATAGTTCTCTAAAATGAGCAAAATACTTCATTTTTGATGATTTTCTCAAAAAATTCCGTGATTGAAGACTAACACATACAAATTTCAATTTTTCCAATTTTTTGCAAAAAATCAAAAACTGAAGTCTAACACCTTCAAAAATATCAATTATCATTTTTTCTAAAAAAGACCAAAATAGTTCTCTAAAATAAGCAAAATACTTCATTTTTCATGATTTTCTCAAAAAATTCCGTGATTGAAGACTAACACATACAAATTTCAATTTTTCCAATTTTTTGCAAAAAATAAAAAACTGAAGTCTAACACCTTCAAAAATATCAATTATCATTTTTTCTGAAAAAGACCAAAATAGTATTCTGAAATGAGCAAAATACTTCATTTTTCATGTTTTTCTCAAAAAACTTCGTGATTGAAGACTGACACATACAAATTTCAATTTTTCTATTTTTTTGCAAAAAATCAAAAACTGAAGTCTAACACCTTAAAAAATATCGATTATCATTTTTTCTAAAAGAGTCCAAAATAGTTCTCTAAAATGAGCAAAATACTTCATTTTTCATGTTTTTCTCAAAAAACGTTGTGATTGAAGACTAACACATACAAATTTCTATTTTTCCAATTTTTTGCAAAAAATCAAAAACCGAAGTCTAACACCTTCAAAAATATCAATTATCATTTTTTCTAAAAAAGACCAAAATAGTTCTCTAAAATGAGCAAAATACTTCATTTTTCATGTTTTTCTCAAAAAACTCCGGGATTGAAGACTAACACATACAAATTTCTATTTTTTCTATTTTTTTGCATAAAATCAAAAACTGAAGTCTAACACCTTCAAAAATATCAATTATCATTTTTTCTAAAAAAGACCAAAATAGTTCTCTAAAATGAACAAAATACTTCATTTTTCATGATTTTCTCAAAAAATTCCGTGATTGAAGACTAACACATACAAATTTCAATTTTTCCAATTTTTTGCAAAAAATCAAAAACTGAAGTCTAACACCTTCAAAAATATCAATTATCATTTTTTCTAAAAAAGACCAAAATAGTTTTCTAAAATGAGCAAAATACTTCATTTTTTATGATTTTCTCAAAAAATTCCGTGATTGAAGACTAACACATACAAATTTCTATTTTTCCTATTTTTTGCATAAAATCAAAAACTGAAGTCTAACACCTTCAAAAATATCAATTATCATTTTTTCTAAAAAAGACCAATATAGTTCTCTAAAATGAGCAAAATACTTCATTTTTCATGTTTTTCTCAAAAAACGTCGTGCTTGAAGACTAACACATACAATTTTCTATTTTTCCTATTTTTTGCAAAAAATCAAAAACCGAAGTCTAACACCTTCAAAAATATCAATTATCATTTTTTCTAAAAAAGACCAAAATAGTTCTCTAAAATGAGCAAAATACTTCATTTTTCATGTTTTTCTCAAAAAACTCCGGGATTGAAGACTAACACATACAAATTTCTATTTTTCCTATTTTTTTGCATAAAATCAAAAACTGAAGTCTAACCTTCAAAAATATCAATTATCATTTTTTCTAAAAAAGAACAAAATAGTTCTCTAAAATGATCAAAATACTTCATTTTTCATGATTTTCTCAAAAAATTTCGTGATTGAAGACTAACACATACAAATTTCAATTTTTCCAATTTTTTGCAAAAAATCAAAAACTGAAGTCTAACACCTTCAAAAATATCAGTTATCATTTTTTCTAAAAAATACCAAAATAGTTCTCTAAAATGAGCAAAATACTTCATTTTTTATGATTTTCTCAAAAAATTCCGTGATTGAAGACTAACACATACAAATTTCTATTTTACCAATTTTTTGCAAAAAATCACAAACCGAAGTCTAACACCTTCATAAATATCAATTATCATTTTTTCTAAAAAAGACCAAAATAGTTCTCTAAAATGAGCAAAATACTTCATTTTTCATGTTTTTCTCAAAAAACTCCGGGATTGAAGACTAACACATACAAATTTCTATTTTTCCTATTTTTTTGCATAAAATCAAAAATTGAAGTCTAACACCTTCAAAAATATCAATTATCATTTTTTCTAAAAAAGACCAAAATAGTTCTCAAAAATGAGCAAAATACTTCATTTTTCATTATTTTCTCAAAAAATTCCGTGATTGAAGACTAACACATACAAATTTCAATTTTTCCAATTTTTTGCAAAAAATCAAAAATTGAAGTCTAACACCTTCAAAAATATCAATTATCATTTTTTCTAAAAAAGACCAAAATTGTTCTCTAAAATGACCAAAATACTTCATTTTTTATGATTTTCTCAAAAAATTCCGTGATTGAAGACTAGCACATACAAATTTCTATTTTTCTTATTTTTTGCATAAAATCAAAAACTGAAGTCCACCTTCAAAAATATCAATTATCATTTTTTCAAAAAAAGACCAATATAGTTCCCTAAAATGAGCAAAATACTTCATTTTTCATGATTTTCTCAAAAAATTCCGTGATTGAAGACTAACACATACAAATTTCAATTTTTCCAATTTTTTGCAAAAAATCAAAAACTGAAGCCTTCAAAAATATCAATTATCATTTTTTCTAAAAAAGACCTAAATAGTTCTCTAAAATGAGCAAAATACTTCATTTTTCATGATTTTCTCAAAAAATTCCGTGATTGAAGACTAACACATACAAATTTCAATTTTTCCAATTTTTTGCAAAAAATAAAAAACTGAAGTCTAACACCTTCAAAAATATCAATTATCATTTTTTCTGAAAAAGGCCAAAATAGTTCTCTGAAATGACCAAAATACTTCATTTTTCATGTTTTTCTCAAAAAACTTCGTGATTGAAGACTAACACATACAAATTTCAATTTTTCCATTTTTTTGCAAAAAATCAAAAACTGAAGTCTAACACCTTAAAAAATATCAATTATCATTTTTTCTAAAAGAGTCCAAAATAGTTCTCTAAAATGAGCAAAATACTTCATTTTTCATGTTTTTCTCAAAAAACGTCGTGATTGAAGACTAACACATACAAAGTTCTATTTTTCCTATTTTTTGCAAAAAATCAAAAACCGAAGTCTAACACCTTCAAAAATATCAATTATCATTTTTTCTAAAAAAGACCAAAATAGTTCTCTAAAATGAGCAAAATACTTCATTTTTCATGTTTTTCTCAAAAAACTCCGGGATTGTAGACTAACACATACAAATTTCTATTTTTCCTATTTTTTTGCATAAAATCAAAGACTGAAGTCTAACCTTCAAAAATATCAATTATCATTTTTTCTAAAAAAGACCAAAATAGTTCTCTAAAATGATCAAAATTCTTCATTTTTTATGATTTTCTCAAAAAATTCCGTGATTGAAGACTAACACATACAAATTTCTATTTTACCAATTTTTTGCATAAAATCAAAAACTGAAGTCTAACACCTTCAAAAATATCAATTATCATTTTTCCTAAAAAAGACCAAAATAGTTCTCTAAAATGAGCAAAATACTTCATTTTTTATGATTTTCTCAAAAAATTCCGTGATTGAAGACTAACACATACAAATTTCTATTTTACCAATTTTTTGCATAAAATCAAAAACTGAAGTCTAACACCTTCAAAAATATCAATTATCATTTTTTCTAAAAAAGACCAATATAGTTCCCTAAAATTAGCAAAATACTTCATTTTTCATGATTTTCTCAAAAAATTCCGTGATTGAAGACTAACACATACAAATTTCTATTTTTCCTATTTTTTGCATAAAATCAAAAACTGAATTCTAACACCTTCAATAATATCAATTATCATTTTTTCTAAAAAAGACCAAAATAGTTCTCTAAAATGAGCAAAATACTTCATTTTTCATGATTTTCTCAAAAAATTCCATGATTGAAGTCTAACACATACAAATTTCAATTTTTCCAATTTTTTGCAAAAAATCAAAAGCTGAAGTCTAACTCCTTCAAAAATTTCAATTATCATTTTTTCTAAAAAAGACCAAAATAGTTCTCTAAAATGAGCAAAATACTTCATTTTTTATGATTTTCTCAAAAAATTCCGTGATTGAATACTAACACATACAAATTTCTAATTTACCTATTTTTTGCATAAAATCAAAAAATGAAGTCAACACCTTCAAAAATATCAATTATCATTTTTTCTAAAAAAGACCAAAATAGTTCTCTAAAATGAGCAAAATACTTCATTTTTCATGATTTTCTCAAAAAATTCCGTGATTGAAGACTAACACATACAAATTTCAATTTTTCCAATTTTTTGCAAAAAATCAAAAACTGAAGTCTAACACCTTCAAAAATATCAATTATCATTTTTTCTAAAAAAGACCAAAATAGTTCTCTAAAATGAGCAAAATACTTCATTTTTCATGATTTTCTCAAAAAATTCCGTGATTGAAGACAAACACATACAAATTTCAATTTTTCCAATTTTTTGCAAAAAATCAAAAACTGAATTCTAACACCTTCAAAAATATCAATTATCATTTTTTCTATAAAAGACCAAAATAGTTCTCTAAAATGAGCAAAATACTTCATTTTTCATGATTTTCTCAAAAAATTCCGTGATTGAAGACTAACACATACAAATTTCAATTTTTCCAATTTTTTTCCAAAAATAAAAAACTGAAGCACCTTCAAAAATATCAATTATCATTTTTTCTAAAAGAGTGCAAAATAGTTCTCTACAGTGAGCAAAATACTTCATTTTTCATGTTTTTCTCAAAAAACGTCGTGATTGAAGACTAACACATACAAATTTCTATTTTTCCAATTTTTTGCAAAAAATCAAAAACCGAAGTCTAACACCTTCAAAAATATCAATTATCATTTTTTTTAAAAAAGACCAAAATAGTTCTCTAAAATGAGCAAAATACTTCATTTTTCATGTTTTTCTCAAAAAACTCCGGGATTGAAGACTAACACATACAAATTTCTATTTTTCCTATTTTTTTGCATAAAATCAAAAACTGAAGTCTAACACCTTCAAAAATATCAATTATCATTTTTTCTAAAGAAGACCAAAATAGTTCTCTAAAATGAGCAAAATACTTCATTTTTCATGATTTTCTCAAAAAATTCCGTGATTGAAGACTAACACATACAAATTTCAATTTTTCCAATTTTTTGCAAAAAATCAAAAACTGAAGTCTAACACATTCAAAAATATCAATTATCATTTTTTCTATAAAAGACCAAAATAGTTCTCTAAAATGAGCAAAATACTTCATTTTTCATGATTTTCTCAAAGAATTCCGTGATTGAAGACTAACACATACAAATTTCAATTTATCCAATTTTTTCAAAAATTAAAAAACTGAAGTCTAACACCTTCAAAAATATCAATTATCATTTTTTCTTAAAAAGACCAAAATAGTTCTCTGAAATGAGCAAAATACTTCATTTTACATGTGTTTCTCAAAAAATTCCGTGATTGAAGACTAACACATACAAATTTCAATTTTTCCAATTTTTTGCAAAAAATCAAAAACTGAAGTCTAACACCTTCAAAAATATCAATTATCATTTTTTCTAAAAAAGACCAAAATAGTTCTCTAAAATGAGCAAAATACTTCATTTTTCATGATTTTCTCAAAAAATTCCGTGATTGAAGACTAACACATACAAATTTCAATTTTTCCAATTTTTTGCAAAAAATCAAAAACTGAAGTCTAACACATTCAAAAATATCAATTATCATTTTTTCTATAAAAGACCAAAATAGTTCTCTAAAATGAGCAAAATACTTCATTTTTCATGATTTTCTCAAAGAATTCCGTGATTGAAGACTAAAACATACAAATTTCAATTTATCCAATTTTTTTCAAAAATTAAAAAACTGAAGTCTAACACCTTCAAAAATATCAATTATCATTTTTTCTGAAAAAGACCAAAATAGTTCTCTGAAATGAGCAAAATACTTCATTTTACATGTGTTTCTCAAAAAATTCCGTGATTGAAGACTAACACATACAAATTTCAATTTTTCCATTTTTTTGCAAAAAATCAAAAACTAAAGTCTAACACCTTAAAAAATATCAATTATCATTTTTTCTAAAAGATTCCAAAATAGTTCTCTAAAATGAACAAAATACTTCATTTTTCATGTTTTTCTCAAAAAACGTCGTGATTGAAGACTAACACATACAAATTTCTATTTTTCCAATTTTTTGCAAAAAATCAAAAACCGAAGTCTAACACCTTCAAAAATATCAATTATCATTTTTTTTAAAAAAGACCAAAATAGTTCTCTAAAATGAGCAAAATACTTCATTTTTCATGTTTTTCTCAAAAAACTCCGGGATTGAAGACTAACACATACAAATTTCTATTTTTCCTATTTTTTTGCATAAAATCAAAAACTGAAGTCTAACACCTTCAAAAATATCAATTATCATTTTTTCTAAAGAAGACCAAAATAGTTCTCTAAAATGAGCAAAATACTTCATTTTTCATGATTTTCTCAAAAAATTCCGTGATTGAAGACTAACACATACAAATTTCAATTTTTCCAATTTTTTGCAAAAAATCAAAAACTGAAGTCTAACACATTCAAAAATATCAATTATCATTTTTTCTATAAAAGACCAAAATAGTTCTCTAAAATGAGCAAAATACTTCATTTTTCATGATTTTCTCAAAGAATTCCGTGATTGAAGACTAACACATACAAATTTCAATTTATCCAATTTTTTTCAAAAATTAAAAAACTGAAGTCTAACACCTTCAAAAATATCAATTATCATTTTTTCTGAAAAAGACCAAAATAGTTCTCTGAAATGAGCAAAATACTTCATTTTACATGTGTTTCTCAAAAAATTCCGTGATTGAAGACTAACACATACAAATTTCAATTTTTCCATTTTTTTGCAAAAAATCAAAAACTAAAGTCTAACACCTTAAAAAATATCAATTATCATTTTTTCTAAAAGATTCCAAAATAGTTCTCTAAAATGAACAAAATACTTCATTTTTCATGTTTTTCTCAAAAAACGTCGTGATTGAAGATTAACACATACAAATTTCTATTTTTCCAATTTTTTGCAAAAAATCAAAAACCGAAGTCTAACACCTTCAAAAATATCAATTATCATTTTTTTTAAAAAAGACCAAAATAGTTCTCTAAAATGAGCAAAATACTTCATTTTTCATGTTTTTCTCAAAAAACTCCGGGATTGAAGACTAACACATACAAATTTCTATTTTTCCTATTTTTTTGCATAAAATCAAAAACTGAAGTCTAACACCTTCAAAAATATCAATTATCATTTTTTCTAAAGAAGACCAAAATAGTTCTCTAAAATGAGCAAAATACTTCATTTTTCATGATTTTCTCAAAAAATTCCGTGATTGAAGACTAACACATACAAATTTCAATTTTTCCAATTTTTTGCAAAAAATCAAAAACTGAAGTCTAACACATTCAAAAATATCAATTATCATTTTTTCTATAAAAGACCAAAATAGTTCTCTAAAATGAGCAAAATACTTCATTTTTCATGATTTTCTCAAAGAATTCCGTGATTGAAGACTAACACATACAAATTTCAATTTATCCAATTTTTTTCAAAAATTAAAAAACTGAAGTGTACCTTCAAAAATATCAATTATCATTTTTTCTAAAAGAGTCCAAAATAGTTCTCTACAATGAGCAAAATACTTCATTTTTCATGTTTTTCTCAAAAAACGTCGTGATTGAAGACTAACACAAACAAATTTCTATTTTTCCAATTTTTTGCAAAAAATCAAAAACTGAAGTCTAACACCTTCAAAAATATAAATTATCATTTTTTCTAAAAAAGAACAAAATAGTTCTCTAAAATGAGCAAAATACTTCATTTTTCATGATTTTCTCAAAAAATTCCGTGATTGAAGACTAACACGTACAAATTTCAATTTTTCCAATTTTTTGCAAAAAATAAAAAACTGAAGTCTAACACCTTCAAAAATATCAATTATCATTTTTTCTGAAAAAGACCAAAATAGTTCTCTGAAATGAGCAAAATACTTCATTTTTCATGTGTTTCTCAAAAAATTCCTTGATTGAAGACTAACACATACAAATTTCAATTTTTCCATTTTTTTGCAAAAAATCAAAAACTGAAGTCTAACACCTTAAAAAATATCAATTATCATTTTTTCTAAAAGAGTCCAAAATAGTTCTCTAAAATGAGCAAAATACTTCATTTTTCATGTTTTTCTCAAAAAACGTCGTGATTGAAGACTAACACATACAAATTTCTATTTTTCCAATTTTTTGCAAAAAATCAAAAACCGAAGTCTAACACCTTCAAAAATATCAATTATCATTTTTTTTAAAAAAGACCAAAATAGTTCTCTAAAATGAGCAAAATACTTCATTTTTCATGATTTTCTCAAAGAATTCCGTGATTGAAGACTAACACATACAAATTTCAATTTATCCAATTTTTTTCAAAAATTAAAAAACTGAAGTGTACCTTCAAAAATATCAATTATCATTTTTCCTAAAAGAGTCCAAAATAGTTCTCTAAAATGAGCAAAATACTTCATTTTTCATGTTTTTCTCAAAAAACGTCGTGATTGAAGACTAACACATACAAATTTCAATTTTTCCAATTTCTTGCAAAAAATCAAAAACTGAAGTCTAACACCTTCAAAAATATCAATTATCATTTTTTCTAAAAAAGACCAAAATAGTTCTCTAAAATGAGCAAAATACTTCATTTTTCATGATTTTCTCAAAAAATTCCGTGATTGAAGACTAACACATACAAATTTCAATTTTTCCAATTTTTTGCAAAAAATAAAAAACTGAAGTCAAACACCTTCAAAAATATCAATTATCATTTTTTCTGAAAAAGGCCAAAATAGTTCTCTGAAATGAGCAAAATACTTCATTTTTCATGTTTTTCTCAAAAAATTCCGTGATTGAAGACTAACACATACAAATTTCAATTTTTCCAATTTTTTTCCAAAAATAAAAAACTGAAGCACCTTCAAAAATATCAATTATCATTTTTTCTAAAAGAGTGCAAAATAGTTCTCTACAATGAGCAAAATACTTCATTTTTCATGTTTTTCGCAAAAAACTCCGGGATTGAAGACTAACACATACAAATTTCTATTTTTCCTATTTTTTTGCATAAAATCAAAAACTGAAGTCTAACACCTTCAAAAATATCAATTATCATTTTTTCTAAAGAAGACCAAAATAGTTCTCTAAAATGAGCGAAATACTTCATTTTTCATGATTTTCTCAAAAAATTCCGTGATTGAAGACTAACACATACAAATTTCAATTTTTCCAATTTTTTGCAAAAAATCAAAAACTGAAGTCTAACACATTCAAAAATATCAATTATCATTTTTTCTATAAAAGACCAAAATAGTTCTATAAAATGAGCAAAATACTTCATTTTTCATGATTTTCTCAAAAAATTCCGTGATTGAAGACTAACACATACAAATTTCAATTTTTCCAATTTTTTGCAAAAAATAAAAAACTGAAGTCAAACACCTTCGAAAATATCAATTATCATTTTTTCTGAAAAAGGCCAAAATAGTTCTCTGAAATGAGCAAAATACTTCATTTTTCATGTTTTTCTCAAAAAACTTCGTGATTGAAGACTAACACATACAAATTTCAATTTTTCCAATTTTTTGCAATAAATCAAAAACTGAAGTCTAACACATTCAAAAATATCAATTATCATTTTTTCTAAAAAAGACCAAAATTGTTCTCTAAAATGAGCAAAATACTTCATTTTTCATGATTTTCTCAAAAAATTCCGTGATTGAAGACTAACACATACAAATTTCAATTTTTCCAATTTTTTGCAAAAAATCAAAAACTGAAGTCTAACACCTTCAAAAATATCAATTATCATTTTTTCTAAAAAAGACCAAAATAGTTCTCTAAAATGAGCAAAATACTTCATTTTTCATGATTTTCTCAAAAAATTCCGTGATTGAAGACTAACACATACAAATTTCAATTTTTCCAATTTTTTGCAAAAAATCAAAAACGGAATTCTAACACCTTCAAAAATATCAATTATCATTTTTTCTATAAAAGACCAAAATAGTTCTCTAAAATGAGCAAAATACTTCATTTTTCATGATTTTCTCAAAAAATTCCGTGATTGAAGACTAACACATACAAATTTCAATTTTTCCAATTTTTTGCAATAAATCAAAAACTGAAGTCTAACACATTCAAAAATATCAATTATCATTTTTTCTAAAAAAGACCAAAATTGTTCTCTAAAATGAGCAAAATACTTCATTTTACATGTGTTTCTCAAAAAATTCCGTGATTGAAGACTAACACATACAAATTTCAATTTTTCCATTTTTTTGCAAAAAATCAAAAACTAAAGTCTAACACCTTAAAAAATATCAATTATCATTTTTTCTAAAAGAGTCCAAAATAGTTCTCTAAAATGAACAAAATACTTCATTTTTCATGTTTTTCTCAAAAAACGTCGTGATTGAAGACTAACACATACAAATTTCTATTTTTCCAATTTTTTGCAAAAAATCAAAAACCGAAGTCTAACACCTTCAAAAATATCAATTATCATTTTTTTTAAAAAAGACCAAAATAGTTCTCTAAAATGAGCAAAATACTTCATTTTTCATGTTTTTCTCAAAAAACTCCGGGATTGAAGACTAACACATACAAATTTCTATTTTTCCTATTTTTTTGCATAAAATCAAAAACTGAAGTCTAACACCTTCAAAAATATCAATTATCATTTTTTCTAAAGAAGACCAAAATAGTTCTCTAAAATGAGCAAAATACTTCATTTTTCATGATTTTCTCAAAAAATTCCGTGATTGAAGACTAACACATACAAATTTCAATTTTTCCAATTTTTTGCAAAAAATCAAAAACTGAAGTCTAACACATTCAAAAATATCAATTATCATTTTTTCTATAAAAGACCAAAATAGTTCTCTAAAATGAGCAAAATACTTCATTTTTCATGATTTTCTCAAAGAATTCCGTGATTGAAGACTAACAAATACAAATTTCAATTTATCCAATTTTTTTCAAAAATTAAAAAACTGAAGTGTACCTTCAAAAATATCAATTATCATTTTTTCTAAAAGAGTCCAAAATAGTTCTCTACAATGAGCAAAATACTTCATTTTTCATGTTTTTCTCAAAAAACGTCGTGATTGAAGACTAACACAAACAAATTTCTATTTTTCCAATTTTTTGCAAAAAATCAAAAACTGAAGTCTAACACCTTCAAAAATATCAATTATCATTTTTTCTGAAAAAGACCAAAATAGTTCTCTGAAATGAGCAAAATACTTCATTTTTCATGTGTTTCTCAAAAAATTCCTTGATTGAAGACTAACACATACAAATTTCAATTTTTCCATTTTTTTGCAAAAAATCAAAAACTGAAGTCTAACACCTTAAAAAATATCAATTATCATTTTTTCTAAAAGAGTCCAAAATAGTTCTCTAAAATGAGCAAAATACTTCATTTTTCATCTTTTTCTCAAAAAACGTCGTGATTGAAGACTAACACATACAAATTTCTATTTTTCCAATTTTTTGCAAAAAATCAAAAACCGAAGTCTAACACCTTCAAAAATATCAATTATCATTTTTTTAAAAAAAGACCAAAATAGTTCTCTAAAATGAGCAAAATACTTCATTTTTCATGTTTTTCTCAAAAAACTCCGGGATTGAAGACTAACACATACAAATTTCTATTTTTCCTATTTTTTTGCATAAAATCAAAAACTGAAGTCTAACACCTTCAAAAATATCAATTATCATTTTTCCTAAAGAAGACCAAAATAGTTCTCTAAAATGAGCAAGATACTTCATTTTTCATGATTTTCTCAAAAAATTCCGTGATTGAAGACTAACACATACAAATTTCAATTTTTCCAATTTTTTGCAAAAAATAAAAAACTGAAGTCAAACACCTTCGAAAATATCAATTATCATTTTTTCTGAAAAAGGCCAAAATAGTTCTCTGAAATGAGCAAAATACTTCATTTTTCATGTTTTTCTCAAAAAACTTCGTGATTGAAGACTAACACATACAAATTTCAATTTTTCCAATTTTTTGCAATAAATCAAAAACTGAAGTCTAACACATTCAAAAATATCAATTATCATTTTTTCTAAAAAAGACCAAAATTGTTCTCTAAAATGAGCAAAATACTTCATTTTTCATGATTTTCTCAAAAAATTCCGTGATTGAAGACTAACACATACAAATTTCAATTTTTCCAATTTTTTGCAAAAAATCAAAAACTGAAGTCTAACACCTTCAAAAATATCAATTATCATTTTTTCTAAAAAAGACCAAAATAGTTCTCTAAAATGAGCAAAATACTTCATTTTTCATGATTTTCTCAAAAAATTCCGTGATTGAAGACTAACACATACAAATTTCAATTTTTCCAATTTTTTGCAAAAAATCAAAAACGGAATTCTAACACCTTCAAAAATATCAATTATCATTTTTTCTATAAAAGACCAAAATAGTTCTCTAAAATGAGCAAAATACTTCATTTTTCATGATTTTCTCAAAAAATTCCGTGATTGAAGACTAACACATACAAATTTCAATTTTTCCAATTTTTTGCAATAAATCAAAAACTGAAGTCTAACACATTCAAAAATATCAATTATCATTTTTTCTAAAAAAGACCAAAATTGTTCTCTAAAATGAGCAAAATACTTCATTTTACATGTGTTTCTCAAAAAATTCCGTGATTGAAGACTAACACATACAAATTTCAATTTTTCCATTTTTTTGCAAAAAATCAAAAACTAAAGTCTAACACCTTAAAAAATATCAATTATCATTTTTTCTAAAAGAGTCCAAAATAGTTCTCTAAAATGAACAAAATACTTCATTTTTCATGTTTTTCTCAAAAAACGTCGTGATTGAAGACTAACACATACAAATTTCTATTTTTCCAATTTTTTGCAAAAAATCAAAAACCGAAGTCTAACACCTTCAAAAATATCAATTATCATTTTTTTTAAAAAAGACCAAAATAGTTCTCTAAAATGAGCAAAATACTTCATTTTTCATGTTTTTCTCAAAAAACTCCGGGATTGAAGACTAACACATACAAATTTCTATTTTTCCTATTTTTTTGCATAAAATCAAAAACTGAAGTCTAACACCTTCAAAAATATCAATTATCATTTTTTCTAAAGAAGACCAAAATAGTTCTCTAAAATGAGCAAAATACTTCATTTTTCATGATTTTCTCAAAAAATTCCGTGATTGAAGACTAACACATACAAATTTCAATTTTTCCAATTTTTTGCAAAAAATCAAAAACTGAAGTCTAACACATTCAAAAATATCAATTATCATTTTTTCTATAAAAGACCAAAATAGTTCTCTAAAATGAGCAAAATACTTCATTTTTCATGATTTTCTCAAAGAATTCCGTGATTGAAGACTAACAAATACAAATTTCAATTTATCCAATTTTTTTCAAAAATTAAAAAACTGAAGTGTACCTTCAAAAATATCAATTATCATTTTTTCTAAAAGAGTCCAAAATAGTTCTCTACAATGAGCAAAATACTTCATTTTTCATGTTTTTCTCAAAAAACGTCGTGATTGAAGACTAACACAAACAAATTTCTATTTTTCCAATTTTTTGCAAAAAATCAAAAACTGAAGTCTAACACCTTCAAAAATATCAATTATCATTTTTTCTGAAAAAGACCAAAATAGTTCTCTGAAATGAGCAAAATACTTCATTTTTCATGTGTTTCTCAAAAAATTCCTTGATTGAAGACTAACACATACAAATTTCAATTTTTCCATTTTTTTGCAAAAAATCAAAAACTGAAGTCTAACACCTTAAAAAATATCAATTATCATTTTTTCTAAAAGAGTCCAAAATAGTTCTCTAAAATGAGCAAAATACTTCATTTTTCATCTTTTTCTCAAAAAACGTCGTGATTGAAGACTAACACATACAAATTTCTATTTTTCCAATTTTTTGCAAAAAATCAAAAACCGAAGTCTAACACCTTCAAAAATATCAATTATCATTTTTTTAAAAAAAGACCAAAATAGTTCTCTAAAATGAGCAAAATACTTCATTTTTCATGTTTTTCTCAAAAAACTCCGGGATTGAAGACTAACACATACAAATTTCTATTTTTCCTATTTTTTTGCATAAAATCAAAAACTGAAGTCTAACACCTTCAAAAATATCAATTATCATTTTTCCTAAAGAAGACCAAAATAGTTCTCTAAAATGAGCAAGATACTTCATTTTTCATGATTTTCTCAAAAAATTCCGTGATTGAAGACTAACACATACAAATTTCAATTTTTCCAATTTTTTGCAAAAAATAAAAAACTGAAGTCAAACACCTTCGAAAATATCAATTATCATTTTTTCTGAAAAAGGCCAAAATAGTTCTCTGAAATGAGCAAAATACTTCATTTTTCATGTTTTTCTCAAAAAACTTCGTGATTGAAGACTAACACATACAAATTTCAATTTTTCCAATTTTTTGCAATAAATCAAAAACTGAAGTCTAACACATTCAAAAATATCAATTATCATTTTTTTTAAAAAAGACCAAAATTGTTCTCTAAAATGAGCAAAATACTTCATTTTTCATGATTTTCTCAAAAAATTCCGTGATTGAAGACTAACACATACAAATTTCAATTTTTCCAATTTTTTGCAAAAAATCAAAAACTGAAGTCTAACACCTTCAAAAATATCAATTATCATTTTTTCTAAAAAAGACCAAAATAGTTCTCTAAAATGAGCAAAATACTTCATTTTTCATGATTTTCTCAAAAAATTCCGTGATTGAAGACTAACACATACAAATTTCAATTTTTCCAATTTTTTGCAAAAAATCAAAAACGGAATTCTAACACCTTCAAAAATATCAATTATCATTTTTTCTATAAAAGACCAAAATAGTTCTCTAAAATGAGCAAAATACTTCATTTTTCATGATTTTCTCAAAAAATTCCGTGATTGAAGACTAACACATACAAATTTCAATTTTTCCAATTTTTTGCAATAAATCAAAAACTGAAGTCTAACACATTCAAAAATATCAATTATCATTTTTTCTAAAAAAGACCAAAATTGTTCTCTAAAATGAGCAAAATACTTCATTTTACATGTGTTTCTCAAAAAATTCCGTGATTGAAGACTAACACATACAAATTTCAATTTTTCCATTTTTTTGCAAAAAATCAAAAACTAAAGTCTAACACCTTAAAAAATATCAATTATCATTTTTTCTAAAAGAGTCCAAAATAGTTCTCTAAAATGAACAAAATACTTCATTTTTCATGTTTTTCTCAAAAAACGTCGTGATTGAAGACTAACACATACAAATTTCTATTTTTCCAATTTTTTGCAAAAAATCAAAAACCGAAGTCTAACACCTTCAAAAATATCAATTATCATTTTTTTTAAAAAAGACCAAAATAGTTCTCTAAAATGAGCAAAATACTTCATTTTTCATGTTTTTCTCAAAAAACTCCGGGATTGAAGACTAACACATACAAATTTCTATTTTTCCTATTTTTTTGCATAAAATCAAAAACTGAAGTCTAACACCTTCAAAAATATCAATTATCATTTTTTCTAAAGAAGACCAAAATAGTTCTCTAAAATGAGCAAAATACTTCATTTTTCATGATTTTCTCAAAAAATTCCGTGATTGAAGACTAACACATACAAATTTCAATTTTTCCAATTTTTTGCAAAAAATCAAAAACTGAAGTCTAACACATTCAAAAATATCAATTATCATTTTTTCTATAAAAGACCAAAATAGTTCTCTAAAATGAGCAAAATACTTCATTTTTCATGATTTTCTCAAAGAATTCCGTGATTGAAGACTAACAAATACAAATTTCAATTTATCCAATTTTTTTCAAAAATTAAAAAACTGAAGTGTACCTTCAAAAATATCAATTATCATTTTTTCTAAAAGAGTCCAAAATAGTTCTCTACAATGAGCAAAATACTTCATTTTTCATGTTTTTCTCAAAAAACGTCGTGATTGAAGACTAACACAAACAAATTTCTATTTTTCCAATTTTTTGCAAAAAATCAAAAACTGAAGTCTAACACCTTCAAAAATATCAATTATCATTTTTTCTGAAAAAGACCAAAATAGTTCTCTGAAATGAGCAAAATACTTCATTTTTCATGTGTTTCTCAAAAAATTCCTTGATTGAAGACTAACACATACAAATTTCAATTTTTCCATTTTTTTGCAAAAAATCAAAAACTGAAGTCTAACACCTTAAAAAATATCAATTATCATTTTTTCTAAAAGAGTCCAAAATAGTTCTCTAAAATGAGCAAAATACTTCATTTTTCATCTTTTTCTCAAAAAACGTCGTGATTGAAGACTAACACATACAAATTTCTATTTTTCCAATTTTTTGCAAAAAATCAAAAACCGAAGTCTAACACCTTCAAAAATATCAATTATCATTTTTTTAAAAAAAGACCAAAATAGTTCTCTAAAATGAGCAAAATACTTCATTTTTCATGTTTTTCTCAAAAAACTCCGGGATTGAAGACTAACACATACAAATTTCTATTTTTCCTATTTTTTTGCATAAAATCAAAAACTGAAGTCTAACACCTTCAAAAATATCAATTATCATTTTTCCTAAAGAAGACCAAAATAGTTCTCTAAAATGAGCAAGATACTTCATTTTTCATGATTTTCTCAAAAAATTCCGTGATTGAAGACTAACACATACAAATTTCAATTTTTCCAATTTTTTGCAAAAAATAAAAAACTGAAGTCAAACACCTTCGAAAATATCAATTATCATTTTTTCTGAAAAAGGCCAAAATAGTTCTCTGAAATGAGCAAAATACTTCATTTTTCATGTTTTTCTCAAAAAACTTCGTGATTGAAGACTAACACATACAAATTTCAATTTTTCCAATTTTTTGCAATAAATCAAAAACTGAAGTCTAACACATTCAAAAATATCAATTATCATTTTTTCTAAAAAAGACCAAAATTGTTCTCTAAAATGAGCAAAATACTTCATTTTTCATGATTTTCTCAAAAAATTCCGTGATTGAAGACTAACACATACAAATTTCAATTTTTCCAATTTTTTGCAAAAAATCAAAAACTGAAGTCTAACACCTTCAAAAATATCAATTATCATTTTTTCTAAAAAAGACCAAAATAGTTCTCTAAAATGAGCAAAATACTTCATTTTTCATGATTTTCTCAAAAAATTCCGTGATTGAAGACTAACACATACAAATTTCAATTTTTCCAATTTTTTGCAAAAAATCAAAAACGGAATTCTAACACCTTCAAAAATATCAATTATCATTTTTTCTATAAAAGACCAAAATAGTTCTCTAAAATGAGCAAAATACTTCATTTTTCATGATTTTCTCAAAAAATTCCGTGATTGAAGACTAACACATACAAATTTCAATTTTTCCAATTTTTTGCAATAAATCAAAAACTGAAGTCTAACACATTCAAAAATATCAATTATCATTTTTTCTAAAAAAGACCAAAATTGTTCTCTAAAATGAGCAAAATACTTCATTTTACATGTGTTTCTCAAAAAATTCCGTGATTGAAGACTAACACATACAAATTTCAATTTTTCCATTTTTTTGCAAAAAATCAAAAACTAAAGTCTAACACCTTAAAAAATATCAATTATCATTTTTTCTAAAAGAGTCCAAAATAGTTCTCTAAAATGAACAAAATACTTCATTTTTCATGTTTTTCTCAAAAAACGTCGTGATTGAAGACTAACACATACAAATTTCTATTTTTCCAATTTTTTGCAAAAAATCAAAAACCGAAGTCTAACACCTTCAAAAATATCAATTATCATTTTTTTTAAAAAAGACCAAAATAGTTCTCTAAAATGAGCAAAATACTTCATTTTTCATGTTTTTCTCAAAAAACTCCGGGATTGAAGACTAACACATACAAATTTCTATTTTTCCTATTTTTTTGCATAAAATCAAAAACTGAAGTCTAACACCTTCAAAAATATCAATTATCATTTTTTCTAAAGAAGACCAAAATAGTTCTCTAAAATGAGCAAAATACTTCATTTTTCATGATTTTCTCAAAAAATTCCGTGATTGAAGACTAACACATACAAATTTCAATTTTTCCAATTTTTTGCAAAAAATCAAAAACTGAAGTCTAACACATTCAAAAATATCAATTATCATTTTTTCTATAAAAGACCAAAATAGTTCTCTAAAATGAGCAAAATACTTCATTTTTCATGATTTTCTCAAAGAATTCCGTGATTGAAGACTAACAAATACAAATTTCAATTTATCCAATTTTTTTCAAAAATTAAAAAACTGAAGTGTACCTTCAAAAATATCAATTATCATTTTTTCTAAAAGAGTCCAAAATAGTTCTCTACAATGAGCAAAATACTTCATTTTTCATGTTTTTCTCAAAAAACGTCGTGATTGAAGACTAACACAAACAAATTTCTATTTTTCCAATTTTTTGCAAAAAATCAAAAACTGAAGTCTAACACCTTCAAAAATATCAATTATCATTTTTTCTGAAAAAGACCAAAATAGTTCTCTGAAATGAGCAAAATACTTCATTTTTCATGTGTTTCTCAAAAAATTCCTTGATTGAAGACTAACACATACAAATTTCAATTTTTCCATTTTTTTGCAAAAAATCAAAAACTGAAGTCTAACACCTTAAAAAATATCAATTATCATTTTTTCTAAAAGAGTCCAAAATAGTTCTCTAAAATGAGCAAAATACTTCATTTTTCATCTTTTTCTCAAAAAACGTCGTGATTGAAGACTAACACATACAAATTTCTATTTTTCCAATTTTTTGCAAAAAATCAAAAACGGAAGTCTAACACCTTCAAAAATATCAATTATCATTTTTTTAAAAAAAGACCAAAATAGTTCTCTAAAATGAGCAAAATACTTCATTTTTCATGTTTTTCTCAAAAAACTCCGGGATTGAAGACTAACACATACAAATTTCTATTTTTCCTATTTTTTTGCATAAAATCAAAAACTGAAGTCTAACACCTTCAAAAATATCAATTATCATTTTTCCTAAAGAAGACCAAAATAGTTCTCTAAAATGAGCAAGATACTTCATTTTTCATGATTTTCTCAAAAAATTCCGTGATTGAAGACTAACACATACAAATTTCAATTTTTCCAATTTTTTGCAAAAAATCAAAAACTGAAGTCTAACACATTCAAAAATATCAATTATCATTTTTTCTATAAAAGACCAAAATAGTTCTATAAAATGAGCAAAATACTTCATTTTTCATGTTTTTCTCAAAAAATTCCGTGATTGAAGACTAACACATACAAATTTCAATTTTTCCAATTTTTTGCAAAAAATAAAAAACTGAAGTCTAACACCTTCAAAAATATCAATTATCATTTTTTCTGAAAAAGGCCAAAATAGTTCTCTGAAATGAGCAAAATACTTCATTTTTCATGTTTTTCTCAAAAAACTTCGTGATTGAAGACTAACACATACAAATTTCAATTTTTCCAATTTTTTGCAAAAAATCAAAAACTGAAGTCTAACACATTCAAAAATATCAATTATCATTTTTTCTAAAAAAGACCAAAATAGTTCTCTAAAATGAGCAAAATACTTCATTTTTCATGATTTTCTCAAAAAATTCCGTGATTGAAGACTAACACATACAAATTTCAATTTTTCCAATTTTTTGCAAAAAATCAAAAACTGAAGTCTAACACCTTCAAAAATATCAATTATCATTTTTTCTAAAAAAGACCAAAATAGTTCTCCAAAATGAGCAAAATACTTCATTTTTCATGATTTTCTCAAAAAATTCCGTGATTGAAGTCTAACACATACAAATTTCAATTTTTCCAATTTTTTGCAAAAAATCAAAAACTGAAGTCTAACACCTTCAAAAATATCAATTATCATTTTTTCTAAAAAAGACCAAAATAGTTCTCTAAAATGAGCAAAATACTTCATTTTTCATGATTTTCTCAAAAAATTCCGTGATTGAAGACTAACACATACAAATTTCGATTTTTCCAATTTTTTGCAAAAAAATCAAAAACTGAAGTCTAACACCTTCAAAAATATCAATTATCATTTTTTCTAAAAAAGACCAAAATAGTTCTCTAAAATGAGCAAAATACTTCATTTTTCATGATTTTCTCAAAAAATTCCGTGATTGAAGACTAACACATACAAATTTCGATTTTTCCAATTTTTTGCAAAAAAATCAAAAACTGAAGTCCAACACCTTCAAAAATATCAATTATCATTTTTTCTAAAAAAGACCAAAATAGTTCTCCAAAATGAGCAAAATACTTCATTTTTCATGATTTTCTCAAAAAATTCCGTGATTGAAGTCTAACACATACAAATTTCAATTTTTCCAATTTTTTGCAAAAAATCAAAAACTGAAGTCTAACTCCTTCAAAAATTTCAATTATCATTTTTTCTAAAAAAGACCAAAATAGTACTCTAAAATGAGCAAAATACTTCATTTTTTATGATTTTCTCAAAAAATTCCGTGATTGAAGACTAACACATACAAATTTCTATTTTACCTATTTTTTGCATAAAATCAAAAAATGAAGTCAACACCTTCAAAAATATCAATTATCATTTTTTCTAAAAAAGACCAAAATAGTTCTCTAAAATGAGCAAAATACTTCATTTTTCATGATTTTCTCAAAAAATTCCGTGATTGAAGACTAACACATACAAATTTCAATTTTTCCAAATTTTTGCAAAAAATCAAAAACTGAAGTCTAACAACTTCAAAAATATCAATTATCATTTTTTCTAAAAAAGACCAAAATAGTTCTCTAAAATGAGCAAAATACTTCATTTTTCATGATTTTCTCAAAAAATTCCGTGATTGAAGACTAACACATACAAATTTCAATTTTTCCAATTTTTTGCAAAAAATCAAAACCTGAATTCTAACACCTTCAAAAATATCAATTATCATTTTTTCTATAAAAGACCAAAATAGTTCTCTAAAATGAGCAAAATACTTCATTTTTCATGATTTTCTCAAAAAATTCCGTGATTGAAGACTAACACATACAAATTTCAATTTTTCCAATTTTTTTCCAAAAATAAAAAACTGAAGCACCTTCAAAAATATCAATTATCATTTTTTCTAAAAGAGTGCAAAATAGTTCTCTACAATGAGCAAAATACTTCATTTTTCATGTTTTTCTCAAAAAACGTCGTGATTGAAGACTAACACATACAAATTTCTATTTTTCCAATTTTTTGCAAAAAATCAAAAACTGAAGTCTAACACCTTCAAAAATATAAATTATCATTTTTTCTAAAAAATACCAAAATAGTTCTCTAAAATGAGCAAAATACTTCATTTTTCATGATTTTCTCAAAACATTCCGTGATTGAAGACTAACACGTACAAATTTCAATTTTTCCAATTTTTTGCAAAAATTAAAAAACTGAAGTCTAACACCTTCAAAAATATCAATTATCATTTTTTCTGAAAAAGACCAAAATAGTTCTCTGAAATGAGCAAAATACTTCATTTTACATGTGTTTCTCAAAAAATTCCGTGATTGAAGACTAACACATACAAATTTCAATTTTTCCATTTTTTTGCAAAAAATCAAAAACTAAAGTCTAACATCTTAAAAAATATCAATTATCATTTTTTCTAAAAGAGTCCAAAATAGTTCTCTAAAATGAACAAAATACTTCATTTTTCATGTTTTTCTCAAAAAACGTCGTGATTGAAGACTAACACATACAAATTTCTATTTTTCCAATTTTTTGCAAAAAATCAAAAACCGAAGTCTAACACCTTCAAAAATATCAATTATCATTTTTTTTAAAAAAGACCAAAATAGTTCTCTAAAATGAGCAAAATACTTCATTTTTCATGTTTTTCTCAAAAAACTCCGGGATTGAAGACTAACACATACAAATTTCTATTTTTCCTATTTTTTTGCATAAAATCAAAAACTGAAGTCTAACACCTTCAAAAATATCAATTATCATTTTTTCTAAAGAGGACCAAAATAGTTCTCTAAAATGAGCAAAATACTTCATTTTTCATGATTTTCTCAAAAAATTCCGTGATTGAAGACTAACACATACAAATTTCAATTTTTCCAATTTTTTGCAAAAAATCAAAAACTGAAGTCTAACACATTCAAAAATATCAATTATCATTTTTTATATAAAAGACCAAAATAGTTCTCTAAAATGAGCAAAATACTTCATTTTTCATGATTTTCTCAAAGAATTCCGTGATTGAAGACTAACACATACAAATTTCAATTTATCCAATTTTTTTCAAAAATTAAAAAACTGAAGTGTACCTTCAAAAATATCAATTATCATTTTTTCTAAAAGAGTCCAAAATAGTTCTCTACAATGAGCAAAATACTTCATTTTTCATGTTTTTCTCAAAAAACGTCGTGATTGAAGACTAACACAAACAAATTTCTATTTTTCCAATTTTTTGCAAAAAATCAAAAACTGAAGTCTAACACCTTCAAAAATATAAATTATCATTTTTTCTAAAAAAGAACAAAATAGTTCTCTAAAATGAGCAAAATACTTCATTTTTCATGATTTTCTCAAAAAATTCCGTGATTGAAGACTAACACGTACAAATTTCAATTTTTCCAATTTTTTGCAAAAAATAAAAAACTGAAGTCTAACACCTTCAAAAATATCAATTATCATTTTTTCTGAAAAAGACCAAAATAGTTCTCTGAAATGAGCAAAATACTTCATTTTTCATGTGTTTCTCAAAAAATTCCTTGATTGAAGACTAACACATACAAATTTCAATTTTTCCATTTTTTTGCAAAAAATCAAAAACTGAAGTCTAACACCTTAAAAAATATCAATTATCATTTTTTCTAAAAGAGTCCAAAATAGTTCTCTAAAATGAGCAAAATACTTCATTTTTCATGTTTTTCTCAAAAAACGTCGTGATTGAAGACTAACACATACAAATTTCTATTTTTCCAATTTTTTGCAAAAAATCAAAAACCGAAGTCTAACACCTTCAAAAATATCAATTATCATTTTTTTAAAAAAAGACCAAAATAGTTCTCTAAAATGAGCAAAATACTTCATTTTTCATGTTTTTCTCAAAAAACTCCGGGATTGAAGACTAACACATACAAATTTCTATTTTTCCTATTTTTTTGCATAAAATCAAAAACTGAAGTCTAACACCTTCAAAAATATCAATTATCATTTTTTCTAAAGAAGACCAAAATAGTTCTCTAAAATGAGCAAAATACTTCATTTTTCATGATTTTCTCAAAAAATTCCGTGATTGAAGACTAACACATACAAATTTCAATTTTTCCAATTTTTTGCAAAAAATCAAAAACTGAAGTCTAACACATTCAAAAATATCAATTATCATTTTTTCTATAAAAGACCAAAATAGTTCTATAAAATGAGCAAAATACTTCATTTTTCATGATTTTCTCAAAAAATTCCGTGATTGAAGACTAACACATACAAATTTCAATTTTTCCAATTTTTTGCAAAAAATAAAAAACTGAAGTCTAACACATTCAAAAATATCAATTATCATTTTTTCTAAAAAAGACCAAAATAGTTCTCTAAAATGAGCAAAATACTTCATTTTTTATGATTTTCTCAAAAAATTCCGTGATTGAAGACTAACACATACAAATTTCTGTTTTACCTATTTTTTGCATAAAATCAAAAAATGAAGTCTAACACCTTCAAAAATATCAATTATCATTTTTTCTAAAAAAGACCAAACTAGTTCTCTAAAATGAGCAAAATACTTCATTTTTCATGATTTTCTCAAAAAATTCCGTGATTGAAGACTAACACATACAAATTTCAATTTTTCCAATTTTTTGCAAAAAACTCAAAAACTGAAGTCTAACACCTTCAAAAATATCAATTATCATTTTTTCTAAAAAAGACCAAAATAGTTCTCTAAAATGAGCAAAATACTTCATTTTTCATGATTTTCTCAAAAAATTCCGTGATTGAAGACTAACACATACAAATTTCAATTTTTCCAATTTTTTGCAAAAAAATCAAAAACTGAAGTCTAACACCTTCAAAAATATCAATTATCATTTTTTCTAAAAAAGACCAAAATAGTTCTCTAAAATGAGCAAAATACTTCATTTTTCATGATTTTCTCAAAAAATTCCGTGATTGAAGACTAACACATACAAATTTCAATTTTTCCAATTTTTTGCAAAAAATCAAAAATTGAAGTCTAACACCTTCAAAAATATCAATTATCATTTTTTCTAAAAAAGACCAAAATTGTTCTCTAAAATGAGCAAAATACTTCATTTTTTATGATTTTCTCAAAAAATTCCGTGATTGAAGACTAACACATACAAATTTCTATTTTAGCTATTTTTTGCATAAAATCAAAAAATGAAGGCTAACACCTTCAAAAATATCAATTATCATTTTTTCTAAAAAAGACCAAAATAGTTCTCTAAAATGAGCAAAATACTTCATTTTTGATGATTTTCTCAAAAAATTCCGTGATTGAAGACTAACACATACAAATTTCAATTTTTCCAATTTTTTGCAAAAAATCAAAAATATGAAGTCTAACACCTTCAAAAATATCAATTATCATTTTTTCTAAAAAAGACCAAAATAGTTCTCTAAAATGAGCAAAATACTTCATTTTTCATGATTTTCTCAAAAAATTCCGTGATTGAAGACTAACACATACAAATTTCAATTTTTCCAATTTTTTGCAAAAAATAAAAAACTGAAGTCTAACACCTTCAAAAATATCAATTATCATTTTTTCTGAAAAAGACCAAAATAGTACTCTGAAATGAGCAAAATACTTCATTTTTCATGATTTTCTCAAAAAATTCCGTGATTGAAGACTAACACATACAAATTTCTGTTTTACCTATTTTTTGCATAAAATCAAAAAATGAAGTCTAACACCTTCAAAAATATCAATTATCATTTTTTCTAAAAAAGACCAAAATAGTTCTCTAAAATGAGCAAAATACTTCATTTTTCATGATTTTCTCAAAAAATTCCGTGATTGAAGACTAACACATAGAAATTTCAATTTTTCCAATTTTTTGCAAAAAAATCAAAAACTGAAGTCTAACACCTTCAAAAATATCAATTATCATTTTTTCTAAAAAAGACCAAAATAGTTCTCTAAAATGAGCAAAATACTTCATTTTTAATGATTTTCTCAAAAAATTCCGTGATTGAAGACTAACACATACAAATTTCAATTTTTCCAATTTTTTGCAAAAAATCAAAAACTGAAGTCTAACACCTTCAAAAATATCAATTATCATTTTTTCAGAAAAAGAACAAAATAGTTCTCTGAAATGAGCAAAATACTTCATTTTTCATGATTTTCTCAAAAAATTCCGTGATTGAAGACTAACACATACAAATTTCAATTTTTCCATTTTTTTGCAAAAAATCAAAAACTGAAGTCTAACACCTTAAAAAATATCAATTATCATTTTTTCTAAAAGAGTCCAAAATAGTTCTCTAAAATGAGCAAAATACTTCATTTTTTATGAAAAAGACCAAAATAGTTCTCTAAAATGAGCAAAATACTTCATTTTTCACGTTTTATGAAAAAGACCAAAAAATATCAATTATCATTTCTCAAAAAACGTCGTCCTTGAAGACTAACACATAGAAATTTCTATTTTTCCTATTTTTTGCAAAAAATCAAAAACCGAAGTCTAACACCTTCAAAAATATCAATTATCATTTTTTCTAAAAAAGACCAAAATAGTTCTCTAAAATGAGCAAAATACTTCATTTTTCACGTTTTTCTCAAAAAACTCCGGGATTGAAGACTAACACATACAAATTTCTATTTTTCCTATTTTTTTGCATAAAATCAAAAATTGAAGTCTAACACCTTCAAAAATATCAATTATCATTTTTTCTAAAAAAGACCAAAATAGTTCTCTAAAATGAGCAAAATACTTCATTTTTCATTATTTTCTCAAAAAATTCCGTGATTGAAGACTAACACATACAAATTTCAATTTTTCCAATTTTTTGCAAAAAATCAAAAATTGGTGTCTAACACCTTCAAAAATATCAATTATCATTTTTTCTAAAAAAGACCAAAATTGTTCTCTAAAATGAGCAAAATACTTCATTTTTTATGATTTTCTCAAAAAATTCCGTGATTGAAGACTAACACATACAAATTTCTATTTTTCCTATTTTTTGCATAAAATCAAAAACTGAAGTCTAACACCTTCAAAAATATCAATTGTCATTTTTTCTAAAAAAGACCAATATAGTTCCCTAAAATGAGCAAAATACTTCATTTTTCATGATTTTCTCAAAAAATTCCGTGATTGAAGACTAACACATACAAATTTCAATTTTTCCAATTTTTTGCAAAAAATCAAAAACTGAAGTCTAACACCTTCAAAAATATCAATTATCATTTTTTCTAAAAAAGACCAAAATAGTTCTCTAAAATGAGCAAAATACTTCATTTTTCATGATTTTCTCAAAAAATTCCGTGATTGAAGACTAACACATACAAATTTCGATTTTTCCAATTTTTTGCAAAAAAATCAAAAACTGAAGTCTAACACCTTCAAAAATATCAATTATCATTTTTTCTAAAAAAGACCAAAATAGTTCTCTAAAATGAGCAAAATACTTCATTTTTTATGATTTTCTCAAAAAATTCCGTGATTGAAGACTAACACATACAAATTTCTATTTTACCTATTTTTTGCATAAAATCAAAAAATGAAGTCTAACACCTTCAAAAATATCAATTATCATTTTTTCTAAAAAAGACCAAAATAGTTCTCTAAAATGAGCAAAATACTTCATTTTTGATGATTTTCTCAAAAAATTCCGGGATTGAAGACTAACACATACAAATTTCTATTTTTCCTATTTTTTTGCATAAAATCAAAAATTGAAGTCTAACACCTTCAAAAATATCAATTATCATTTTTTCTAAAAAAGACCAAAATAGTTCTCTAAAATGAGCAAAATACTTCATTTTTCATTATTTTCTCAAAAAATTCCGTGATTGAAGACTAACACATACAAATTTCAATTTTTCCAATTTTTTGCAAAAAATCAAAAATTGGTGTCTAACACCTTCAAAAATATCAATTATCATTTTTTCTAAAAAAGACCAAAATTGTTCTCTAAAATGAGCAAAATACTTCATTTTTTATGATTTTCTCAAAAAATTCCGTGATTGAAGACTAACACATACAAATTTCTATTTTTCCTATTTTTTGCATAAAATCAAAAACTGAAGTCTAACACCTTCAAAAATATCAATTGTCATTTTTTCTAAAAAAGACCAATATAGTTCTCTAAAATGAGCAAAATACTTCATTTTTCATTATTTTCTCAAAAAATTCCGTGATTGAAGACTAACACATACAAATTTCAATTTTTCCAATTTTTTGCAAAAAATCAAAAATTGGTGTCTAACACCTTCAAAAATATCAATTATCATTTTTTCTAAAAAAGACCAAAATTGTTCTCTAAAATGAGCAAAATACTTCATTTTTTATGATTTTCTCAAAAAATTCCGTGATTGAAGACTAACACATACAAATTTCTATTTTTCCTATTTTTTGCATAAAATCAAAAACTGAAGTCTAACACCTTCAAAAATATCAATTGTCATTTTTTCTAAAAAAGACCAATATAGTTCCCTAAAATGAGCAAAATACTTCATTTTTCATGATTTTCTCAAAAAATTCCGTGATTGAAGACTAACACATACAAATTTCAATTTTTCCAATTTTTTGCAAAAAATCAAAAACTGAAGTCTAACACCTTCAAAAATATCAATTATCATTTTTTCTAAAAAAGACCAAAATAGTTCTCTAAAATGAGCAAAATACTTCATTTTTCATGATTTTCTCAAAAAATTCCGTGATTGAAGACTAACACATACAAATTTCGATTTTTCCAATTTTTTGCAAAAAAATCAAAAACTGAAGTCTAACACCTTCAAAAATATCAATTATCATTTTTTCTAAAAAAGACCAAAATAGTTCTCTAAAATGAGCAAAATACTTCATTTTTTATGATTTTCTCAAAAAATTCCGTGATTGAAGACTAACACATACAAATTTCTATTTTACCTATTTTTTGCATAAAATCAAAAAATGAAGTCTAACACCTTCAAAAATATCAATTATCATTTTTTCTAAAAAAGACCAAAATAGTTCTCTAAAATGAGCAAAATACTTCATTTTTGATGATTTTCTCAAAAAATTCCGTGATTGAAGACTAACACATACAAATTTCAATTTTTCCAATTTTTTGCAAAAAATCAAAAACTGAAATCTAACACCTTCAAAAATATCAATTATCATTTTTTCTAAAAAAGACCAAAATAGTTCTCTAAAATGAGCAAAATACTTCATTTTTCATGATTTTCTCAAAAAATTCCATGATTGAAGACTAACACATACAAATTTCAATTTTTCCAATTTTTTGCAAAAAATAAAAAAACTGAAGTCTAACACCTTCAAAAATATCAATTATCATTTTTTCTGAAAAAGACCAAAATAGTACTCTGAAATGAGCAAAATACTTCATTTTTCATGTTTTTCTCAAAAAACTTCGTGATTGAAGACTGACACATACAAATTTCAATTTTTCTATTTTTTTGCAAAAAATCAAAAACTGAAGTCTAACACCTTAAAAAATATCAATTATGAGTCCAAAATAGTTCTCTAAAATGAGCAAAATACTTCATTTTTCATGTTTTTCTCAAAAAACGTTGTGATTGAAGACTAACACATACAAATTTCTATTTTTCCAATTTTTTGCAAAAAATCAAAAACCGAAGTCTAACACCTTCAAAAATATCAGTTATCATTTTTTCTAAAAAAGACCAAAATAGTTCTCTAACATGAGCAAAATACTTCATTTTTCATGATTTTCTCAAAAAATTCCGTGATTGAAGACTAACACATACAAATTTCTATTTTTCCAATTTTTTGCAAAAAAATCAAAAACTGAAGTCTAACACCTTCAAAAATATCAATTATCATTTTTTCTAAAAAAGACCAAAATAGTTCTCTAAAATGAGCAAAATACTTCATTTTTTATGATTTTCTCAAAAAATTCCGTGATTGAAGACTAACACATACAAATTTCTATTTTACCTATTTTTTGCATAAAATCAAAAAATGAAGTCTAACACCTTCAAAAATATCAATTATCATTTTTTCTAAAAAAGACCAAAATAGTTCTCTAAAATGAGCAAAATACTTCATTTTTGATGATTTTCTCAAAAAATTCCGTGATTGAAGACTAACACATACAAATTTCAATTTTTCCAATTTTTTGCAAAAAATCAAAAACTGAAGTCTAACACCTTCAAAAATATCAATTATCATTTTTTCTAAAAAAGACCAAAATAGTTCTCTAAAATGAGCAAAATACTTCATTTTTCATGATTTTCTCAAAAAATTCCGTGATTGAAGACTAACACATACAAATTTCAATTTTTCCAATTTTTTGCAAAAAATATAAAACTGAAGTCTAACACCTTCAAAAATATCAATTATCATTTTTTCTGAAAAAGACCAAAATAGTACTCTGAAATGAGCAAAATACTTCATTTTTCATGTTTTTCTCAAAAAACTTCGTGATTGAAGACTGACACATACAAATTTCAATTTTTCTATTTTTTTGCAAAAAATCAAAAACTGAAGTCTAACACCTTAAAAAATATCAATTATGAGTCCAAAATAGTTCTCTAAAATGAGCAAAATACTTCATTTTTCATGTTTTTCTGAAAAAACGTTGTGATTGAAGACTAACACATACAAATTTCTATTTTTCCAATTTTTTGCAAAAAATCAAAAACCGAAGTCTAACACCTTCAAAAATATCAGTTATCATTTTTTCTAAAAAAGACCAAAATAGTTCTCTAACATGAGCAAAATACTTCATTTTTCATGATTTTCTCAAAAAATTCCGTGATTGAAGACTAACACATACAAATTTCTATTTTTCCAATTTTTTGCAAAAAAATCAAAAACTGAAGTCTAACACCTTCAAAAATATCAATTATCATTTTTTCTAAAAAAGACCAAAATAGTTCTCTAAAATGAGCAAAATACTTCATTTTTTATGATTTTCTCAAAAAATTCCGTGATTGAAGACTAACACATACAAATTTCTATTTTACCTATTTTTTGCATAAAATCAAAAAATGAAGTCTAACACCTTCAAAAATATCAATTATCATTTTTTCTAAAAAAGACCAAAATAGTTCTCTAAAATGAGCAAAATACTTCATTTTTGATGATTTTCTCAAAAAATTCCGTGATTGAAGACTAACACATACAAATTTCAATTTTTCCAATTTTTTGCAAAAAATCAAAAACTGAAGTCTAACACCTTCAAAAATATCAATTATCATTTTTTCTAAAAAAGACCAAAATAGTTCTCTAAAATGAGCAAAATACTTCATTTTTCATGATTTTCTCAAAAAATTCCGTGATTGAAGACTAACACATACAAATTTCAATTTTTCCAATTTTTTGCAAAAAATATAAAACTGAAGTCTAACACCTTCAAAAATATCAATTATCATTTTTTCTGAAAAAGACCAAAATAGTACTCTGAAATGAGCAAAATACTTAATTTTTCATGTTTTTCTCAAAAAACTTCGTGATTGAAGACTGACACATACAAATTTCAATTTTTCTATTTTTTTGCAAAAAATCAAAAACTGAAGTCTAACACCTTAAAAAATATCGATTATCATTTTTTCTAAAAGTGTCCAAAATAGTTCTCTAAAATGAGCAAAATACTTCATTTTTCATGTTTTTCTCAAAAAACGTTGTGATTGAAGACTAACACATACAAATTTCTATTTTTCCAATTTTTTGCAAAAAATCAAAAACCGAAGTCTAACACCTTCAAAAATATCAATTATCATTTTTTCTAAAAAAGACCAAAATAGTTCTCTAAAATGAGCAAAATACTTCATTTTTCATGTTTTTCTCAAAAAACTCCGGGATTGAAGACTAACACATACAAATTTATATTTTTCCTATTTTTTTGCATAAAATCAAAAACTGAAGTCTAACACCTTCAAAAATATCAATTATCATTTTTTCTAAAAAAGACCAAAATAGTTCTCTAAAATGAGCAAAATACTTCATTTTTCATGATTTTCTCAAAAAATTCCGTGATTGAAGACTAACACATACAAATTTCAATTTTTCCAATTTTTTGCAAAAAATCAAAAAACTGAAGTCTAACACCTTCAAAAATATCAATTATCATTTTTTCTGAAAAAGACCAAAATAGTACTCTGAAATGAGCAAAATACTTCATTTTTCATGTTTTTCTCAAAAAACTTCGTGATTGAAGACTGACACATACAAATTTCAATTTTTCTATTTTTTTGCAAAAAATCAAAAACTGAAGTCTAACACCTTAAAAAATATCAATTATGAGTCCAAAATAGTTCTCTAAAATGAGCAAAATACTTCATTTTTCATGTTTTTCTCAAAAAACGTTGTGATTGAAGACTAACACATACAAATTTCTATTTTTCCAATTTTTTGCAAAAAATCAAAAACCGAAGTCTAACACCTTCAAAAATATCAGTTATCATTTTTTCTAAAAAAGGCCAAAATAGTTCTCTAACATGAGCAAAATACTTCATTTTTCATGATTTTCTCAAAAAATTCCGTGATTGAAGACTAACACATACAAATTTCTATTTTTCCAATTTTTTGCAAAAAAATAAAAAACTGAAGTCTAACACCTTCAAAAATATCAATTATCATTTTTTCTAAAAAAGACCAAAATAGTTCTCTAAAATGAGCAAAATACTTCATTTTTTATGATTTTCTCAAAAAATTCCGTGATTGAAGACTAACACATACAAATTTCTATTTTACCTATTTTTTGCATAAAATCAAAAAATGAAGTCTAACACCTTCAAAAATATCAATTATCATTTTTTCTAAAAAAGACCAAAATAGTTCTCTAAAATGAGCAAAATACTTCATTTTTGATGATTTTCTCAAAAAATTCCGTGATTGAAGACTAACACATACAAATTTCAATTTTTCCAATTTTTTGCAAAAAATCAAAAACTGAAGTCTAACACCTTCAAAAATATCAATTATCATTTTTTCTAAAAAAGACCAAAATAGTTCTCTAAAATGAGCAAAATACTTCATTTTTCATGATTTTCTCAAAAAATTCCGTGATTGAAGACTAACACATACAAATTTCAATTTTTCCAATTTTTTGCAAAAAATATAAAACTGAAGTCTAACACCTTCAAAAATATCAATTATCATTTTTTCTGAAAAAGACCAAAATAGTACTCTGAAATGAGCAAAATACTTCATTTTTCATGTTTTTCTCAAAAAACTTCGTGATTGAAGACTGACACATACAAATTTCAATTTTTCTATTTTTTTGCAAAAAATCAAAAACTGAAGTCTAACACCTTAAAAAATATCGATTATCATTTTTTCTAAAAGTGTCCAAAATAGTTCTCTAAAATGAGCAAAATACTTCATTTTTCATGTTTTTCTCAAAAAAACGTTGTGATTGAAGACTAACACATACAAATTTCTATTTTTCCAATTTTTTGCAAAAAATCAAAAACCGAAGTCTAACACCTTCAAAAATATCAATTATCATTTTTTCTAAAAAAGACCAAAATAGTTCTCTAAAATGAGCAAAATACTTCATTTTTCATGTTTTTCTCAAAAAACTCCGGGATTGAAGACTAACACATACAAATTTATATTTTTCCTATTTTTTTGCATAAAATCAAAAACTGAAGTCTAACACCTTCAAAAATATCAATTATCATTTTTTCTAAAAAAGACCAAAATAGTTCTCTAAAATGAGCAAAATACTTCATTTTTCATGTTTTTCTCAAAAAACTCCGGGATTGAAGACTAACACATACAAATTTATATTTTTCCTATTTTTTTGCAAAAAATCAAAAACTGAAGTCTAACACCTTAAAAAATATCAATTATGAGTCCAAAATAGTTCTCTAAAATGAGCAAAATACTTCATTTTTCATGTTTTTCTCAAAAAACGTTGTGATTGAAGACTAACACATACAAATTTCTATTTTTCCAATTTTTTGCAAAAAATCAAAAACCGAAGTCTAACACCTTCAAAAATATCAGTTATCATTTTTTCTAAAAAAGGCCAAAATAGTTCTCTAACATGAGCAAAATACTTCATTTTTCATGATTTTCTCAAAAAATTCCGTGATTGAAGACTAACACATACAAATTTCTATTTTTCCAATTTTTTGCAAAAAAATCAAAAACTGAAGTCTAACACCTTCAAAAATATCAATTATCATTTTTTCTAAAAAAGACCAAAATAGTTCTCTAAAATGAGCAAAATACTTCATTTTTTATGATTTTCTCAAAAAATTCCGTGATTGAAGACTAACACATACAAATTTCTATTTTACCTATTTTTTGCATAAAATCAAAAAATGAAGTCTAACACCTTCAAAAATATCAATTATCATTTTTTCTAAAAAAGACCAAAATAGTTCTCTAAAATGAGCAAAATACTTCATTTTTGATGATTTTCTCAAAAAATTCCGTGATTGAAGACTAACACATACAAATTTCAATTTTTCCAATTTTTTGCAAAAAATCAAAAACTGAAGTCTAACACCTTCAAAAATATCAATTATCATTTTTTCTAAAAAAGACCAAAATAGTTCTCTAAAATGAGCAAAATACTTCATTTTTCATGATTTTCTCAAAAAATTCCGTGATTGAAGACTAACACATACAAATTTCAATTTTTCCAATTTTTTGCAAAAAATATAAAACTGAAGTCTAACACCTTCAAAAATATCAATTATCATTTTTTCTGAAAAAGACCAAAATAGTACTCTGAAATGAGCAAAATACTTCATTTTTCATGTTTTTCTCAAAAAACTTCGTGATTGAAGACTGACACATACAAATTTCAATTTTTCTATTTTTTTGCAAAAAATCAAAAACTGAAGTCTAACACCTTAAAAAATATCGATTATCATTTTTTCTAAAAGTGTCCAAAATAGTTCTCTAAAATGAGCAAAATACTTCATTTTTCATGTTTTTCTCAAAAAAACGTTGTGATTGAAGACTAACACATACAAATTTCTATTTTTCCAATTTTTTGCAAAAAATCAAAAACCGAAGTCTAACACCTTCAAAAATATCAATTATCATTTTTTCTAAAAAAGACCAAAATAGTTCTCTAAAATGAGCAAAATACTTCATTTTTCATGTTTTTCTCAAAAAACTCCGGGATTGAAGACTAACACATACAAATTTATATTTTTCCTATTTTTTTGCATAAAATCAAAAACTGAAGTCTAACACCTTCAAAAATATCAATTATCATTTTTTCTAAAAAAGACCAAAATAGTTCTCTAAAATGAGCAAAATACTTCATTTTTCATGTTTTTCTCAAAAAACTCCGGGATTGAAGACTAACACATACAAATTTATATTTTTCCTATTTTTTTGCAAAAAATCAAAAACTGAAGTCTAACACCTTAAAAAATATCAATTATGAGTCCAAAATAGTTCTCTAAAATGAGCAAAATACTTCATTTTTCATGTTTTTCTCAAAAAACGTTGTGATTGAAGACTAACACATACAAATTTCTATTTTTCCAATTTTTTGCAAAAAATCAAAAACCGAAGTCTAACACCTTCAAAAATATCAGTTATCATTTTTTCTAAAAAAGGCCAAAATAGTTCTCTAACATGAGCAAAATACTTCATTTTTCATGATTTTCTCAAAAAATTCCGTGATTGAAGACTAACACATACAAATTTCTATTTTTCCAATTTTTTGCAAAAAAATCAAAAACTGAAGTCTAACACCTTCAAAAATATCAATTATCATTTTTTCTAAAAAAGACCAAAATAGTTCTCTAAAATGAGCAAAATACTTCATTTTTTATGATTTTCTCAAAAAATTCCGTGATTGAAGACTAACACATACAAATTTCTATTTTACCTATTTTTTGCATAAAATCAAAAAATGAAGTCTAACACCTTCAAAAATATCAATTATCATTTTTTCTAAAAAAGACCAAAATAGTTCTCTAAAATGAGCAAAATACTTCATTTTTGATGATTTTCTCAAAAAATTCCGTGATTGAAGACTAACACATACAAATTTCAATTTTTCCAATTTTTTGCAAAAAATCAAAAACTGAAGTCTAACACCTTCAAAAATATCAATTATCATTTTTTCTAAAAAAGACCAAAATAGTTCTCTAAAATGAGCAAAATACTTCATTTTTCATGATTTTCTCAAAAAATTCCGTGATTGAAGACTAACACATACAAATTTCAATTTTTCCAATTTTTTGCAAAAAATATAAAACTGAAGTCTAACACCTTCAAAAATATCAATTATCATTTTTTCTGAAAAAGACCAAAATAGTACTCTGAAATGAGCAAAATACTTCATTTTTCATGTTTTTCTCAAAAAACTTCGTGATTGAAGACTGACACATACAAATTTCAATTTTTCTATTTTTTTGCAAAAAATCAAAAACTGAAGTCTAACACCTTAAAAAATATCGATTATCATTTTTTCTAAAAGTGTCCAAAATAGTTCTCTAAAATGAGCAAAATACTTCATTTTTCATGTTTTTCTCAAAAAACGTTGTGATTGAAGACTAACACATACAAATTTCTATTTTTCCAATTTTTTGCAAAAAATCAAAAACCGAAGTCTAACACCTTCAAAAATATCAATTATCACTTTTTCTAAAAAAGACCAAAATAGTTCTCTAAAATGAGCAAAATACTTCATTTTTCATGTTTTTCTCAAAAAACTCCGGGATTGAAGACTAACACATACAAATTTATATTTTTCCTATTTTTTTGCATAAAATCAAAAACTGAAGTCTAACACCTTCAAAAATATCAATTATCATTTTTTCTAAAAAAGACCAAAATAGTTCTCTAAAATGAGCAAAATACTTCATTTTTCATGATTTTCTCAAAAAATTCCGTGATTGAAGACTAACACATACAAATTTCAATTTTTCCAATTTTTTGCAAAAAATCAAAAAACTGAAGTCTAACACCTTCAAAAATATCAATTATCATTTTTTCTGAAAAAGACCAAAATAGTACTCTGAAATGAGCAAAATACTTCATTTTTCATGTTTTTCTCAAAAAACTCCGTGATTGAAGACTGACACATACAAATTTCAATTTTTCTATTTTTTTGCAAAAAATCAAAAACTGAAGTCTAACACCTTAAAAAATATCAATTATGAGTCCAAAATAGTTCTCTAAAATGAGCAAAATACTTCATTTTTCATGTTTTTCTCAAAAAACGTTGTGATTGAAGACTAACACATACAAATTTCTATTTTTCCAATTTTTTGCAAAAAATCAAAAACCGAAGTCTAACACCTTCAAAAATATCAGTTATCATTTTTTCTAAAAAAGGCCAAAATAGTTCTCTAACATGAGCAAAATACTTCATTTTTCATGATTTTCTCAAAAAATTCCGTGATTGAAGACTAACACATACAAATTTCTATTTTTCCAATTTTTTGCAAAAAAATCAAAAACTGAAGTCTAACACCTTCAAAAATATCAATTATCATTTTTTCTAAAAAAGTCCAAAATAGTTCTCTAAAATGAGCAAAATACTTCATTTTTTATGATTTTCTCAAAAAATTCCGTGATTGAAGACTAACACATACAAATTTCTATTTTACCTATTTTTTGCATAAAATCAAAAAATGAAGTCTAACACCTTCAAAAATATCAATTATCATATTTTCTAAAAAAGACCAAAATAGTTCTCTAAAATGAGCAAAATACTTCATTTTTGATGATTTTCTCAAAAAATTCCGTGATTGAAGACTAACACATACAAATTTCAATTTTTCCAATTTTTTGCAAAAAATCAAAAACTGAAGTCTAACACCTTCAAAAATATCAATTATCATTTTTTCTAAAAAAGACCAAAATAGTTCTCTAAAATGAGCAAAATACTTCATTTTTCATGATTTTCTCAAAAAATTCCGTGATTGAAGACTAACACATACAAATTTCAATTTTTCCAATTTTTTGCAAAAAAATCAAAAACTGAAGTCTAACACCTTCAAAAATATCAATTATCATTTTTTCTAAAAAAGACCAAAATAGTTCTCTAAAATGAGCAAAATACTTCATTTTTCATGATTTTCTCAAAAAATTCCGTGATTGAAGACTAACACATACAAATTTCAATTTTTCCAATTTTTTGCAAAAAATCAAAAATTGAAGTCTAACACCTTCAAAAATATCAATTATCATTTTTTCTAAAAAAGACCAAAATTGTTCTCTAAAATGAGCAAAATACTTCATTTTTTATGATTTTCTCAAAAAATTCCGTGATTGAAGACTAACACATACAAATTTCTATTTTACCTATTTTTTGCATAAAATCAAAAAATGAAGGCTAACACCTTCAAAAATATCAATTATCATTTTTTCTAAAAAAGACCAAAATAGTTCTCTAAAATGAGCAAAATACTTCATTTTTGATGATTTTCTCAAAAAATTCCGTGATTGAAGACTAACACATACAAATTTCAATTTTTCCAATTTTTTGCAAAAAATCAAAAATATGAAGTCTAACACCTTCAAAAATATCAATTATCATTTTTTCTAAAAAAGACCAAAATAGTTCTCTAAAATGAGCAAAATACTTCATTTTTCATGATTTTCTCAAAAAATTCCGTGATTGAAGACTAACACATACAAATTTCAATTTTTCCAATTTTTTGCAAAAAATAAAAAACTGAAGTCTAACACCTTCAAAAATATCAATTATCATTTTTTCTGAAAAAGACCAAAATAGTACTCTGAAATGACCAAAATACTTCATTTTTCATGATTTTCTCAAAAAATTCCGTGATTGAAGACTAACACATACAAATTTCTGTTTTACCTATTTTTTGCATAAAATCAAAAAATGAAGTCTAACACCTTCAAAAATATCAATTATCATTTTTTCTAAAAAAGACCAAAATAGTTCTCTAAAATGAGCAAAATACTTCATTTTTCATGATTTTCTCAAAAAATTCCGTGATTGAAGACTAACACATAGAAATTTCAATTTTTCCAATTTTTTGCAAAAAAATCAAAAACTGAAGTCTAACACCTTCAAAAATATCAATTATCATTTTTTCTAAAAAAGACCAAAATAGTTCTCTAAAATGAGCAAAATACTTCATTTTTAATGATTTTCTCAAAAAATTCCGTGATTGAAGACTAACACATACAAATTTCAATTTTTCCAATTTTTTGCAAAAAATCAAAAACTGAAGTCTAACACCTTCAAAAATATCAATTATCATTTTTTCAGAAAAAGAACAAAATAGTTCTCTGAAATGAGCAAAATACTTCATTTTTCATGATTTTCTCAAAAAATTCCGTGATTGAAGACTAACACATAGAAATTTCAATTTTTCCAATTTTTTGCAAAAAAATCAAAAACTGAAGTCTAACACCTTCAAAAATATCAATTATCATTTTTTCTAAAAAAGACCAAAATAGTTCTCTAAAATGAGCAAAATACTTCATTTTTTATGATTTTCTCAAAAAATTCCGTGATTGAAGACTAACACATACAAATTTCTATTTTACCTATTTTTTGCATAAAATCAAAAAATGAAGTCTAACACCTTCAAAAATATCAATTATCATATTTTCTAAAAAAGACCAAAATAGTTCTCTAAAATGAGCAAAATACTTCATTTTTGATGATTTTCTCAAAAAATTCCGTGATTGAAGACTAACACATACAAATTTCAATTTTTCCAATTTTTTGCAAAAAATCAAAAACTGAAGTCTAACACCTTCAAAAATATCAATTATCATTTTTTCTAAAAAAGACCAAAATAGTTCTCTAAAATGAGCAAAATACTTCATTTTTCATGATTTTCTCAAAAAATTCCGTGATTGAAGACTAACACATACAAATTTCAATTTTTCCAATTTTTTGCAAAAAATAAAAAACTGAAGTCTAACACCTTCAAAAATATCAATTATCATTTTTTCTGAAAAAGACCAAAATAGTACTCTGAAATGAGCAAAATACTTCATTTTTCATGTTTTTCTCAAAAAACTTCGTGATTGAAGACTGACACATACAAATTTTAATTTTTCTATTTTTTTGCAATCAAAAACTGAAGTCTAACACCTTAAAAAATATCGATTATCATTTTTTCTAAAAGTGTCCAAAATAGTTCTCTAAAATGAGCAAAATACTTCATTTTTCATGTTTTTCTCAAAAAACGTTGTGATTGAAGACTAACACATACAAATTTCTATTTTTCCAATTTTTTGCAAAAAATCAAAAACCGAAGTCTAACACCTTCAAAAATATCAATTATCATTTTTTCTAAAAAAGACCAAAATAGTTCTCTAAAATGAGCAAAATACTTCATTTTTCATGTTTTTCTCAAAAAACTCCGGGATTGAAGACTAACACATACAAATTTATATTTTTCCTATTTTTTTGCATAAAATCAAAAACTGAAGTCTAACACCTTCAAAAATATCAATTATCATTTTTTCTAAAAAAGACCAAAATAGTTCTCTAAAATGTGCAAAATACTTCATTTTTTATGATTTTCTCAAAAAATTCCGTGATTGAAGACTAACACATACAAATTTCAATTTTTCCAATTTTTTGCAAAAAATCAAAAACTGAAGTCTAACACCTTCAAAAATATCAATTATCATTTTTTCTAAAAGAGACCAAAATAGTTCTCTAAAATGAGCAAAATACTTCATTTTTCATGATTTTCTCAAAAAATTCCGTGATTGAAGACTAACACATACAAATTTCAATTTTTCCAATTTTTTGCAAAAAATTAAAAACTGAAGTCTAACACCTTCAAAAATATCAATTATCATTTTTTCTAAAAAAGACCAAAATAGTTCTCTAAAATGTGCAAAATACTTCATTTTTTATGATTTTCTCAAAAAATTCCGTGATTGAAGACTAACACATACAAATTTCTATTTTTCCTATTTTTTGCATAAAATCAAAAACTGAAGTCTAACACCTTCAAAAATATCAATTATCATTTTTTCTAAAAAAGACCAATATAGTTCTCTAAAATGAGCAAAATACTTCATTTTTCATGTTTTTCTCAAAACACGTCGTGCTTGAAGACTAACACATACAAATTTCTATTTTTCCTATTTTTTGCAAAAAATCAAAAACCGAAGTCTAACACCTTCAAAAATATCAATTATCATTTTTTCTAAAAAAGACCAAAATAGTTCTCTAAAATGAGCAAAATACTTCATTTTTCATGTTTTTCTCAAAAAACTCCGGGATTGAAGACTAACACATACAAATTTCTATTTTTCCTATTTTTTTGCATAAAATCAAAAACTGAAGTTAACCTTCAAAAATATCAATTATCATTTTTTCTAAAAAAGACCAAAATAGTTCTCTAAAATGATCAAAATACTTCATTTTTCAAGATTTTCTCAAAAAATTTCGTGATTGAAGACTAACACATACAAATTTCAATTTTTCCAATTTTTTGCAAAAAATCAAAAACTGAAGTCTAACACCTTCAAAAATATCAGTTATCATTTTTTCTAAAAAAGACCAAAATAGTTCTCTAAAATGAGCAAAATACTTCATTTTTTATGATTTTCTCAAAAAATTCCGTGATTGAAGACTAACACATACAAATTTCTATTTTACCAATTTTTTGCAAAAAATCAAAAACCGAAGTCTAACACGTTCAAAAATATCAATTATCGTTTTTTCTAAAAAAGACCAAAATAGTTCTCTAAAATGAGCAAAATACTTCATTTTTCATGTTTTTCTCAAAAAACTCCGGGATTGAAGACTAACACATACAAATTTCTATTTTTCCTATTTTTTTGCATAAAATCAAAAATTGAAGTCTAACACCTTCAAAAATATCAATTATCATTTTTTCTAAAAAAGACCAAAATAGTTCTCTAAAATGAGCAAAATACTTCATTTTTCATTATTTTCTCAAAAAATTCCGTGATTGAAGACTAACACATACAAATTTCAATTTTTCCAATTTTTTGCAAAAAATCAAAAATTGAAGTCTAACACCTTCAAAAATATCAATTATCATTTTTTCTAAAAAAGACCAAAATTGTTCTCTAAAATGACCAAAATACTTCATTTTTTATGATTTTCTCAAAAAATTCCGTGATTGAAGACTAACACATACAAATTTCTATTTTTCTTATTTTTTGCATAAAATCAAAAACTGAAGTCCACCTTCAAAAATATCAATTATCATTTTTTCAAAAAAAGACCAATATAGTTCCCTAAAATGAGCAAAATACATCATTTTTCATGATTTTCTCAAAAAATTCCGTGATTGAAGACTAACACATACAAATTTCAATTTTTCCAATTTTTTGCAAAAAATCAAAAACTGAAGCCTTCAAAAATATCAATTATCATTTTTTCTAAAAAAGACCTACATAGTTCTCTAAAATGAGCAAAATACTTCATTTTTCATGATTTTCTCAAAAAATTCCGTGATTGAAGACTAACACATACAAATTTCAATTTTTCCAATTTTTTGCAAAAAATAAAAAACTGAAGTCTAACACCTTCAAAAATATCAATTTTCATTTTTTCTGAAAAAGGCCAAAATAGTTCTCTGAAATGAGCAAAATACTTCATTTTTCATGTTTTTCTCAAAAAACTTCGTGATTGAAGACTAACACAAACAAATTTCTATTTTTCCAATTTTTTGCAAAAAATCAAAAACTGAAGTCTAACACCTTCAAAAATATAAATTATCATTTTTTCTAAAAAAGAACAAAATAGTTCTCTAAAATGAGCAAAATACTTCATTTTTCATGATTTTCTCAAAAAATTCCGTGATTGAAGACTAACACGTACAAATTTCAATTTTTCCAATTTTTTGCAAAAAATAAAAAACTGAAGTCTAACACCTTCAAAAATATCAATTATCATTTTTTCTGAAAAAGACCAAAATAGTTCTCTGAAATGAGCAAAATACTTCATTTTTCATGTGTTTCTCAAAAAATTCCTTGATTGAAGACTAACACATACAAATTTCAATTTTTCCATTTTTTTGCAAAAAATCAAAAACTGAAGTCTAACACCTTAAAAAATATCAATTATCATTTTTTCTAAAAGAGTCCAAAATAGTTCTCTAAAATGAGCAAAATACTTCATTTTTCATGTTTTTCTCAAAAAACGTCGTGATTGAAGACTAACACATACAAATTTCTATTTTTCCAATTTTTTGCAAAAAATCAAAAACCGAAGTCTAACACCTTCAAAAATATCAATTATCATTTTTTTTAAAAAAGACCAAAATAGTTCTCTAAAATGAGCAAAATACTTCATTTTTCATGTTTTTCTCAAAAAACTCCGGGATTGAAGACTAACACATACAAATTTCTATTTTTCCTATTTTTTTGCATAAAATCAAAAACTGAAGTCTAACACCTTCAAAAATATCAATTATCATTTTTTTTAAAAAAGACCAAAATAGTTCTCTAAAATGAGCAAAATACTTCATTTTTCATGTTTTTCTCAAAAAACTCCGGGATTGAAGACTAACACATACAAATTTCTATTTTTCCTATTTTTTTGCATAAAATCAAAAACTGAAGTCTAACACCTTCAAAAATATCAATTATCATTTTTTCTAAAGAAGACCAAAATAGTTCTCTAAAATGAGCAAAATACTTCATTTTTCATGATTTTCTCAAAAAATTCCGTGATTGAAGACTAACACATACAAATTTCAATTTTTCCAATTTTTTGCACAAAAATCAAAAACTGAAGTCTAACACCTTCAAAAATATCAATTATCATTTTTTCTGAAAAAGGCCAAAATAGTTCTCTGAAATGAGCAAAATACTTCATTTTTCATGTTTTTCTCAAAAAATTCCGTGATTGAAGACTAACACATACAAATTTCTATTTTTCTTATTTTTTGCATAAAATCAAAAACTGAGGTCTAACACCTTCAAAAATATCAATTATCATTTTTTCTGAAAAAGGCCAAAATAGTTCTCTGAAATGAGCAAAATACTTCATTTTTCATGTTTTTCTCAAAAAACTTCGTGATTGAAGACTAACACATACAAATTTCAATTTTTCCAATTTTTTGCCAAAAATCAAAAACTGAAGTCTAACACATTCAAAAATATCAATTATCATTTTTTCTAAAAAAGACCAAAATAGTTCTCTAAAATGAGCAAAATACTTCATTTTTCATGATTTTCTCAAAAAATTCCGTGATTGAAGACTAACACATACAAATTTCAATTTTTCCAATTTTTTGCACAAAAATCAAAAACTGAAGTCTAACACCTTCAAAAATATCAATTATCATTTTTTCTAAAAAAGACCAAAATAGTTCTCTAAAATGAGCAAAATACTTCATTTTTTATGATTTTCTCAAAAAATTCCGTGATTGAAGACTAACACATACAAATTTCTGTTTTACCTATTTTTTGCATAAAATCAAAAAATGAAGTCTAACACCTTCAAAAATATCAATTATCATTTTTTCTAAAAAAGACCAAACTAGTTCTCTAAAATGAGCAAAATACTTCATTTTTCATGATTTTCTCAAAAAATTCCGTGATTGAAGACTAACACATACAAATTTCAATTTTTCCAATTTTTTGCAAAAAACTCAAAAACTGAAGTCTAACACCTTCAAAAATATCAATTATCATTTTTTCTAAAAAAGACCAAAATAGTTCTCTAAAATGAGCAAAATACTTCATTTTTCATGATTTTCTCAAAAAATTCCGTGATTGAAGACAAACACATACAAATTTCAATTTTTCCAATTTTTTGCAAAAAATCAAAAACTGAAGTCTAACACCTTCAAAAATATCAATTATCATTTTTTCTGAAAAAGACCAAAATAGTACTCTGAAATGAGCAAAATACTTCATTTTTCATGATTTTCTCAAAAAATTCCGTGATTGAAGACTAACACATACAAATTTCTGTTTTACCTATTTTTTGCATAAAATCAAAAAATGAAGTCTAACACCTTCAAAAATATCAATTATCATTTTTTCTAAAAAAGACCAAAATAGTTCTCTAAAATGAGCAAAATACTTCATTTTTCATGATTTTCTCAAAAAATTCCGTGATTGAAGACTAACACATAGAAATTTCAATTTTTCCAATTTTTTGCAAAAAAATCAAAAACTGAAGTCTAACACCTTCAAAAATATCAATTATCATTTTTTCTAAAAAAGACCAAAATAGTTCTCTAAAATGAGCAAAATACTTCATTTTTCATGATTTTCTCAAAAAATTCCGTGATTGAAGACTAACACATACAAATTTCAATTTTTCCAATTTTTTGCAAAAAATCAAAAACTGAAGTCTAACACCTTCAAAAATATCAATTATCATTTTTTCAGAAAAAGGCCAAAATAGTTCTCTGAAATGAGCAAAATACTTCATTTTTCATGATTTTCTCAAAAAATTCTGTGATTGAAGACTAACACATACAAATTTCAATTTTTCCATTTTTTTGCAAAAAATCAAAAACTGAAGTCTAACACCTTAAAAAATATCAATTATCATTTTTTCTAAAAGAGTCCAAAATAGTTCTCTAAAATGAGCAAAATACTTCATTTTTCATGTTTTTCTCAAAAAAAGTCGTCCTTGAAGACTAACACATACAAATTTCTATTTTTCCTATTTTTTGCAAAAAATCAAAAACCGAAGTCTAACACCTTCAAAAATATCAATTATCATTTTTTCTAAAAAAGACCAAAATAGTTCTCTAAAATGAGCAAAATACTTCATTTTTCATGTTTTTCTCAAAAAACTCCCGGATTGAAGACTAACACATACAAATTTCTATTTTTCCTATTTTTTTGCATAAAATCAAAAATTGAAGTCTAACACCTTCAAAAATATCAATTATCATTTTTTCTAAAAAAGGCCAAAATAGTTCTCTAAAATGAGCAAAATACTTCATTTTTCATTATTTTCTCAAAAAATTCCGTGATTGAAGACTAACACATACAAATTTCAATTTTTCCAATTTTTTGCACAAAAATCAAAAACTGAAGTCTAACACCTTCAAAAATATCAATTATCATTTTTTCTGAAAAAGGCCAAAATAGTTCTCTGAAATGAGCAAAATACTTCATTTTTCATGTTTTTCTCAAAAAACTCCGGGATTGAAGACTAACACATACAAATTTCTATTTTTCCTATTTTTTTGCATAAAATCAAAAACTGAAGTTAACCTTCAAAAATATCAATTATCATTTTTTCTAAAAAAGACCAAAATAGTTCTCTAAAATGATCAAAATACATCATTTTTCAAGATTTTCTCAAAAAATTTCGTGATTGAAGACTAACACATACAAATTTCAATTTTTCCAATTTTTTGCAAAAAATCAAAAACTGAAGTCTAACACCTTCAAAAATATCAGTTATCATTTTTTCTAAAAAAGACCAAAATAGTTCTCTAAAATGAGCAAAATACTTCATTTTTTATGATTTTCTCAAAAAATTCCGTGATTGAAGACTAACACATACAAATTTCTATTTTACCAATTTTTTGCAAAAAATCAAAAACCGAAGTCTAACACGTTCAAAAATATCAATTATCGTTTTTTCTAAAAAAGACCAAAATAGTTCTCTAAAATGAGCAAAATACTTCATTTTTCATGTTTTTCTCAAAAAACTCCGGGATTGAAGACTAACACATACAAATTTCTATTTTTCCTATTTTTTTGCATAAAATCAAAAATTGAAGTCTAACACCTTCAAAAATATCAATTATCATTTTTTCTAAAAAAGACCAAAATAGTTCTCTAAAATGAGCAAAATACTTCATTTTTCATTATTTTCTCAAAAAATTCCGTGATTGAAGACTAACACATACAAATTTCAATTTTTCCAATTTTTTGCAAAAAATCAAAAATTGAAGTCTAACACCTTCAAAAATATCAATTATCATTTTTTCTAAAAAAGACCAAAATTGTTCTCTAAAATGACCAAAATACTTCATTTTTTATGATTTTCTCAAAAAATTCCGTGATTGAAGACTAACACATACAAATTTCTATTTTTCTTATTTTTTGCATAAAATCAAAAACTGAAGTCCACCTTCAAAAATATCAATTATCATTTTTTCAAAAAAAGACCAATATAGTTCCCTAAAATGAGCAAAATACATCATTTTTCATGATTTTCTCAAAAAATTCCGTGATTGAAGACTAACACATACAAATTTCAATTTTTCCAATTTTTTGCAAAAAATCAAAAACTGAAGCCTTCAAAAATATCAATTATCATTTTTTCTAAAAAAGACCTACATAGTTCTCTAAAATGAGCAAAATACTTCATTTTTCATGATTTTCTCAAAAAATTCCGTGATTGAAGACTAACACATACAAATTTCAATTTTTCCAATTTTTTGCAAAAAATAAAAAACTGAAGTCTAACACCTTCAAAAATATCAATTTTCATTTTTTCTGAAAAAGGCCAAAATAGTTCTCTGAAATGAGCAAAATACTTCATTTTTCATGTTTTTCTCAAAAAACTTCGTGATTGAAGACTAACACAAACAAATTTCTATTTTTCCAATTTTTTGCAAAAAATCAAAAACTGAAGTCTAACACCTTCAAAAATATAAATTATCATTTTTTCTAAAAAAGAACAAAATAGTTCTCTAAAATGAGCAAAATACTTCATTTTTCATGATTTTCTCAAAAAATTCCGTGATTGAAGACTAACACGTACAAATTTCAATTTTTCCAATTTTTTGCAAAAAATAAAAAACTGAAGTCTAACACCTTCAAAAATATCAATTATCATTTTTTCTGAAAAAGACCAAAATAGTTCTCTGAAATGAGCAAAATACTTCATTTTTCATGTGTTTCTCAAAAAATTCCTTGATTGAAGACTAACACATACAAATTTCAATTTTTCCATTTTTTTGCAAAAAATCAAAAACTGAAGTCTAACACCTTAAAAAATATCAATTATCATTTTTTCTAAAAGAGTCCAAAATAGTTCTCTAAAATGAGCAAAATACTTCATTTTTCATGTTTTTCTCAAAAAACGTCGTGATTGAAGACTAACACATACAAATTTCTATTTTTCCAATTTTTTGCAAAAAATCAAAAACCGAAGTCTAACACCTTCAAAAATATCAATTATCATTTTTTTAAAAAAAGACCAAAATAGTTCTCTAAAATGAGCAAAATACTTCATTTTTCATGTTTTTCTCAAAAAACTCCGGGATTGAAGACTAACACATACAAATTTCTATTTTTCCTATTTTTTTGCATAAAATCAAAAACTGAAGTCTAACACCTTCAAAAATATCAATTATCATTTTTTTTAAAAAAGACCAAAATAGTTCTCTAAAATGAGCAAAATACTTCATTTTTCATGTTTTTCTCAAAAAACTCCGGGATTGAAGACTAACACATACAAATTTCTATTTTTCCTATTTTTTTGCATAAAATCAAAAACTGAAGTCTAACACCTTCAAAAATATCAATTATCATTTTTTCTAAAGAAGACCAAAATAGTTCTCTAAAATGAGCAAAATACTTCATTTTTCATGATTTTCTCAAAAAATTCCGTGATTGAAGACTAACACATACAAATTTCAATTTTTCCAATTTTTTGCACAAAAATCAAAAACTGAAGTCTAACACCTTCAAAAATATCAATTATCATTTTTTCTGAAAAAGGCCAAAATAGTTCTCTGAAATGAGCAAAATACTTCATTTTTCATGTTTTTCTCAAAAAATTCCGTGATTGAAGACTAACACATACAAATTTCTATTTTTCTTATTTTTTGCATAAAATCAAAAACTGAGGTCTAACACCTTCAAAAATATCAATTATCATTTTTTCTGAAAAAGGCCAAAATAGTTCTCTGAAATGAGCAAAATACTTCATTTTTCATGTTTTTCTCAAAAAACTTCGTGATTGAAGACTAACACATACAAATTTCAATTTTTCCAATTTTTTGCCAAAAATCAAAAACTGAAGTCTAACACATTCAAAAATATCAATTATCATTTTTTCTAAAAAAGACCAAAATAGTTCTCTAAAATGAGCAAAATACTTCATTTTTCATGATTTTCTCAAAAAATTCCGTGATTGAAGACTAACACATACAAATTTCAATTTTTCCAATTTTTTGCACAAAAATCAAAAACTGAAGTCTAACACCTTCAAAAATATCAATTATCATTTTTTCTAAAAAAGACCAAAATAGTTCTCTAAAATGAGCAAAATACTTCATTTTTTATGATTTTCTCAAAAAATTCCGTGATTGAAGACTAACACATACAAATTTCTGTTTTACCTATTTTTTGCATAAAATCAAAAAATGAAGTCTAACACCTTCAAAAATATCAATTATCATTTTTTCTAAAAAAGACCAAACTAGTTCTCTAAAATGAGCAAAATACTTCATTTTTCATGATTTTCTCAAAAAATTCCGTGATTGAAGACTAACACATACAAATTTCAATTTTTCCAATTTTTTGCAAAAAACTCAAAAACTGAAGTCTAACACCTTCAAAAATATCAATTATCATTTTTTCTAAAAAAGACCAAAATAGTTCTCTAAAATGAGCAAAATACTTCATTTTTCATGATTTTCTCAAAAAATTCCGTGATTGAAGACAAACACATACAAATTTCAATTTTTCCAATTTTTTGCAAAAAATCAAAAACTGAAGTCTAACACCTTCAAAAATATCAATTATCATTTTTTCTGAAAAAGACCAAAATAGTACTCTGAAATGAGCAAAATACTTCATTTTTCATGATTTTCTCAAAAAATTCCGTGATTGAAGACTAACACATACAAATTTCTGTTTTACCTATTTTTTGCATAAAATCAAAAAATGAAGTCTAACACCTTCAAAAATATCAATTATCATTTTTTCTAAAAAAGACCAAAATAGTTCTCTAAAATGAGCAAAATACTTCATTTTTCATGATTTTCTCAAAAAATTCCGTGATTGAAGACTAACACATAGAAATTTCAATTTTTCCAATTTTTTGCAAAAAAATCAAAAACTGAAGTCTAACACCTTCAAAAATATCAATTATCATTTTTTCTAAAAAAGACCAAAATAGTTCTCTAAAATGAGCAAAATACTTCATTTTTCATGATTTTCTCAAAAAATTCCGTGATTGAAGACTAACACATACAAATTTCAATTTTTCCAATTTTTTGCAAAAAATCAAAAACTGAAGTCTAACACCTTCAAAAATATCAATTATCATTTTTTCAGAAAAAGGCCAAAATAGTTCTCTGAAATGAGCAAAATACTTCATTTTTCATGATTTTCTCAAAAAATTCTGTGATTGAAGACTAACACATACAAATTTCAATTTTTCCATTTTTTTGCAAAAAATCAAAAACTGAAGTCTAACACCTTAAAAAATATCAATTATCATTTTTTCTAAAAGAGTCCAAAATAGTTCTCTAAAATGAGCAAAATACTTCATTTTTCATGTTTTTCTCAAAAAAAGTCGTCCTTGAAGACTAACACATACAAATTTCTATTTTTCCTATTTTTTGCAAAAAATCAAAAACCGAAGTCTAACACCTTCAAAAATATCAATTATCATTTTTTCTAAAAAAGACCAAAATAGTTCTCTAAAATGAGCAAAATACTTCATTTTTCATGTTTTTCTCAAAAAACTCCCGGATTGAAGACTAACACATACAAATTTCTATTTTTCCTATTTTTTTGCATAAAATCAAAAATTGAAGTCTAACACCTTCAAAAATATCAATTATCATTTTTTCTAAAAAAGGCCAAAATAGTTCTCTAAAATGAGCAAAATACTTCATTTTTCATTATTTTCTCAAAAAATTCCGTGATTGAAGACTAACACATACAAATTTCAATTTTTCCAATTTTTTGCACAAAAATCAAAAACTGAAGTCTAACACCTTCAAAAATATCAATTATCATTTTTTCTGAAAAAGGCCAAAATAGTTCTCTGAAATGAGCAAAATACTTCATTTTTCATGTTTTTCTCAAAAAATTCCGTGATTGAAGACTAACACATACAAATTTCTATTTTTCTTATTTTTTGCATAAAATCAAAAACTGAGGTCTAACACCTTCAAAAATATCAATTATCATTTTTTCTGAAAAAGGCCAAAATAGTTCTCTGAAATGAGCAAAATACTTCATTTTTCATGTTTTTCTCAAAAAACTTCGTGATTGAAGACTAACACATACAAATTTCAATTTTTCCAATTTTTTGCCAAAAATCAAAAACTGAAGTCTAACACATTCAAAAATATCAATTATCATTTTTTCTAAAAAAGACCAAAATAGTTCTCTAAAATGAGCAAAATACTTCATTTTTCATGATTTTCTCAAAAAATTCCGTGATTGAAGACTAACACATACAAATTTCAATTTTTCCAATTTTTTGCACAAAAATCAAAAACTGAAGTCTAACACCTTCAAAAATATCAATTATCATTTTTTCTAAAAAAGACCAAAATAGTTCTCTAAAATGAGCAAAATACTTCATTTTTTATGATTTTCTCAAAAAATTCCGTGATTGAAGACTAACACATACAAATTTCTGTTTTACCTATTTTTTGCATAAAATCAAAAAATGAAGTCTAACACCTTCAAAAATATCAATTATCATTTTTTCTAAAAAAGACCAAACTAGTTCTCTAAAATGAGCAAAATACTTCATTTTTCATGATTTTCTCAAAAAATTCCGTGATTGAAGACTAACACATACAAATTTCAATTTTTCCAATTTTTTGCAAAAAACTCAAAAACTGAAGTCTAACACCTTCAAAAATATCAATTATCATTTTTTCTAAAAAAGACCAAAATAGTTCTCTAAAATGAGCAAAATACTTCATTTTTCATGATTTTCTCAAAAAATTCCGTGATTGAAGACAAACACATACAAATTTCAATTTTTCCAATTTTTTGCAAAAAATCAAAAACTGAAGTCTAACACCTTCAAAAATATCAATTATCATTTTTTCTGAAAAAGACCAAAATAGTACTCTGAAATGAGCAAAATACTTCATTTTTCATGATTTTCTCAAAAAATTCCGTGATTGAAGACTAACACATACAAATTTCTGTTTTACCTATTTTTTGCATAAAATCAAAAAATGAAGTCTAACACCTTCAAAAATATCAATTATCATTTTTTCTAAAAAAGACCAAAATAGTTCTCTAAAATGAGCAAAATACTTCATTTTTCATGATTTTCTCAAAAAATTCCGTGATTGAAGACTAACACATAGAAATTTCAATTTTTCCAATTTTTTGCAAAAAAATCAAAAACTGAAGTCTAACACCTTCAAAAATATCAATTATCATTTTTTCTAAAAAAGACCAAAATAGTTCTCTAAAATGAGCAAAATACTTCATTTTTCATGATTTTCTCAAAAAATTCCGTGATTGAAGACTAACACATACAAATTTCAATTTTTCCAATTTTTTGCAAAAAATCAAAAACTGAAGTCTAACACCTTCAAAAATATCAATTATCATTTTTTCAGAAAAAGGCCAAAATAGTTCTCTGAAATGAGCAAAATACTTCATTTTTCATGATTTTCTCAAAAAATTCTGTGATTGAAGACTAACACATACAAATTTCAATTTTTCCATTTTTTTGCAAAAAATCAAAAACTGAAGTCTAACACCTTAAAAAATATCAATTATCATTTTTTCTAAAAGAGTCCAAAATAGTTCTCTAAAATGAGCAAAATACTTCATTTTTCATGTTTTTCTCAAAAAAAGTCGTCCTTGAAGACTAACACATACAAATTTCTATTTTTCCTATTTTTTGCAAAAAATCAAAAACCGAAGTCTAACACCTTCAAAAATATCAATTATCATTTTTTCTAAAAAAGACCAAAATAGTTCTCTAAAATGAGCAAAATACTTCATTTTTCATGTTTTTCTCAAAAAACTCCCGGATTGAAGACTAACACATACAAATTTCTATTTTTCCTATTTTTTTGCATAAAATCAAAAATTGAAGTCTAACACCTTCAAAAATATCAATTATCATTTTTTCTAAAAAAGGCCAAAATAGTTCTCTAAAATGAGCAAAATACTTCATTTTTCATTATTTTCTCAAAAAATTCCGTGATTGAAGACTAACACATACAAATTTCAATTTTTCCAATTTTTTGCAAAAAATCAAAAATTGATGTCTAACACCTTCAAAAATATCAATTATCATTTTTTCTAAAAAAGACCAAAATTGTTCTCTAAAATGAGCAAAATACTTCATTTTTTATGATTTTCTCAAAAAATTCCGTGATTGAAGACTAACACATACAAATTTCTATTTTTCCTATTTTTTGCATAAAATCAAAAACTGAAGTCTAACACCTACAAAAATATCAATTATCATTTTTTCTAAAAAAGACCAATATAGTTCCCTAAAATGAGCAAAATACTTCATTTTTCATGATTTTCTCAAAAAATTCCGTGATTGAAGACTAACACATACGAATTTCAATTTTTCCAATTTTTTGCAAAAAATCAAAAACTGAATTCTAACACCTTCAAAAATATCAATTATCATTTTTTCTAAAAAAGACCAAAATAGTTCTCTAAAATGAGCAAAATACTTCATTTTTCATGATTTTCTCAAAAAATTCCGTGATTGAAGACTAACACATACAAATTTCGATTTTTCCAATTTTTTGCAAAAAAATCAAAAACTGAAGTCTAACACCTTAAAAAATATCAATTATCATTTTTTCTAAAAGAGTCCAAAATAGTTCTCTAAAATGAGCAAAATACTTCATTTTTCATGTTTTTCTCAAAAAACGTCGTCCTTGAAGACTAACACATACAAATTTCTATTTTTCCTATTTTTTGCAAAAAATCAAAAACCGAAGTCTAACACCTTAAAAAATATCAATTATCATTTTTTCTAAAAAAGACCAAAATAGTTCTCTAAAATGAGCAAAATACTTCATTTTTCATGTTTTTCTCAAAAAACTCCGGGATTGAAGACTAACACATACAAATTTCTATTTTTCCTATTTTTTTGCATAAAATCAAAAATTGAAGTCTAACACCTTCAAAAATATCAATTATCATTTTTTCTAAAAAAGACCAAAATAGTTCTCTAAAATGAGCAAAATACTTCATTTTTCATTATTTTCTCAAAAAATTCCGTGATTGAAGACTAACACATACAAATTTCAATTTTTCCAATTTTTTGCAAAAAATCAAAAATTGATGTCTAACACCTTCAAAAATATCAATTATCATTTTTTCTAAAAAAGACCAAAATTGTTCTCTAAAATGAGCAAAATACTTCATTTTTTATGATTTTCTCAAAAAATTCCGTGATTGAAGACTAACACATACAAATTTCTATTTTTCCAATTTTTTGCAAAAACTCAAAAACTGAAGTCTAACACCTTCAAAAATATCAATTATCATTTTTTCTAAAAAAGACCAAAATAGTTCTCTAAAATGAGCAAAATACTTCATTTTTCATGATTTTCTCAAAAAATTCCGTGATTGAAGACTAACACATACAAATTTCAATTTTTCCAATTTTTTGCAAAAAAATCAAAAACTGAAGTCTAACACCTTCAAAAATATCAATTATCATTTTTTCTGAAAAAGACCAAAATAGTACTCTGAAATGAGCAAAATACTTCATTTTTCATGATTTTCTCAAAAAATTCCGTGATTGAAGACTAACACATACAAATTTTTGTTTTACCTATTTTTTGCATAAAATCAAAAAATGAAGTCTAACACCATCAAAAATATCAATTATCATTTTTTCTAAAAAAGACCAAAATAGTTCTCTAAAATGAGCAAAATACTTCATTTTTCATGATTTTCTCAAAAAATTCCGTGATTGAAGACTAACACATAGAAATTTCAATTTTTCCAATTTTTTGCAAAAAAATCAAAAACTGAAGTCTAACACCTTCAAAAATATCAATTATCATTTTTTCTAAAAAAGACCAAAATAGTTCTCTAAAATGAGCAAAATACTTCATTTTTCATGATTTTCTCAAAAAATTCCGTGATTGAAGACTAACACATACAAATTTCAATTTTTCCAATTTTTTGCAAAAAATCAAAAACTGAAGTCTAACACCTTCAAAAATATCAATTATCATTTTTTCAGAAAAAGGCCAAAATAGTTCTCTGAAATGAGCAAAATACTTCATTTTTCATGATTTTCTCAAAAAATTCCGTGATTGAAGACTAACACATACAAATTTCAATTTTTCCATTTTTTTGCAAAAAATCAAAAACTGAAGTCTAACACCTTAAAAAATATCAATTATCATTTTTTCTAAAAGAGTCCAAAATAGTTCTCTAAAATGAGCAAAATACTTCATTTTTCATGTTTTTCTCAAAAAACGTCGTCCTTGAAGACTAACACATACAAATTTCTATTTTTCCTATTTTTTGCAAAAAATCAAAAACCGAAGTCTAACACCTTCAAAAATATCAATTATCATTTTTTCTAAAAAAGACCAAAATAGTTCTCTAAAATGAGCAAAATACTTCATTTTTCATGTTTTTCTCAAAAAACTCCGGGATTGAAGACTAACACATACAAATTTCTATTTTTCCTATTTTTTTGCATAAAATCAAAAATTGAAGTCTAACACCTTCAAAAATATCAATTATCATTTTTTCTAAAAAAGACCAAAATAGTTCTCTAAAATGAGCAAAATACTTCATTTTTCATTATTTTCTCAAAAAATTCCGTGATTGAAGACTAACACATACAAATTTCAATTTTTCCAATTTTTTGCAAAAAATCAAAAATTGATGTCTAACACCTTCAAAAATATCAATTATCATTTTTTCTAAAAAAGACCAAAATTGTTCTCTAAAATGAGCAAAATACTTCATTTTTTATGATTTTCTCAAAAAATTCCGTGATTGAAGACTAACACATACAAATTTCTATTTTTCCTATTTTTTGCATAAAATCAAAAACTGAAGTCTAACACCTTCAAAAATATCAATTATCATTTTTTCTAAAAAAGACCAATATAGTTCCCTAAAATGAGCAAAATACTTCATTTTTCATGATTTTCTCAAAAAATTCCGTGATTGAAGACTAACACATACAAATTTCAATTTTTCCAATTTTTTGCAAAAAATCAAAAACTGAAGTCTAACACCTTCAAAAATATCAATTATCATTTTTTCTAAAAAAGACCAAAATAGTTCTCTAAAATGAGCAAAATACTTCATTTTTCATGATTTTCTCAAAAAATTCCGTGATTGAAGACTACCACATACAAATTTCGATTTTTCCAATTTTTTGCAAAAAAATCAAAAACTGAAGTCTAACACCTTAAAAAATATCAATTATCATTTTTTCTAAAAGAGTCCAAAATAGTTCTCTAAAATGAGCAAAATACTTTATTTTTCATGTTTTTCTCAAAAAACGTCGTCCTTGAAGACTAACACATACAAATTTCTATTTTTCCTATTTTTTGCAAAAAATCAAAAACCGAAGTCTAACACCTTAAAAAATATCAATTATCATTTTTTCTAAAAAAGACCAAAATAGTTCTCTAAAATGAGCAAAATACTTCATTTTTCATGTTTTTCTCAAAAAACTCCGGGATTGAAGACTAACACATACAAATTTCTATTTTTCCTATTTTTTTGCATAAAATCAAAAATTGAAGTCTAACACCTTCAAAAATATCAATTATCATTTTTTCTAAAAAAGACTAAAATAGTTCTCTAAAATGAGCAAAATACTTCATTTTTCATTATTTTCTCAAAAAATTCCGTGATTGAAGACTAACACATACAAATTTCAATTTTTCCAATTTTTTGCAAAAAATCAAAAATTGATGTCTAACACCTTCAAAAATATCAATTATCATTTTTTCTAAAAAAGACCAAAATTGTTCTCTAAAATGAGCAAAATACTTCATTTTTTATGATTTTCTCAAAAAATTCCGTGATTGAAGACTAACACATACAAATTTCTATTTTTCCTATTTTTTGCATAAAATCAAAAACTGAAGTCTAACACCTTCAAAAATATCAATTATCATTTTTTCTAAAAAAGACCAATATAGTTCCCTAAAATGAGCAAAATACTTCATTTTTCATGATTTTCTCAAAAAATTCCGTGATTGAAGACTAACACATACAAATTTCAATTTTTCCAATTTTTTGCAAAAAATCAAAAACTGAAGTCTAACACCTTCAAAAATAACAATTATCATTTTTTCTAAAAAAGACCAAAATAGTTCTCTAAAATGAGCAAAATACTTCATTTTTCATGATTTTCTCAAAAAATTCCGTGATTGAAGACTAACACATAATAATTTCGATTTTTCCAATTTTTTGCAAAAAAATCAAAAACTGAAGTCTAACACCTTCAAAAATATCAATTATCATTTTTTCTAAAAAAGACCAAAATAGTTCTCTAAAATGAGCAAAATACTTCATTTTTTATGATTTTCTCAAAAAATTCCGTGATTGAAGACTAACACATACAAATTTCTATTTTACCTATTTTTTGCATAAAATCAAAAAATGAAGTCTAACACCTTCAAAAATATCAATTATCATTTTTTCTAAAAAAGGCCAAAATAGTTCTCTAAAATGAGCAAAATACTTCATTTTTGATGATTTTCTCAAAAAATTCCGTGATTGAAGACTAACACATACAAATTTCAATTTTTCCAATTTTTTGCAAAAAATCAAAAACTGAAGTCTAACACCTTCAAAAATATCAATTATCATTTTTTCTAAAAAAGACCAAAATAGTTCTCTAAAATGAGCAAAATACTTCATTTTTCATGATTTTCTCAAAAAATTCCATGATTGAAGACTAACACATACAAATTTCAATTTTTCCAATTTTTTGCAAAAAATAAAAAAACTGAAGTCTAACACCTTCAAAAATATCAATTATCATTTTTTCTGAAAAAGACCAAAATAGTACTCTGAAATGAGCAAAATACTTCATTTTTCATGTTTTTCTCAAAAAACTTCGTGATTGAAGACTGACACATACAAATTTCAATTTTTCTATTTTTTTGCAAAAAATCAAAAACTGAAGTCTAACACCTTAAAAAATATCAATTATGAGTCCAAAATAGTTCTCTAAAATGAGCAAAATACTTCATTTTTCATGTTTTTCTCAAAAAACGTTGTGATTGAAGACTAACACATACAAATTTCTATTTTTCCAATTTTTTGCAAAAAATCTAAAACCGAAGTCTAACACCTTCAAAAATATCAGTTATCATTTTTTCTAAAAAAGACCAAAATAGTTCTCTAACATGAGCAAAATACTTCATTTTTCATGATTTTCTCAAAAAATTACGTGATTGAAGACTAACACATACAAATTTCTATTTTTCCAATTTTTTGCAAAAAAATCAAAAACTGAAGTCTAACACCTTCAAAAATATCAATTATCATTTGTTCTAAAAAAGACCAAAATAGTTCTCTAAAATGAGCAAAATACTTCATTTTTTATGATTTTCTCAAAAAATTCCGTGATTGAAGACTAACACATACAAATTTCTATTTTACCTATTTTTTGCATAAAATCAAAAAATGAAGTCTAACACCTTCAAAAATATCAATTATCATTTTTTCTAAAAAAGACCAAAATAGTTCTCTAAAATGAGCAAAATACTTCATTTTTGATGATTTTCTCAAAAAATTCCGTGATTGAAGACTAACACATACAAATTTCAATTTTTCCAATTTTTTGCAAAAAATCAAAAACTGAAGTCTAACACCTTCAAAAATATCAATTATCATTTTTTCTAAAAAAGACCAAAATAGTTCTCTAAAATGAGCAAAATACTTCATTTTTCATGATTTTCTCAAAAAATTCCGTGATTGAAGACTAACACATACAAATTTCAATTTTTCCAATTTTTTGCAAAAAATAAAAAACTGAAGTCTAACACCTTCAAAAATATCAATTATCATTTTTTCTGAAAAAGACCAAAATAGTACTCTGAAATGAGCAAAATACTTCATTTTTCATGTTTTTCTCAAAAAACTTCGTGATTGAAGACTGACACATACAAATTTCAATTTTTCTATTTTTTTGCAAAAAATCAAAAACTGAAGTCTAACACCTTAAAAAATATCGATTATCATTTTTTCTAAAAGTGTCCAAAATAGTTCTCTAAAATGAGCAAAATACTTCATTTTTCATGTTTTTCTCAAAAAACGTTGTGATTGAAGACTAACACATACAAATTTCTATTTTTCCAATTTTTTGCAAAAAATCAAAAACCGAAGTCTAACACCTTCAAAAATATCAATTATCATTTTTTCTAAAAAAGACCAAAATAGTTCTCTAAAATGAGCAAAATACTTCATTTTTCATGTTTTTCTCAAAAAACTCCGGGATTGAAGACTAACACATACAAATTTATATTTTTCCTATTTTTTTGCATAAAATCAAAAACTGAAGTCTAACACCTTCAAAAATATCAATTATCATTTTTTCTAAAAAAGACCAAAATAGTTCTCTAAAATGAGCAAAATACTTCATTTTTCATGATTTTCTCAAAAAATTCCGTGATTGAAGACTAACACGTACAAATTTCAATTTTTCCAATTTTTTGCAAAAAATAAAAAACTGAAGTCTAACACCTTCAAAAATATCAATTATCATTTTTTCTAAAAAAGACCAAAATAGTTCTCTAAAATGAGCAAAATACTTCATTTTTTATGATTTTCTCAAAAAATTCCGTGATTGAAGACTAACACATACAAATTTCTATTTTTCCTATTTTTTGCATAAAATCAAAAACTGAAGTCTAACACCTTCAAAAATATCAATTATCATTTTTTCTAAAAAAGACCAATATAGTTCTCTAAAATGAGCAAAATACTTCATTTTTCATGTTTTTCTCAAAACACGTCGTGCTTGAAGACTAACACATACAAATTTCTATTTTTCCTATTTTTTTGCAAAAAATCAAAAACCGAAGTCTAACACCTTCAAAAATATCAATTATCATTTTTTCTAAAAAAGACCAAAATAGTTCTCTAAAATGAGCAAAATACTTCATTTTTCATGTTTTTCTCAAAAAACTCCGGGATTGAAGACTAACACATACAAATTTCTATTTTTCCTATTTTTTTGCATAAAATCAAAAACTGAAGTCTAACCTTCAAAAATATCAATTATCATTTTTTCTAAAAAAGACCAAAATAGTTCTCTAAAATGATCAAAATACTTCATTTTTCAAGATTTTCTCAAAAAATTTCGTGATTGAAGACTAACACATACAAATTTCAATTTTTCCAATTTTTTGCAAAAAATCAAAAACTGAAGTCTAACACCTTCAAAAATATCAGTTATCATTTTTTCTAAAAAAGACCAAAATAGTTCTCTAAAATGAGCAAAATACTTCATTTTTTATGATTTTCTCAAAAAATTCCGTGATTGAAGACTAACACATACAAATTTCTATTTTACCAATTTTTTGCAAAAAATCAAAAACCGAAGTCTAACACCTTCAAAAATATCAATTATCATTTTTTCTAAAAAAGACCAAAATAGTTCTCTAAAATGAGCAAAATACTTCATTTTTCATGTTTTTCTCAAAAAACTCCGGGATTGAAGACTAACACATACAAATTTCTATTTTTCCTATTTTTTTGCATAAAATCAAAAATTGAAGTCTAACACCTTCAAAAATATCAATTATCATTTTTTCTAAAAAAGACCAAAATTGTTCTCTAAAATGACCAAAATACTTCATTTTTTATGATTTTCTCAAAAAATTCCGTGATTGAAGACTAACACATACAAATTTCTATTTTTCTTATTTTTTGCATAAAATCAAAAACTGAAGTCCACCTTCAAAAATATCAATTATCATTTTTTCAAAAAAAGACAAATATAGTTCCCTAAAATGAGCAAAATACATCATTTTTCATGATTTTCTCAAAAAATTCCGTGATTGAAGACTAACACATACAAATTTCAATTTTTCCAATTTTTTGCAAAAAATCAAAAACTGAAGCCTTCAAAAATATCAATTATCATTTTTTCTAAAAAAGACCTAAATAGTTCTCTAAAATGAGCAAAATACTTCATTTTTCATGATTTTCTCAAAAAATTCCGTGATTGAAGACTAACACATACAAATTTCAATTTTTCCAATTTTTTGCAAAAAATAAAAAACTGAAGTCTAACACCTTCAAAAATATCAATTATCATTTTTTCTGAAAAAGGCCAAAATAGTTCTCTGAAATGAGCAAAATACTTCATTTTTCATGTTTTTCTCAAAAAACTTCGTGATTGAAGACTAACACATACAAATTTCAATTTTTCCATTTTTTTGCAAAAAATCAAAAACTGAAGTCTAACACCTTAAAAAATATCAATTATCATTTTTTCTAAAAGAGTCCAAAATAGTTCTCTAAAATGAGCAAAATACTTCATTTTTCATGTTTTTCTCAAAAAACGTCGTGATTGAATACTAACACATACAAATTTCTATTTTTCCTATTTTTTGCAAAAAATCAAAAACCGAAGTCTAACACCTTCAAAAGTATCAATTATCATTTTTTCTAAAAAAGACCAAAATAGTTCTCTAAAATGAGCAAAATACTTCATTTTTCATGTTTTTCTCAAAAAACTCCGGGATTGAAGACTAACACATACAAATTTCTATTTTTCCTATTTTTTTGCATAAAATCAAAGACTGAAGTCTAACCTTCAAAAATATCAATTATCATTTTTTCTAAAAAAGACCAAAATAGTTCTCTAAAATGATCAAAATACTTCATTTTTCATGATTTTCTCAAAAAATTCCGTGATTGAAGACTAACACATACAAATTTCAATTTTTCCAATTGTTTGCAAAAAATCAAAAACTGAAGTCTAACACCTTCAAAAATATCAATTATCATTTTTCCTAAAAAAGACCAAAATAGTTCTCTAAAATGAGCAAAATACTTCATTTTTTATGATTTTCTCAAAAAATTCCGTGATTGAAGACTAACACATACAAATTTCTATTTTACCAATTTTTTGCATAAAATCAAAAACTGAAGTCTAACACCTTCAAAAATATCAATTATCATTTTTTCTAAAAAAGACCAATATAGTTCCCTAAAATTAGCAAAATACTTCATTTTTCATGATTTTCTCAAAAAATTCCGTGATTGAAGACTAACACATACAAATTTCTATTTTTCCTATTTTTTGCATAAAATCAAAAACTGAATTCTAACACCTTCAATAATATCAATTATCATTTTTTCTAAAAAAGACCAAAATAGTTCTCCAAAATGAGCAAAATACTTCATTTTTCATGATTTTCTCAAAAAATTCCGTGATTGAAGTCTAACACATACAAATTTCAATTTTTCCAATTTTTTGCAAAAAATCAAAAACTGAAGTCTAACTCCTTCAAAAATTTCAATTATCATTTTTTCTAAAAAAGACCAAAATAGTTCTCTAAAATGAGCAAAATACTTCATTTTTTATGATTTTCTCAAAAAATTCCGTGATTGAAGACTAACACATACAAATTTCTATTTTACCTATTTTTTGCATAAAATCAAAAAATGAAGTCAACACCTTCAAAAATATCAATTATCATTTTTTCTAAAAAAGACCAAAATAGTTCTCTAAAATGAGCAAAATACTTCATTTTTCATGATTTTCTCAAAAAATTCCGTGATTGAAGACTAACACATACAAATTTCAATTTTTCCAAATTTTTGCAAAAAATCAAAAACTGAAGTCTAACACCTTCAAAAATATCAATTATCATTTTTTCTAAAAAAGACCAAAATAGTTCTCTAAAATGAGCAAAATACTTCATTTTTCATGATTTTCTCAAAAAATTCCGTGATTGAAGACTAACACATACAAATTTCAATTTTTCCAATTTTTTGCAAAAAGTCAAAACCTGAATTCTAACACCTTCAAAAATATCAATTATCATTTTTTCTATAAAAGACCAAAATAGTTCTCTAAAATGAGCAAAATACTTCATTTTTCATGATTTTCTCAAAAAATTCCGTGATTGAAGACTAACACATACAAATTTCAATTTTTCCAATTTTTTTCCAAAAATAAAAAACTGAAGCACCTTCAAAAATATCAATTATCATTTTTTCTAAAAGAGTGCAAAATAGTTCTCTACAATGAGCAAAATACTTCATTTGTCATGTTTTTCTCAAAAAACGTCGTGATTGAAGACTAACACATACAAATTTCTATTTTTCCAATTTTTTGCAAAAAATCAAAAACTGAAGTCTAACACCTTCAAAAATATAAATTATCATTTTTTCTAAAAAATACCAAAATAGTTCTCTAAAATGAGCAAAATACTTCATTTTTCATGATTTTCTCAAAACATTCCGTGATTGAAGACTAACACGTACAAATTTCAATTTTTCCAATTTTTTGCAAAAATTAAAAAACTGAAGTCTAACACCTTCAAAAATATCAATTATCATTTTTTCTGAAAAAGACCAAAATAGTTCTCTGAAATGAGCAAAATACTTCATTTTACATGTGTTTCTCAAAAAATTCCGTGATTGAAGACTAACACATACAAATTTCAATTTTTCCATTTTTTTGCAAAAAATCAAAAACTATAGTCTAACACCTTAAAAAATATCAATTATCATTTTTTCTAAAAGAGTCCAAAATAGTTCTCTAAAATGAACAAAATACTTCATTTTTCATGTTTTTCTCAAAAAACGTCGTGATTCAAGACTAACACATACAAATTTCTATTTTTCCAATTTTTTGCAAAAAATCAAAAACCGAAGTCTAACACCTTCAAAAATATCAATTATCATTTTTTTTAAAAAAGACCAAAATAGTTCTCTAAAATGAGCAAAATACTTCATTTTTCATGTTTTTCTCAAAAAACTCCGGGATAGAAGACTAACACATACAAATTTCTATTTTTCCTATTTTTTTGCATAAAATCAAAAATTGAAGTCTAACACCTTCAAAAATATCAATTATCATTTTTTCTAAAAAAGACCAAAATAGTTCTCTAAAATGAGCAAAATACTTCATTTTTCATGATTTTCTCAAAAAATTCCGTGATTGAAGACTAACACATACAAATTTCTATTTTTCCAATTTTTTGCAAAAAAATCAAAAACTGAAGTCTAACACCTTCAAAAATATCAATTATCATTTTTTCTAAAAAAGACCAAAATAGTTCTCTAAAATGAGCAAAATACTTCATTTTTTATGATTTTCTCAAAAAATTCCGTGATTGAAGACTAACACATACAAATTTCTATTTTACCTATTTTTTGCATAAAATCAAAAAATGAAGTCTAACACCTTCAAAAATATCAATTATCATTTTTTCTAAAAAAGACCAAAATAGTTCTCTAAAATGAGCAAAATACTTCATTTTTGATGATTTTCTCAAAAAATTCCGTGATTGAAGACTAACACATACAAATTTCAATTTTTCCAATTTTTTGCAAAAAATCAAAAACTGAAGTCTAACACCTTCAAAAATATCAATTATCATTTTTTCTAAAAAAGACCAAAATAGTTCTCTAAAATGAGCAAAATACTTCATTTTTCATGATTTTCTCAAAAAATTCCGTGATTGAAGACTAACACATACAAATTTCAATTTTTCCAATTTTTTGCAAAAAATAAAAAACTGAAGTCTAACACCTTCAAAAATATCAATTATCATTTTTTCTGAAAAAGACCAAAATAGTACTCTGAAATGAGCAAAATACTTCATTTTTCATGTTTTTCTCAAAAAACTTCGTGATTGAAGACTGACACATACAAATTTCAATTTTTCTATTTTTTTGCAAAAAATCAAAAACTGAAGTCTAACACCTTAAAAAATATCGATTATCATTTTTTTCTAAAAGTGTCCAAAATAGTTCTCTAAAATGAGCAAAATACTTCATTTTTCATGTTTTTCTCAAAAAACGTTGTGATTGAAGACTAACACATACAAATTTCTATTTTTCCAATTTTTTGCAAAAAATCAAAAACCGAAGTCTAACACCTTCAAAAATATCAATTATCATTTTTTCTAAAAAAGACCAAAATAGTTCTCTAAAATGAGCAAAATACTTCATTTTTCATGTTTTTCTCAAAAAACTCCGGGATTGAAGACTAACACAGACAAATTTCTATTTTTCCTATTTTTTTGCATAAAATCAAAAACTGAAGTCTAACACCTTCAAAAATATCAATTATCATTTTTTCTAAAAAAGACCAAAATAGTTCTCTAAAATGAGCAAAATACTTCATTTTTCATGATTTTCTCAAAAAATTCCGTGATTGAAGACTAACACATACAAATTTCAATTTTTCCAATTTTTTGCAAAAAATCAAAAACTGAAGTCTAACACCTTCAAAAATATCAATTATCATTTTTTCTAAAAAAGACCAAAATAGTTCTCTAAAATGAGCAAAATACTTCATTTTTTATGATTTTCTCAAAAAATTCCGTGATTGAAGACTAACACATACAAATTTCTATTTTTCCTATTTTTTGCATAAAATCAAAAACTGAAGTCTAACACCTTCAAAAATATCAATTATCATTTTTTCTAAAAAAGACCAATATAGTTCTCTAAAATGAGCAAAATACTTCATTTTTCATGTTTTTCTCAAAACACGTCGTGCTTGAAGACTAACACATACAAATTTCTATTTTTCCTATTTTTTGCAAAAAATCAAAAACCGAAGTCTAACACCTTCAAAAATATCAATTATCATTTTTTCTAAAAAAGACCAAAATAGTTCTCTAAAATGAGCAAAATACTTCATTTTTCATGTTTTTCTCAAAAAACTCCGGGATTGAAGACTAACACATACAAATTTCTATTTTTCCTATTTTTTTGCATAAAATCAAAAACTGAAGTCTAACCTTCAAAAATATCAATTATCATTTTTTCTAAAAAAGACCAAAATAGTTCTCTAAAATGATCAAAATACTTCATTTTTCAAGATTTTCTCAAAAAATTTCGTGATTGAAGACTAACACATACAAATTTCAATTTTTCCAATTTTTTGCAAAAAATCAAAAACTGAAGTCTAACACCTTCAAAAATATCAGTTATCATTTTTTCTAAAAAAGACCAAAATAGTTCTCTAAAATGAGCAAAATACTTCATTTTTTATGATTTTCTCAAAAAATTCCGTGATTGAAGACTAACACATACAAATTTCTATTTTACCAATTTTTTGCAAAAAATCAAAAACCGAAGTCTAACACCTTCAAAAATATCAATTATCATTTTTTCTAAAAAAGACCAAAATAGTTCTCTAAAATGAGCAAAATACTTCATTTTTCATGTTTTTCTCAAAAAACTCCGGGATTGAAGACTAACACATACAAATTTCTATTTTTCCTATTTTTTTGCATAAAATCAAAAATTGAAGTCTAACACCTTCAAAAATATCAATTATCATTTTTTCTAAAAAAGACCAAAATTGTTCTCTAAAATGACCAAAATACTTCATTTTTTATGATTTTCTCAAAAAATTCCGTGATTGAAGACTAACACATACAAATTTCTATTTTTCTTATTTTTTGCATAAAATCAAAAACTGAAGTCCACCTTCAAAAATATCAATTATCATTTTTTCAAAAAAAGACAAATATAGTTCCCTAAAATGAGCAAAATACATCATTTTTCATGATTTTCTCAAAAAATTCCGTGATTGAAGACTAACACATACAAATTTCAATTTTTCCAATTTTTTGCAAAAAATCAAAAACTGAAGCCTTCAAAAATATCAATTATCATTTTTTCTAAAAAAGACCTAAATAGTTCTCTAAAATGAGCAAAATACTTCATTTTTCATGATTTTCTCAAAAAATTCCGTGATTGAAGACTAACACATACAAATTTCAATTTTTCCAATTTTTTGCAAAAAATAAAAAACTGAAGTCTAACACCTTCAAAAATATCAATTATCATTTTTTCTGAAAAAGGCCAAAATAGTTCTCTGAAATGAGCAAAATACTTCATTTTTCATGTTTTTCTCAAAAAACTTCGTGATTGAAGACTAACACATACAAATTTCAATTTTTCCATTTTTTTGCAAAAAATCAAAAACTGAAGTCTAACACCTTAAAAAATATCAATTATCATTTTTTCTAAAAGAGTCCAAAATAGTTCTCTAAAATGAGCAAAATACTTCATTTTTCATGTTTTTCTCAAAAAACGTCGTGATTGAATACTAACACATACAAATTTCTATTTTTCCTATTTTTTGCAAAAAATCAAAAACCGAAGTCTAACACCTTCAAAAGTATCAATTATCATTTTTTCTAAAAAAGACCAAAATAGTTCTCTAAAATGAGCAAAATACTTCATTTTTCATGTTTTTCTCAAAAAACTCCGGGATTGAAGACTAACACATACAAATTTCTATTTTTCCTATTTTTTTGCATAAAATCAAAGACTGAAGTCTAACCTTCAAAAATATCAATTATCATTTTTTCTAAAAAAGACCAAAATAGTTCTCTAAAATGATCAAAATACTTCATTTTTCATGATTTTCTCAAAAAATTCCGTGATTGAAGACTAACACATACAAATTTCAATTTTTCCAATTGTTTGCAAAAAATCAAAAACTGAAGTCTAACACCTTCAAAAATATCAATTATCATTTTTCCTAAAAAAGACCAAAATAGTTCTCTAAAATGAGCAAAATACTTCATTTTTTATGATTTTCTCAAAAAATTCCGTGATTGAAGACTAACACATACAAATTTCTATTTTACCAATTTTTTGCATAAAATCAAAAACTGAAGTCTAACACCTTCAAAAATATCAATTATCATTTTTTCTAAAAAAGACCAATATAGTTCCCTAAAATTAGCAAAATACTTCATTTTTCATGATTTTCTCAAAAAATTCCGTGATTGAAGACTAACACATACAAATTTCTATTTTTCCTATTTTTTGCATAAAATCAAAAACTGAATTCTAACACCTTCAATAATATCAATTATCATTTTTTCTAAAAAAGACCAAAATAGTTCTCCAAAATGAGCAAAATACTTCATTTTTCATGATTTTCTCAAAAAATTCCGTGATTGAAGTCTAACACATACAAATTTCAATTTTTCCAATTTTTTGCAAAAAATCAAAAACTGAAGTCTAACTCCTTCAAAAATTTCAATTATCATTTTTTCTAAAAAAGACCAAAATAGTTCTCTAAAATGAGCAAAATACTTCATTTTTTATGATTTTCTCAAAAAATTCCGTGATTGAAGACTAACACATACAAATTTCTATTTTACCTATTTTTTGCATAAAATCAAAAAATGAAGTCAACACCTTCAAAAATATCAATTATCATTTTTTCTAAAAAAGACCAAAATAGTTCTCTAAAATGAGCAAAATACTTCATTTTTCATGATTTTCTCAAAAAATTCCGTGATTGAAGACTAACACATACAAATTTCAATTTTTCCAAATTTTTGCAAAAAATCAAAAACTGAAGTCTAACACCTTCAAAAATATCAATTATCATTTTTTCTAAAAAAGACCAAAATAGTTCTCTAAAATGAGCAAAATACTTCATTTTTCATGATTTTCTCAAAAAATTCCGTGATTGAAGACTAACACATACAAATTTCAATTTTTCCAATTTTTTGCAAAAAATCAAAACCTGAATTCTAACACCTTCAAAAATATCAATTATCATTTTTTCTATAAAAGACCAAAATAGTTCTCTAAAATGAGCAAAATACTTCATTTTTCATGATTTTCTCAAAAAATTCCGTGATTGAAGACTAACACATACAAATTTCAATTTTTCCAATTTTTTTCCAAAAATAAAAAACTGAAGCACCTTCAAAAATATCAATTATCATTTTTTCTAAAAGAGTGCAAAATAGTTCTCTACAATGAGCAAAATACTTCATTTGTCATGTTTTTCTCAAAAAACGTCGTGATTGAAGACTAACACATACAAATTTCTATTTTTCCAATTTTTTGCAAAAAATCAAAAACTGAAGTCTAACACCTTCAAAAATATAAATTATCATTTTTTCTAAAAAATACCAAAATAGTTCTCTAAAATGAGCAAAATACTTCATTTTTCATGATTTTCTCAAAACATTCCGTGATTGAAGACTAACACGTACAAATTTCAATTTTTCCAATTTTTTGCAAAAATTAAAAAACTGAAGTCTAACACCTTCAAAAATATCAATTATCATTTTTTCTGAAAAAGACCAAAATAGTTCTCTGAAATGAGCAAAATACTTCATTTTACATGTGTTTCTCAAAAAATTCCGTGATTGAAGACTAACACATACAAATTTCAATTTTTCCATTTTTTTGCAAAAAATCAAAAACTATAGTCTAACACCTTAAAAAATATCAATTATCATTTTTTCTAAAAGAGTCCAAAATAGTTCTCTAAAATGAACAAAATACTTCATTTTTCATGTTTTTCTCAAAAAACGTCGTGATTCAAGACTAACACATACAAATTTCTATTTTTCCAATTTTTTGCAAAAAATCAAAAACCGAAGTCTAACACCTTCAAAAATATCAATTATCATTTTTTTTAAAAAAGACCAAAATAGTTCTCTAAAATGAGCAAAATACTTCATTTTTCATGTTTTTCTCAAAAAACTCCGGGATAGAAGACTAACACATACAAATTTCTATTTTTCCTATTTTTTTGCATAAAATCAAAAATTGAAGTCTAACACCTTCAAAAATATCAATTATCATTTTTTCTAAAAAAGACCAAAATAGTTCTCTAAAATGAGCAAAATACTTCATTTTTCATGATTTTCTCAAAAAATTCCGTGATTGAAGACTAACACATACAAATTTCTATTTTTCCAATTTTTTGCAAAAAAATCAAAAACTGAAGTCTAACACCTTCAAAAATATCAATTATCATTTTTTCTAAAAAAGACCAAAATAGTTCTCTAAAATGAGCAAAATACTTCATTTTTTATGATTTTCTCAAAAAATTCCGTGATTGAAGACTAACACATACAAATTTCTATTTTACCTATTTTTTGCATAAAATCAAAAAATGAAGTCTAACACCTTCAAAAATATCAATTATCATTTTTTCTAAAAAAGACCAAAATAGTTCTCTAAAATGAGCAAAATACTTCATTTTTGATGATTTTCTCAAAAAATTCCGTGATTGAAGACTAACACATACAAATTTCAATTTTTCCAATTTTTTGCAAAAAATCAAAAACTGAAGTCTAACACCTTCAAAAATATCAATTATCATTTTTTCTAAAAAAGACCAAAATAGTTCTCTAAAATGAGCAAAATACTTCATTTTTCATGATTTTCTCAAAAAATTCCGTGATTGAAGACTAACACATACAAATTTCAATTTTTCCAATTTTTTGCAAAAAATAAAAAACTGAAGTCTAACACCTTCAAAAATATCAATTATCATTTTTTCTGAAAAAGACCAAAATAGTACTCTGAAATGAGCAAAATACTTCATTTTTCATGTTTTTCTCAAAAAACTTCGTGATTGAAGACTGACACATACAAATTTCAATTTTTCTATTTTTTTGCAAAAAATCAAAAACTGAAGTCTAACACCTTAAAAAATATCGATTATCATTTTTTTCTAAAAGTGTCCAAAATAGTTCTCTAAAATGAGCAAAATACTTCATTTTTCATGTTTTTCTCAAAAAACGTTGTGATTGAAGACTAACACATACAAATTTCTATTTTTCCAATTTTTTGCAAAAAATCAAAAACCGAAGTCTAACACCTTCAAAAATATCAATTATCATTTTTTCTAAAAAAGACCAAAATAGTTCTCTAAAATGAGCAAAATACTTCATTTTTCATGTTTTTCTCAAAAAACTCCGGGATTGAAGACTAACACAGACAAATTTCTATTTTTCCTATTTTTTTGCATAAAATCAAAAACTGAAGTCTAACACCTTCAAAAATATCAATTATCATTTTTTCTAAAAAAGACCAAAATAGTTCTCTAAAATGAGCAAAATACTTCATTTTTCATGATTTTCTCAAAAAATTCCGTGATTGAAGACTAACACATACAAATTTCAATTTTTCCAATTTTTTGCAAAAAATCAAAAACTGAAGTCTAACACCTTCAAAAATATCAATTATCATTTTTTCTAAAAAAGACCAAAATAGTTCTCTAAAATGAGCAAAATACTTCATTTTTTATGATTTTCTCAAAAAATTCCGTGATTGAAGACTAACACATACAAATTTCTATTTTTCCTATTTTTTGCATAAAATCAAAAACTGAAGTCTAACACCTTCAAAAATATCAATTATCATTTTTTCTAAAAAAGACCAATATAGTTCTCTAAAATGAGCAAAATACTTCATTTTTCATGTTTTTCTCAAAACACGTCGTGCTTGAAGACTAACACATACAAATTTCTATTTTTCCTATTTTTTGCAAAAAATCAAAAACCGAAGTCTAACACCTTCAAAAATATCAATTATCATTTTTTCTAAAAAAGACCAAAATAGTTCTCTAAAATGAGCAAAATACTTCATTTTTCATGTTTTTCTCAAAAAACTCCGGGATTGAAGACTAACACATACAAATTTCTATTTTTCCTATTTTTTTGCATAAAATCAAAAACTGAAGTCTAACACCTTCAAAAATATCAATTATCATTTTTTCTAAAAAAGACCAAAATAGTTCTCTAAAATGAGCAAAATACTTCATTTTTCATGATTTTCTCAAAAAATTCCGTGATTGAAGACTAACACATACAAATTTCAATTTTTCCAATTTTTTGCAAAAAATCAAAAACTGAAGTCTAACACCTTCAAAAATATCAATTATCATTTTTTCTAAAAAAGACCAAAATAGTTCTCTAAAATGAGCAAAATACTTCATTTTTTATGATTTTCTCAAAAAATTCCGTGATTGAAGACTAACACATACAAATTTCTATTTTTCCTATTTTTTGCATAAAATCAAAAACTGAAGTCTAACACCTTCAAAAATATCAATTATCATTTTTTCTAAAAAAGACCAATATAGTTCTCTAAAATGAGCAAAATACTTCATTTTTCATGTTTTTCTCAAAACACGTCGTGCTTGAAGACTAACACATACAAATTTCTATTTTTCCTATTTTTTGCAAAAAATCAAAAACCGAAGTCTAACACCTTCAAAAATATCAATTATCATTTTTTCTAAAAAAGACCAAAATAGTTCTCTAAAATGAGCAAAATACTTCATTTTTCATGTTTTTCTCAAAAAACTCCGGGATTGAAGACTAACACATACAAATTTCTATTTTTCCTATTTTTTTGCATAAAATCAAAAACTGAAGTCTAACCTTCAAAAATATCAATTATCATTTTTTCTAAAAAAGACCAAAATAGTTCTCTAAAATGATCAAAATACTTCATTTTTCAAGATTTTCTCAAAAAATTTCGTGATTGAAGACTAACACATACAAATTTCAATTTTTCCAATTTTTTGCAAAAAATCAAAAACTGAAGTCTAACACCTTCAAAAATATCAGTTATCATTTTTTCTAAAAAAGACCAAAATAGTTCTCTAAAATGAGCAAAATACTTCATTTTTTATGATTTTCTCAAAAAATTCCGTGATTGAAGACTAACACATACAAATTTCTATTTTACCAATTTTTTGCAAAAAATCAAAAACCGAAGTCTAACACCTTCAAAAATATCAATTATCATTTTTTCTAAAAAAGACCAAAATAGTTCTCTAAAATGAGCAAAATACTTCATTTTTCATGTTTTTCTCAAAAAACTCCGGGATTGAAGACTAACACATACAAATTTCTATTTTTCCTATTTTTTTGCATAAAATCAAAAATTGAAGTCTAACACCTTCAAAAATATCAATTATCATTTTTTCTAAAAAAGACCAAAATTGTTCTCTAAAATGACCAAAATACTTCATTTTTTATGATTTTCTCAAAAAATTCCGTGATTGAAGACTAACACATACAAATTTCTATTTTTCTTATTTTTTGCATAAAATCAAAAACTGAAGTCCACCTTCAAAAATATCAATTATCATTTTTTCAAAAAAAGACAAATATAGTTCCCTAAAATGAGCAAAATACATCATTTTTCATGATTTTCTCAAAAAATTCCGTGATTGAAGACTAACACATACAAATTTCAATTTTTCCAATTTTTTGCAAAAAATCAAAAACTGAAGCCTTCAAAAATATCAATTATCATTTTTTCTAAAAAAGACCTAAATAGTTCTCTAAAATGAGCAAAATACTTCATTTTTCATGATTTTCTCAAAAAATTCCGTGATTGAAGACTAACACATACAAATTTCAATTTTTCCAATTTTTTGCAAAAAATAAAAAACTGAAGTCTAACACCTTCAAAAATATCAATTATCATTTTTTCTGAAAAAGGCCAAAATAGTTCTCTGAAATGAGCAAAATACTTCATTTTTCATGTTTTTCTCAAAAAACTTCGTGATTGAAGACTAACACATACAAATTTCAATTTTTCCATTTTTTTGCAAAAAATCAAAAACTGAAGTCTAACACCTTAAAAAATATCAATTATCATTTTTTCTAAAAGAGTCCAAAATAGTTCTCTAAAATGAGCAAAATACTTCATTTTTCATGTTTTTCTCAAAAAACGTCGTGATTGAATACTAACACATACAAATTTCTATTTTTCCTATTTTTTGCAAAAAATCAAAAACCGAAGTCTAACACCTTCAAAAGTATCAATTATCATTTTTTCTAAAAAAGACCAAAATAGTTCTCTAAAATGAGCAAAATACTTCATTTTTCATGTTTTTCTCAAAAAACTCCGGGATTGAAGACTAACACATACAAATTTCTATTTTTCCTATTTTTTTGCATAAAATCAAAGACTGAAGTCTAACCTTCAAAAATATCAATTATCATTTTTTCTAAAAAAGACCAAAATAGTTCTCTAAAATGATCAAAATACTTCATTTTTCATGATTTTCTCAAAAAATTCCGTGATTGAAGACTAACACATACAAATTTCAATTTTTCCAATTGTTTGCAAAAAATCAAAAACTGAAGTCTAACACCTTCAAAAATATCAATTATCATTTTTCCTAAAAAAGACCAAAATAGTTCTCTAAAATGAGCAAAATACTTCATTTTTTATGATTTTCTCAAAAAATTCCGTGATTGAAGACTAACACATACAAATTTCTATTTTACCAATTTTTTGCATAAAATCAAAAACTGAAGTCTAACACCTTCAAAAATATCAATTATCATTTTTTCTAAAAAAGACCAATATAGTTCCCTAAAATTAGCAAAATAATTCATTTTTCATGATTTTCTCAAAAAATTCCGTGATTGAAGACTAACACATACAAATTTCTATTTTTCCTATTTTTTGCATAAAATCAAAAACTGAATTCTAACACCTTCAATAATATCAATTATCATTTTTTCTAAAAAAGACCAAAATAGTTCTCCAAAATGAGCAAAATACTTCATTTTTCATGATTTTCTCAAAAAATTCCGTGATTGAAGTCTAACACATACAAATTTCAATTTTTCCAATTTTTTGCAAAAAATCAAAAACTGAAGTCTAACTCCTTCAAAAATTTCAATTATCATTTTTTCTAAAAAAGACCAAAATAGTTCTCTAAAATGAGCAAAATACTTCATTTTTTATGATTTTCTCAAAAAATTCCGTGATTGAAGACTAACACATACAAATTTCTATTTTACCTATTTTTTGCATAAAATCAAAAAATGAAGTCAACACCTTCAAAAATATCAATTATCATTTTTTCTAAAAAAGACCAAAATAGTTCTCTAAAATGAGCAAAATACTTCATTTTTCATGATTTTCTCAAAAAATTCCGTGATTGAAGACTAACACATACAAATTTCAATTTTTCCAAATTTTTGCAAAAAATCAAAAACTGAAGTCTAACACCTTCAAAAATATCAATTATCATTTTTTCTAAAAAAGACCAAAATAGTTCTCTAAAATGAGCAAAATACTTCATTTTTCATGATTTTCTCAAAAAATTCCGTGATTGAAGACTAACACATACAAATTTCAATTTTTCCAATTTTTTGCAAAAAATCAAAACCTGAATTCTAACACCTTCAAAAATATCAATTATCATTTTTTCTATAAAAGACCAAAATAGTTCTCTAAAATGAGCAAAATACTTCATTTTTCATGATTTTCTCAAAAAATTCCGTGATTGAAGACTAACACATACAAATTTCAATTTTTCCAATTTTTTTCCAAAAATAAAAAACTGAAGCACCTTCAAAAATATCAATTATCATTTTTTCTAAAAGAGTGCAAAATAGTTCTCTACAATGAGCAAAATACTTCATTTGTCATGTTTTTCTCAAAAAACGTCGTGATTGAAGACTAACACATACAAATTTCTATTTTTCCAATTTTTTGCAAAAAATCAAAAACTGAAGTCTAACACCTTCAAAAATATAAATTATCATTTTTTCTAAAAAATACCAAAATAGTTCTCTAAAATGAGCAAAATACTTCATTTTTCATGATTTTCTCAAAACATTCCGTGATTGAAGACTAACACGTACAAATTTCAATTTTTCCAATTTTTTGCAAAAATTAAAAAACTGAAGTCTAACACCTTCAAAAATATCAATTATCATTTTTTCTGAAAAAGACCAAAATAGTTCTCTGAAATGAGCAAAATACTTCATTTTACATGTGTTTCTCAAAAAATTCCGTGATTGAAGACTAACACATACAAATTTCAATTTTTCCATTTTTTTGCAAAAAATCAAAAACTATAGTCTAACACCTTAAAAAATATCAATTATCATTTTTTCTAAAAGAGTCCAAAATAGTTCTCTAAAATGAACAAAATACTTCATTTTTCATGTTTTTCTCAAAAAACGTCGTGATTCAAGACTAACACATACAAATTTCTATTTTTCCAATTTTTTGCAAAAAATCAAAAACCGAAGTCTAACACCTTCAAAAATATCAATTATCATTTTTTTTAAAAAAGACCAAAATAGTTCTCTAAAATGAGCAAAATACTTCATTTTTCATGTTTTTCTCAAAAAACTCCGGGATAGAAGACTAACACATACAAATTTCTATTTTTCCTATTTTTTTGCATAAAATCAAAAATTGAAGTCTAACACCTTCAAAAATATCAATTATCATTTTTTCTAAAAAAGACCAAAATAGTTCTCTAAAATGAGCAAAATACTTCATTTTTCATGATTTTCTCAAAAAATTCCGTGATTGAAGACTAACACATACAAATTTCTATTTTTCCAATTTTTTGCAAAAAAATCAAAAACTGAAGTCTAACACCTTCAAAAATATCAATTATCATTTTTTCTAAAAAAGACCAAAATAGTTCTCTAAAATGAGCAAAATACTTCATTTTTTATGATTTTCTCAAAAAATTCCGTGATTGAAGACTAACACATACAAATTTCTATTTTACCTATTTTTTGCATAAAATCAAAAAATGAAGTCTAACACCTTCAAAAATATCAATTATCATTTTTTCTAAAAAAGACCAAAATAGTTCTCTAAAATGAGCAAAATACTTCATTTTTGATGATTTTCTCAAAAAATTCCGTGATTGAAGACTAACACATACAAATTTCAATTTTTCCAATTTTTTGCAAAAAATCAAAAACTGAAGTCTAACACCTTCAAAAATATCAATTATCATTTTTTCTAAAAAAGACCAAAATAGTTCTCTAAAATGAGCAAAATACTTCATTTTTCATGATTTTCTCAAAAAATTCCGTGATTGAAGACTAACACATACAAATTTCAATTTTTCCAATTTTTTGCAAAAAATAAAAAACTGAAGTCTAACACCTTCAAAAATATCAATTATCATTTTTTCTGAAAAAGACCAAAATAGTACTCTGAAATGAGCAAAATACTTCATTTTTCATGTTTTTCTCAAAAAACTTCGTGATTGAAGACTGACACATACAAATTTCAATTTTTCTATTTTTTTGCAAAAAATCAAAAACTGAAGTCTAACACCTTAAAAAATATCGATTATCATTTTTTTCTAAAAGTGTCCAAAATAGTTCTCTAAAATGAGCAAAATACTTCATTTTTCATGTTTTTCTCAAAAAACGTTGTGATTGAAGACTAACACATACAAATTTCTATTTTTCCAATTTTTTGCAAAAAATCAAAAACCGAAGTCTAACACCTTCAAAAATATCAATTATCATTTTTTCTAAAAAAGACCAAAATAGTTCTCTAAAATGAGCAAAATACTTCATTTTTCATGTTTTTCTCAAAAAACTCCGGGATTGAAGACTAACACAGACAAATTTCTATTTTTCCTATTTTTTTGCATAAAATCAAAAACTGAAATCTAACACCTTCAAAAATATCAATTATCATTTTTTCTAAAAAAGACCAAAATAGTTCTCTAAAATGAGCAAAATACTTCATTTTTCATGATTTTCTCAAAAAATTCCGTGATTGAAGACTAACACATACAAATTTCAATTTTTCCAATTTTTTGCAAAAAATCAAAAACTGAAGTCTAACACCTTCAAAAATATCAATTATCATTTTTTCTAAAAAAGACCAAAATAGTTCTCTAAAATGAGCAAAATACTTCATTTTTTATGATTTTCTCAAAAAATTCCGTGATTGAAGACTAACACATACAAATTTCTATTTTTCCTATTTTTTGCATAAAATCAAAAACTGAAGTCTAACACCTTCAAAAATATCAATTATCATTTTTTCTAAAAAAGACCAATATAGTTCTCTAAAATGAGCAAAATACTTCATTTTTCATGTTTTTCTCAAAACACGTCGTGCTTGAAGACTAACACATACAAATTTCTATTTTTCCTATTTTTTGCAAAAAATCAAAAACCGAAGTCTAACACCTTCAAAAATATCAATTATCATTTTTTCTAAAAAAGACCAAAATAGTTCTCTAAAATGAGCAAAATACTTCATTTTTCATGTTTTTCTCAAAAAACTCCGGGATTGAAGACTAACACATACAAATTTCTATTTTTCCTATTTTTTTGCATAAAATCAAAAACTGAAGTCTAACCTTCAAAAATATCAATTATCATTTTTTCTAAAAAAGACCAAAATAGTTCTCTAAAATGATCAAAATACTTCATTTTTCAAGATTTTCTCAAAAAATTTCGTGATTGAAGACTAACACATACAAATTTCAATTTTTCCAATTTTTTGCAAAAAATCAAAAACTGAAGTCTAACACCTTCAAAAATATCAGTTATCATTTTTTCTAAAAAAGACCAAAATAGTTCTCTAAAATGAGCAAAATACTTCATTTTTTATGATTTTCTCAAAAAATTCCGTGATTGAAGACTAACACATACAAATTTCTATTTTACCAATTTTTTGCAAAAAATCAAAAACCGAAGTCTAACACCTTCAAAAATATCAATTATCATTTTTTCTAAAAAAGACCAAAATAGTTCTCTAAAATGAGCAAAATACTTCATTTTTCATGTTTTTCTCAAAAAACTCCGGGATTGAAGACTAACACATACAAATTTCTATTTTTCCTATTTTTTTGCATAAAATCAAAAATTGAAGTCTAACACCTTCAAAAATATCAATTATCATTTTTTCTAAAAAAGACCAAAATAGTTCTCTAAAATGAGCAAAATACTTCATTTTTCATTATTTTCTCAAAAAATTCCGTGATTGAAGACTAACACATACAAATTTCAATTTTTCCAATTTTTTGCAAAAAATCAAAAATTGAAGTCTAACACCTTCAAAAATATCAATTATCATTTTTTCTAAAAAAGACCAAAATTGTTCTCTAAAATGACCAAAATACTTCATTTTTTATGATTTTCTCAAAAAATTCCGTGATTGAAGACTAACACATACAAATTTCTATTTTTCTTATTTTTTGCATAAAATCAAAAACTGAAGTCCACCTTCAAAAATATCAATTATCATTTTTTCAAAAAAAGACCAATATAGTTCCCTAAAATGAGCAAAATACTTCATTTTTCATGATTTTCTCAAAAAATTCCGTGATTGAAGACTAACACATACAAATTTCAATTTTTCCAATTTTTTGCAAAAAATCAAAAACTGAAGCCTTCAAAAATATCAATTATCATTTTTTCTAAAAAAGACCTAAATAGTTCTCTAAAATGAGCAAAATACTTCATTTTTCATGATTTTCTCAAAAAATTCCGTGATTGAAGACTAACACATACAAATTTCAATTTTTCCAATTTTTTGCAAAAAATAAAAAACTGAAGTCTAACACCTTCAAAAATATCAATTATCATTTTTTCTGAAAAAGGCCAAAATAGTTCTCTGAAATGAGCAAAATACTTCATTTTTCATGTTTTTCTCAAAAAACTTCGTGATTGAAAACTGACACATACAAATTTCAATTTTTCTATTTTTTTGCAAAAAATCAAAAACTGAAGTCTAACACCTTAAAAAATATCGATTATCATTTTTTTCTAAAAGTGTCCAAAATAGTTCTCTAAAATGAGCAAAATACTTCATTTTTCATGTTTTTCTCAAAAAACGTTGTGATTGAAGACTAACACATACAAATTTCTATTTTTCCAATTTTTTGCAAAAAATCAAAAACCGAAGTCTAACACCTTCAAAAATATCAATTATCATTTTTTCTAAAAAAGACCAAAATAGTTCTCTAAAATGAGCAAAATACTTCATTTTTCATGTTTTTCTCAAAAAACTCCGGGATTGAAGACTAACACAGACAAATTTCTATTTTTCCTATTTTTTTGCATAAAATCAAAAACTGAAGTCTAACACCTTCAAAAATATCAATTATCATTTTTTCTAAAAAAGACCAAAATAGTTCTCTAAAATGAGCAAAATACTTCATTTTTCATGATTTTCTCAAAAAATTCCGTGATTGAAGACTAACACATACAAATTTCAATTTTTCCAATTTTTTGCAAAAAATCAAAAACTGAAGTCTAACACCTTCAAAAATATCAATTATCATTTTTTCTAAAAAAGACCAAAATAGTTCTCTAAAATGAGCAAAATACTTCATTTTTTATGATTTTCTCAAAAAATTCCGTGATTGAAGACTAACACATACAAATTTCTATTTTTCCTATTTTTTGCATAAAATCAAAAACTGAAGTCTAACACCTTCAAAAATATCAATTATCATTTTTTCTAAAAAAGACCAATATAGTTCTCTAAAATGAGCAAAATACTTCATTTTTCATGTTTTTCTCAAAACACGTCGTGCTTGAAGACTAACACATACAAATTTCTATTTTTCCTATTTTTTGCAAAAAATCAAAAACCGAAGTCTAACACCTTCAAAAATATCAATTATCATTTTTTCTAAAAAAGACCAAAATAGTTCTCTAAAATGAGCAAAATACTTCATTTTTCATGTTTTTCTCAAAAAACTCCGGGATTGAAGACTAACACATACAAATTTCTATTTTTCCTATTTTTTTGCATAAAATCAAAAACTGAAGTCTAACCTTCAAAAATATCAATTATCATTTTTTCTAAAAAAGACCAAAATAGTTCTCTAAAATGATCAAAATACTTCATTTTTCAAGATTTTCTCAAAAAATTTCGTGATTGAAGACTAACACATACAAATTTCAATTTTTCCAATTTTTTGCAAAAAATCAAAAACTGAAGTCTAACACCTTCAAAAATATCAGTTATCATTTTTTCTAAAAAAGACCAAAATAGTTCTCTAAAATGAGCAAAATACTTCATTTTTTATGATTTTCTCAAAAAATTCCGTGATTGAAGACTAACACATACAAATTTCTATTTTACCAATTTTTTGCAAAAAATCAAAAACCGAAGTCTAACACCTTCAAAAATATCAATTATCATTTTTTCTAAAAAAGACCAAAATAGTTCTCTAAAATGAGCAAAATACTTCATTTTTCATGTTTTTCTCAAAAAACTCCGGGATTGAAGACTAACACATACAAATTTCTATTTTTCCTATTTTTTTGCATAAAATCAAAAATTTAAGTCTAACACCTTCAAAAATATCAATTATCATTTTTTCTAAAAAAGACCAAAATAGTTCTCTAAAATGAGCAAAATACTTCATTTTTCATTATTTTCTCAAAAAATTCCGTGATTGAAGACTAACACATACAAATTTCAATTTTTCCAATTTTTTGCAAAAAATCAAAAATTGAAGTCTAACACCTTCAAAAATATCAATTATCATTTTTTCTAAAAAAGACCAAAATTGTTCTCTAAAATGACCAAAATACTTCATTTTTTATGATTTTCTCAAAAAATTCCGTGATTGAAGACTAACACATACAAATTTCTATTTTTCTTATTTTTTGCATAAAATCAAAAACTGAAGTCCACCTTCAAAAATATCAATTATCATTTTTTCAAAAAAAGACCAATATAGTTCCCTAAAATGAGCAAAATACTTCATTTTTCATGATTTTCTCAAAAAATTCCGTGATTGAAGACTAACACATACAAATTTCAATTTTTCCAATTTTTTGCAAAAAATCAAAAACTGAAGCCTTCAAAAATATCAATTATCATTTTTTCTAAAAAAGACCTAAATAGTTCTCTAAAATGAGCAAAATACTTCATTTTTCATGATTTTCTCAAAAAATTCCGTGATTGAAGACTAACACATACAAATTTCAATTTTTCCATTTTTTTGCAAAAAATCAAAAACTGAAGTCTAACACCTTAAAAAATATCAATTATCATTTTTTCTAAAAGAGTCCAAAATAGTGTTGGTTCAAATTTCCTGGTAGTTTGATTATTTCAAAACACTGTCAGTACTAATGTATACATCCAGAAAAGTGCAGGATAACATAGGTACGATACGAAGATGAAGGAGGACTTGTGAAGGAGGAGTTCATTGGATTACATCAAGAATCAGGACATGAAGTCTCAAGATAAACAAGAAAAGAAGAACACAAGGAAGGCCATTGGAACACATCAAGACTCAAGATGTTGAAGCCTTCCGTGAGTGGGATACGCCACAAATAAACCATAGGTACAAACCTAGTAGACCTCAAGTAAAATCATGTTCAAAATAACAAAGAGTTCAGTCAAGCAGGAAGTGCGTTCTGAACGAACTCAAAGTCCGTTCAGAACGGACTTGCTAAATATCAAAACTGTAAAGCTTGATTAGAACCAAACGTGTCACAGGGATGTGTGCGTTCGAACGAACAATCATGTCCGTTCGAACGGACAATTAGAATCCGTTCACTCACCTTCTGAGTGCGTTGAACGGACAATCTTTCCTGTGAACGGAAATATGTCACAGGGATGTGTGCGTTCGAACGAACACACATGTGCGTTCGAACGGACAACCTGGAATCCGTTCACCCACTTTTCAGTGCGTTGAACGGACTCTTGTTCCTGTGAACGCAAAATGCTATGTATAATTGAGTCCGTTACGAACGGACATTGTCCGTTTGAACGGACCCAAGATGTACTTGCACGTTATTTTGAAACGGCTAGTGCAAACTTCAAGTGCGTTCTGAACGGACTGTATGCGTTCGAACGCACTGCAAGTTTTCTGAAGGATTTCTATAGAGAGTATAAATAGAATCCTTCATGGGTCTCTCTCTCTCACTTCCTCATTTTCAAACTTTCAAACCTAAAAAGAGAGAAACCCTAAGCTGTGATTATCTATATCCATTGATAGCTTGAGAAACCTCTTTAGATCGTTGATCTACTTTCGATATTCTCCACTAATCGTATCCCACTCACGTGACCGATCACGTTGTAGCTCGATTAGTGAAAAAGTGTAATAGGCTAGTGCAACAAATTGTAAAGAGCCTAAGCTATAGATCGATAGAAGCGTGTAAATCGATCTAGGCTAATCCTTGTAATCGAGTTGAGTTGGAATTCAATCGAAGGCCAAAAAGAGGCACAAGGCATTCCCGGAGACGTAGGTACTCGCGAATAATTGAGTCGGTCAATTAAGCGAGTAAAGGGTGAGTTAAAGCTACAAAGCAACCACCTACCGAACTTCGTAAACAAACATCTTGTGTCAAAGTGTTTGTACGGTATCATCTTTATCATCCAAATTATTATTTATTCCGCACCGTAAATTAGGTTTAAATCTAAACTAAGTATAAGTTAGATTGCCGAATTTACCCCCCCTCTAGGTTAGAATTAACCAACAATTGGTATCAGAGCAAGGTACTAACCATCTCTTTGAGTATTAGGGATAACTTGTACTTAACGATCAAATGACCGAAATTAATCCTATTGTACGAAACTCATCGATAAATCCGATAAACACCGTACCCAAATCAAATATATCAAACTCACGTGAATTAGATGGAATCAATTGGAGTTCTTGGAAGAAATGCATGCTAAATGCATTCGCTCTCCAAGGACTTGACAAGGTAGTGTTACAAGGCTTTGTCTTGGCCCAAGAGGTTGACACGGACGGAAATGTAACCTACCCCGATCAAACTAGGGAAGATAGAACTAATGACATTTACACTCAAAACTTAATGCTAAACAACGTAATTAGTTCTATCGGATCGCTAGTTGATCATTGTGAAAACTCATTTGAAATGTGGCGTATGCTCAATGAGAGATACGAGGGTACATCTCAAATGAGAAGAACTAATATCATCGGACTTGAACAAGAATTCAACAATCTCCGAATGATTGAGGGAGAGTCCGTTGATAAAATATGGGCAAAAATCAATGTATTAAAAACCCGATATGCCACCCAACATGCACCTCTTACCGATGATAGAATTATTGCTAGATTACTTCAAGCCATGCCCCGGAGTTGGGAATCTTTACGTGTAGCTTTAGGTACGGCGGTCGCATCACAAGATCTCACTCCCGAAGAATTGGTAAGTCAATTCCGGAACTTCGAGATTCGACTCAAGCAACTCGATGAAGAACAAGGAATCTTCACGACAACTCCTCGATCTAAAGCCATAGCCTTGCCCGCCGTGAATGCAAGCAACGAGGACAATGAGATGGACGACCTCACTTTGCGACTCCTAGAATGGCAAAGGGATGAAAAGCGATTTAATGAGAATCGAAAACAAAAGGGACTGAAACCTCATTGCTTTTGGTGTAAGAAGTTTGGACATATGATGGAGTCGTGTTGGACGCTCCATCCTGAAAATTCTCGGTGGAATAAAAAGGATGACGATCACAAGGATCGAGATAGACGAGAACCTCGATATGAAAGAAGATATGAGGACAAGGGCCGAGATGATCGCCACAAATACAAAGGTAAAGATCATAAAAAGAAAAAGGCATATAAAGCTCATGTAAATTCCAGGTGGGGAGAAACGGATGGATCAAGCACATCATCTGAATCGGATGGTCCATCAAGCCGACACCCCGCAAACCTTGCACTTATGGTAAGGATCGATTCTCCACAAATGAGCGCAGTGGAAGCGGCAATCAGATCTCTTCGAATTGAACGAGGGTTAACCACTACACCTCGCACTCCCACACGTATAGACGAAGAACCATCTACTCCAAGCTCAACACATGACCAAGGTCATGAGGTACGTATTAACTCTATAACTAACGTAGAATCATTACATCATCCTGAGTTTTCTCCTGCATTCAAATTAGAACTCGAGTTGTGTGACGAGTTTCTAAAAGATGAAGGAAACTTTCAACAAATAGAGAGTAAACTTGAGAGCTCAACACAAACTCTCAAGGATAAGGTAGCTTCTCTCGAACTATCTATTTTGGCATATAGATCTCAACTAAAAGAATTTAAATGGTTTTCAAAATGTGAGTGTCAAACCCTTAAAGGTGAGATGTCTCATTTAAAAGTCGAACTTCAAAATTGTAAAGTTGAAAATAAGTCTTTGAAGAAGGCTTGTGCCACCAGTGCATTAAGTCCTCCTTCATTGGATGATATCTTGAAATCGTCATTAATGGGACAAAAGCCCAATGACAAATCCGGTTTAGGATACAAGAAAAATAACGGTAATAAACCCGATTTTTCCATATCTAAAAATCAAAAATCCAAATGGGAGAACAATAAAATGGATAGTCACGGAAATGCTTTCATGTATCGTGACTACAACAAAGGTAAAAATGTGAAAACAGAACAAGCTAAACGTGTTAATCATAATTATAGGAACAATCATTTCACACAAAATTCACCACCTAGACATAACAATTTGGGAAGAACCGATTGTTTATTCAAAAGGGGACCAAATGGGTATTTCTACGAAGTGACCAACTACACCGACGCTTCATATCAAAAAGGGTCTCCCAAACATTACACAAACACACAAAAACAATTTCAACAAAATCGACTTAAACCAAACAAATTTCAATCCAACAACATTCATCATATGCCAAAATCGATAACTTCTCAGAAAAGTAAACCAAATCATCTCTCTAATTATTTTGTGAAAAGTTCCATATCCATAAATAAGCCCACCGTAGCATTGTGTAACTATTGTTGCAAAATTGGTCATATCTCAAACGGTTGTGATCTTCGTAATCCAAAATTAACGTCAAACTCAATATGGATGCGTAAAGATCGTCACTCGATGGGTCCCTCTACGTCTCTCGGTATAGGACCTCCTAGGGCTTAAGCCCTAACTTGAAACACTATACTCCTTAGTATTCCACACCCTAAGCCAAATATGTAAGGGGAGTATAAGAAATAGGCTTAATTAAATTCTAGCCGAGTTAGTCGAGTCTCATGTAGCTACATCACATGTGTTAATAGAGGAATACATTAGAACACTTGTCTCTGTAAATAAATCACGATTTCAGTCTAGTGATCACATCTCAGGAACCAGTCCGTTCGAACGAAAAACAGTGCGTTCGGAACGAACAACTGAACTATAAGATCCAAAGTCACTGTTAAATTATGGCGCCATTAAATTTTCCTACCAGGATTAAGTGCGTTCGAACGTACAACCGAATGCGTTCCGAACGGAAAAATGAATTATAGGATTATGGCGCCGGATCATACTTTGGCGCCGACTCTTAGTATCAACAGTGTTCAGTGCGTTCGAACGAACAAACTAATGCGTTCGAACGCACATGCCTCATTCAGCGAACCTACTTCAAACCATTACACTCGCGCCGTTTCATATTCTGGCGCCTCTTCTCAGTTGTGTGTGCGTTCGAACTCACATAGGAGTCCGTTAGAACGGACTTAACAACTTCCCAGATACAACTTAAAATCCCAAAATAGCGCCTTTTCTCAGACATGAGTGCATTCTAACGCACTTATTAGTCCGTTCGAACGGACTTATCGTATTGTCTGCCCATCAGCATGCAACCGACCTTAATCAATGGACACGATGGTTCAGATCTTCGTACGAAAAGACTTGAAGGGACACGATCTCATCTTAACTCAATCTCTTCTTCATTCTCTTCCTAAAAACCTATTTTCTAACTCTATCTCTCGCCAAAATCCCTACTCTCCTTCTCCATAAAGAATCATCACCATGAATGCAGCTAAGATCTTGCTTGCTAGGGGGGATTCGAAGGGAAAGAAGAAGGAAGGGGAGAGCTCCAACACTCAACCAAGGTCAAGAGCTCCACCTCCACAGAAGAAGGCGGCTAAGAAGCCTAGGAGGCAAGAAATCTTGAAAGCAGACTACGATTTCAAAAATATAAACAATGAACATCTCTTTCGAAATCCGGAGGCCGGAACTCTCTTCAACGACGTGGTGGCAAGGAAATCCATCGCGAAATGCTACTACTACGAGTTTCCACCAAATATTCCTCATCTTTTCGACAAGATCGAGGCAATCGAGAGAAGATGGGGATTCGCAAATCTTGCGTGTCTTAAAGAGCCGTTCTACGAAGTCATCACTCGATTGTTCTATGCCAACGCCGTATTCAACCATGCTCTAGAGAAGATAACCTCCTATATCCTCGGTGAACAAGTTGAGATCTCGGTTGAAAATCTGTGCGAGTTGTTGGGTCTCAAGGATGATGGAGAGAAGATCTACAACGCACGCAAGGGAAGACTCGAAGCCGCCATTATCGAACCAATGAAGAAGGTGGTTACAAATCGATACCAGTCACAAGAATCGGCATCGCACTTGGCAGCTCCTGAGAGATTCGTTTGGGAAATCGGTAACAATATTCTTACTCCTGTCGCAAAATTGAAGGCAAATTTAGAAAATAGAAATATTATGCTATTGTATCGTATGTGGTACAATGATGAACTACCCGTCCATGTGCCTTATCTCATACTAAGTCATATGGAAAGCGTCCTGAGCCAAAGAAATGCCTCGTTACCTTACGGAACGTTGATTGCCCGGATGTTGGAACTCCAAGGAGTTTCAATCCCGGAGAACGATTGGGACTTCCGATCGGAACAGCCAACAAATCTCGCATCTAAAGCAAACCTCCAACGTCTTGGATATCGGTATTCATCGAATGTACATGGCTGGGTTATCAGTCCCTCCAAAGATGCGGAAGCATTCCACCTTCCTCGCAATCCTACTCGGTGGCTGGAGGGTGACACCCAAACCGAGGAAGAGGAAAACGCCGACCCCGCCGATACTGACCTAAGCGGTGAAGCCCCGGATAGAAAACGTAAGAAGAAGGAGCGTGCAGAAAGCTCGAACGCCCCTTCAGAACACGACGAAAGGAGGTTTGCTTATATGAAGGCGTTATTCGAGGAGATGGATGAGCGGGTTGAAAAACAGGGACGAATAATGCGAGACGCATTTCGTGAGGACCTGCATGCTTCCGAGACCAGGATGATCGAGAATGTGGGTCGTCAATTTTCCGATCTCTATGTTCACCTTGGAAATCGCTTCGGGCCGTACACGGCACCCCAAGACCGAGTCCCGCGTACCTCTCCTCATCAGACCACCGAGCATCCGTCGGACTCCAACTCGGGACAATTCAATACCGACGCCTTCTTCGCAACTGATCCGAGCGCCCAACCCGAACAGAACCCTTACACCGGCCCCAATGAGATGTGATCGCCGGAGATGTTAAAAGTTTAAATGTGTTGTGTGTGTTATGTCATGATTCTTGTTTGTGAACAATTTGACTTGTTTATTGTTGTGTGTGTGTTTGTATCGGCATGTGTCATGCCGTCAACTGAGTAGATTTGATTTAGTGTCAGTTTAAACTGTTGCATCCATTTTGGTTTTTATTATTTATTTTTATAACCTATCAGTCCAGATGCAAGTGCGTTCGAACGCACCACTTTTTCCGTTCAGAACGCACATATTTTCTTAAAAATCTGCTAAATTTTGAAAAGATTGTCATCATTCCAAAACAAAAGAATTTGATCATATTTTCGAGCTCATACATTCATCAATTCATATTTACGAGCTCATACATTCATCAATTCATTCTTTGAGGGGGAGCTCGCATTTAGGGGGAGCCTTCCGGTGTTGAAGTCTCCTTGGCCCTTTTGATCTCTTTCAAAATGGGGGAGAAACGATCGTACGGAAAGTTCTCAACTAAATGATGAAACTCTCCGAACCGACAGTGTTTTGAAATTAATCAAAAGGGGGAGTTTGTTGGTTCAAATTTCCTGGTAGTTTGATTATTTCAAAACACTGTCAGTACTAATGTATACATCCAGAAAAGTGCAGGATAACATAGGTACGATACGAAGATGAAGGAGGACTTGTGAAGGAGGAGTTCATTGGATTACATCAAGAATCAGGACATGAAGTCTCAAGATAAACAAGAAAAGAAGAACACAAGGAAGGCCATTGGAACACATCAAGACTCAAGATGTTGAAGCCTTCCGTGAGTGGGATACGCCACAAATAAACCATAGGTACAAACCTAGTAGACCTCAAGTAAAATCATGTTCAAAATAACAAAGAGTTCAGTCAAGCAGGAAGTGCGTTCTGAACGAACTCAAAGTCCGTTCCGTTCAGAACGGACTTGCTAAATATCAAAACTGTAAAGCTTGATTAGAACCAAACGTGTCACAGGGATGTGTGCGTTCGAACGAACAATCATGTCCGTTCGAACGGACAATTAGAATCCGTTCACTCACCTTCTGAGTGCGTTGAACGGACAATCTTTCCTGTGAACGGAAATATGTCACAGGGATGTGTGCGTTCGAACGAACACACATGTGCGTTCGAACGGACAACCTGGAATCCGTTCACCCACTTTTCAGTGCGTTGAACGGACTCTTGTTCCTGTGAACGCAAAATGCTATGTATAATTGAGTCCGTTACGAACGGACATTGTCCGTTTGAACGGACCCAAGATGTACTTGCACGTTATTTTGAAACGGCTAGTGCAAACTTCAAGTGCGTTCTGAACGGACTGTATGCGTTCGAACGCACTGCAAGTTTTCTGAAGGATTTCTATAGAGAGTATAAATATAATCCTTCATGGGTCTCTCTCTCTCACTTCCTCATTTTCAAACTTTCAAACCTAAAAAGAGAGAAACCCTAAGCTGTGATTATCTATATCCATTGATAGCTTGAGAAACCTCTTTAGATCGTTGATCTACTTTCGATATTCTCCACTAATCGTATCCCACTCACGTGACCGATCACGTTGTAGCTCGATTAGTGAAAAAGTGTAATAGGCTAGTGCAACAAATTGTAAAGAGCCTAAGCTATAGATCGATAGAAGCGTGTAAATCGATCTAGGCTAATCCTTGTAATCGAGTTGAGTTGGAATTCAATCGAAGGCCAAAAAGAGGCACAAGGCATTCCCGGAGACGTAGGTACTCGCGAATAATTGAGTCGGTCAATTAAGCGAGTAAAGGGTGAGTTAAAGCTACAAAGCAACCACCTACCGAACTTCGTAAACAAACATCTTGTGTCAAAGTGTTTGTACGGTATCATCTTTATCATCCAAATTATTATTTATTCCGCACCGTAAATTAGGTTTAAATCTAAACTAAGTATAAGTTAGATTGCCGAATTTACCCCCCCTCTAGGTTAGAATTAACCAACAATTGGTATCAGAGCAAGGTACTAACCATCTCTTTGAGTATTAGGGATAACTTGTACTTAACGATCAAATGACCGAAATTAATCCTATTGTACGAAACTCATCGATAAATCCGATAAACACCGTACCCAAATCAAATATATCAAACTCACGTGAATTAGATGGAATCAATTGGAGTTCTTGGAAGAAATGCATGCTAAATGCATTCGCTCTCCAAGGACTTGACAAGGTAGTGTTACAAGGCTTTGTCTTGGCCCAAGAGGTTGACACGGACGGAAATGTAATCTACCCCGATCAAACTAGGGAAGATAGAACTAATGACATTTACGCTCAAAACTTAATGCTAAACAACGTAATTAGTTCTATCGGATCGCTAGTTGATCATTGTGAAAACTCATTTGAAATGTGGCGTATGCTCAATGAGAGATACGAGGGTACATCTCAAATGAGAAGAACTAATATCATCGGACTTGAACAAGAATTCAACAATCTCCGAATGATTGAGGGAGAGTCCGTTGATAAAATATGGGCAAAAATCAATGTATTAAAAACCCGATATGCCACCCAACATGCACCTCTTACCGATGATAGAATTATTGCTAGATTACTTCAAGCCATGCCCCGGAGTTGGGAATCTTTACGTGTAGCTTTAGGTACGGCGGTCGCATCACAAGATCTCACTCCCGAAGAATTGGTAAGTCAATTCCGGAACTTCGAGATTCGACTCAAGCAACTCGATGAAGAACAAGGAATCTTCACGACAACTCCTCGATCTAAAGCCATAGCCTTGCCCGCCGTGAATGCAAGCAACGAGGACAATGAGATGGACGACCTCACTTTGCGACTCCTAGAATGGCAAAGGGATGAAAAGCGATTTAATGAGAATCGAAAACAAAAGGGACTGAAACCTCATTGCTTTTGGTGTAAGAAGTTTGGACATATGATGGAGTCGTGTTGGACGCTCCATCCTGAAAATTCTCGGTGGAATAAAAAGGATGACGATCACAAGGATCGAGATAGATGAGAACCTCGATATGAAAGAAGATATGAGGACAAGGGCCGAGATGATCGCCACAAATACAAAGGTAAAGATCATAAAAAGAAAAAGGCATATAAAGCTCATGTAAATTCCAGGTGGGGAGAAACGGATGGATCAAGCACATCATCTGAATCGGATGGTCCATCAAACCGACACCCCGCAAACCTTGCACTTATGGTAAGGATCGATTCTCCACAAATGAGCGCAGTGGAAGCGGCAATCAGATCTCTTCGAATTGAACGAGGGTTAACCACTACACCTCGCACTCCCACACGTATAGACGAAGAACCATCTACTCCAAGCTCAACACATGACCAAGGTCATGAGGTACGTATTAACTCTATAACTAACGTAGAATCATTACATCATCCTGAGTTTTCTCCTGCATTCAAATTAGAACTCGAGTTGTGTGACGAGTTTCTAAAAGATGAAGGAAACTTTCAACAAATAGAGAGTAAACTTGAGAGCTCAACACAAACTCTCAAGGATAAGGTAGCTTCTCTCGAACTATCTATTTTGGCATATAGATCTCAACTAAAAGAATTTAAATGGTTTTCAAAATGTGAGTGTCAAACCCTTAAAGGTGAGATGTCTCATTTTTTCTAAAAAAGACCAAAATAGTTCTCTAAAATGAGCAAAATACTTCATTTTTCATGTTTTTCTCAAAAAACTCCGGGATTGAAGACTAACACATACAAATTTCAATTTTTCCATTTTTTTGCAAAAAATCAAAAACTGAAGTCTAGCACCTTAAAAAATATCAATTATCATTTTTTCTAAAAGAGTCCAAAATAGTTCTCTAAAATGAGCAAAATACTTCATTTTTCATGTTTTTCTCAAAAAACGTTGTGATTGAAGACTAACACATACAAATTTCTATTTTTCAAATTTTTTGCAAAAAATCAAAAACCGAAGTCTAACACCTTCAAAAATATCAATAATCATTTTTTCTAAAAAAGACCAAAATAGTTCTCTAAAATGAGCAAAATACTTCATTTTTCATGTTTTTTTCTCAAAAAACTCCGGGATTGAAGACTAACACATACAAATTTCTATTTTTCCTATTTTTTTTGCATAAAATCAAAAACTGAAGTCTAACACCTTCAAAAATATCAATTATCATTTTTTCTAAAAAAGACCAAAATAGTTCTATAAAATGAGCAAAATACTTCATTTTTCATGATTTTCTCAAAAAATTCCGTGATTGAAGACTAACACATACAAATTTCAATTTTTCCAATTTTTTGCAAAAAATCAAAAACTGAAGTCTAACACCTTCAAAAATATCAATTATCATTTTTTCTAAAAAAGACCAAAATAGTTCTCTAAAATGAGCAAAATACTTCATTTTTTATGATTTTCTCAAAAAATTCCGTGATTGAAGACTAACACATACAAATTTCTATCTTTCCTATTTTTTGCATAAAATCAAAAACTGAAGTCTGACACCTTCAAAAATATCAATTATCATTTTTTCTAAAAAAGACCAATATAGTTCCCTAAAATGAGCAAAATACTTCATTTTTCATGATTTTCTCAAAAAATTCTGTGATTGAAGACTAACACATACAAATTTCAATTTTTCCAATTTTTTGCAACAAATCAAAAACTGAAGTCTAACACCTTCAAAAATATCAATTATCATTTTTTCTAAAAAAGACCAAAATAGTTCTCTAAAATGAGCAAAATACTTCATTTTTCATGATTTTCTCAAAAAATTCCGTGATTGAAGACTAACACATACAAATTTCAATTTTTCCAATTTTTTGCAAAAAATAAAAAACTGAAGTCTAACACCTTCAAAAATATCAATTATCATTTTTTCAGAAAAAGGCCAAAATAGTTCTCTGAAATGAGCAAAATACTTCATTTTTCATGTTTTTCTCAAAAAACTTCGTGATTGAAGACTAACACATACAAATTTCAATTTTTCCATTTTTTTGCAAAAAATCAAAAACTGAAGTCTAACACCTTAAAAAATATCAATTATCATTTTTTCTAAAAGAGTCCAAAATAGTTCTCTAAAATGAGCAAAATACTTCATTTTTCATCTTTTTCTCAAAAAACGTCGTGCTTGAAGACTAACACATACAAATTTCTATTTTTCCTATTTTTTGCAAAAAATCAAAAACCGAAGTCTAACACCTTCAAAAATATCAATTATCATTTTTTCTAAAAAAGACCAAAATAGTTCTCTAAAATGAGCAAAATACTTCATTTTTCATGTTTTTCTCAAAAAACTCCGGGATTAAAGACTAACACATACAAATTTCTATTTTTCATATTTTTTTGCATAAAATCAAAAATTGAAGTCTAACACCTTCAAAAATATCAATTATCATTTTTTCTAAAAAAGACCAAAATAGTTCTCTAAAATGAGCAAAATACTTCATTTTTCATTATTTTCTCAAAAAATAATGTGATTGAAGACTAACACATACAAATTTCAATTTTTCCAATTTTTTGCAAAAAATCAAAAATTAAAGTCTAACGCCTTCAAAAATATCAATTATCATTTTTTCTAAAAAAGACCAAAATTGTTCTCTAAAATGAGCAAAATACTTCATTTTTTATGATTTTCTCAAAAAATTCCGTGATTGAAGACTAACACATACAAATTTCTATTTTTCCTATTTTTTGCATAAAATCAAAAACTGAAGTCTAACACCTTCAAAAATATCAATTATCATTTTTTCTAAAAAAGACCAATAGAGTTCCCTAAAATGAGCAAAATATTTCATTTTTCATGATTTTCTCAAAAAATTCCGTGATTGAAGACTAACACATACAAATTTCAATTTTTCCAATTTTTTGCAAAAAATCAAAAACTGAAGTCTAACACCTTCCAAAATATCAATTATCATTTTTTCTAAAAATGACCAAAATAGTTCTCTAAAATGAGCAAAATACTTCATTTTTCATGTTTTTTCTCAAAAAACTCCGGGATTGAAGACTAACACTTACAAATTTCTATTTTTCCTATTTTTTTTGCATAAAATCAAAAACTGAAGTCTAACACCTTCAAAAATATCAATTATCATTTTTTCTAAAAAAGACCAAAATAGTTCTCTAAAATGAGCAAAATACTTCATTTTTCATGATTTTCTCAAAAAATTCCGTGATTGAAGACTAACACATACAAATTTCAATTTTTCCAATTTTTTGCAAAAAATCAAAAACTGAAGTCTTAACACCTCCCAAAATATCAATTATCATTTTTTCTAAAAAAGACCAAAATAGTTCTCTAAAATGAGCAAAATACTTCATTTTTCATGATTTTCTCAAAAAATTCCGTGATTGAAGACTAACACATACAAATTTCAATTTTTCCAATTTTTTGCAAAAAATCAAAAACTGAAGTCTAACACCTTCAAAAATATCAATTATCATTTTTTCTAAAAAAGACCAAAATAGTTCTCTAAAATGAGCAAAATACTTCATTTTTTATGATTTTCTCAAAAAATTCCGTGATTGAAGACTAACACATACAAATTTATATTTTTCCTATTTTTTGCATAAAATCAAAAACTGAAGTCTAACACCTTCAAAAATATCAATTATCATTTTTTCTAAAAAAGACCAATATAGTTCCCTAAAATGAGCAAAATACTTCATTTTTCATGATTTTCTCAAAAAATTCCGTGATTGAAGACTAACACATACAAATTTCAATTTTTTTCAATTTTTTGCAACAAATCAAAAACTGAAGTCTAACACCTTCAAAAATATCAATTATCATTTTTTCTAAAAAAGACCAAAATAGTTCTCTAAAATGAGCAAAATACTTCATTTTTCATGATTTTCTCAAAAAATTCCGTGATTGAAGACTAACACATACAAATTTCAATTTTTCCAATTTTTTGCAAAAAATAAAAAACTGAAGTCTAACACCTTCAAAAATATCAATTATCATTTTTTCAGAAAAAGGCCAAAATAGTTCTCTGAAATGAGCAAAATACTTCATTTTTCATGTTTTTCTCAAAAAACGTCGTGATTGAAGACTAACACATACAAATTTCAATTTTTCCATTTTTTTGCAAAAAATCAAAAACTGAAGTCTAACACCTTAAAAAATATCAATTATCATTTTTTCTAAAAGAGTCCAAAATAGTTCTCTAAAATGAGCAAAATACTTCATTTTTCATCTTTTTCTCAAAAAACGTCGTGCTTGAAGACTAACACATACAAATTTCTATTTTTCCTATTTTTTGCAAAAAATCAAAAACCGAAGTCTAACACCTTCAAAAATATCAATTATCATTTTTTCTAAAAAAGACCAAAATAGTTCTCTAAAATGAGCAAAATACTTCATTTTTCATGTTTTTCTCAAAAAACTCCGGGATTAAAGACTAACACATACAAATTTCTATGTTTCATATTTTTTTGCATAAAATCAAAAATTGAAGTCTAACACCTTCAAAAATATCAATTATCATTTTTTCTAAAAAAGACCAAAATAGTTCTCTAAAATGAGCAAAATACTTCATTTTTCATTATTTTCTCAAAAAATAACGTGATTGAAGACTAACACATACAAATTTCAATTTTTCCAATTTTTTGCAAAAAATCAAAAATTAAAGTCTAACGCCTTCAAAAATATCAATTATCATTTTTTCTAAAAAAGACCAAAATTGTTCTCTAAAATGAGCAAAATACTTCATTTTTTATGATTTTCTCAAAAAATTCCGTGATTGAAGACTAACACATACAAATTTCTATTTTTCCTATTTTTTGCATAAAATCAAAAACTGAAGTCTAACACCTTCAAAAATATCAATTATCATTTTTTCTAAAAAAGACCAAGAGAGTTCCCTAAAATGAGCAAAATACTTCATTTTTCATGATTTTCTCAAAAAATTCCGTGATTGAAGACTAACACATACAAATTTCAATTTTTCCAATTTTTTGCAAAAAATCAAAAACTGAAGTCTAACACCTTCAAAAATATCAATTATCATTTTTTCTAAAAATGACCAAAATAGTTCTCTAAAATGAGCAAAATACTTCATTTTTCATGTTTTTTCTCAAAAAACTCCGGGATTGAAGACTAACACTTACAAATTTCTATTTTTCCTATTTTTTTTGCATAAAATCAAAAACTGAAGTCTAACACCTTCAAAAATATCAATTATCATTTTTTCTAAAAAAGACCAAAATAGTTCTCTAAAATGAGCAAAATACTTCATTTTTCATGATTTTCTCAAAAAATTCCGTGATTGAAGACTAACACATACAAATTTCAATTTTTCCAATTTTTTGCAAAAAATAAAAAACTGAAGTCTTAACACCTCCAAAAATATCAATTATCATTTTTTCTAAAAAAGACCAAAATAGTTCTCTAAAATGAGCAAAATACTTCATTTTTCATGATTTTCTCAAAAAATTCCGTGATTGAAGACTAACACATACAAATTTCAATTTTTCCAATTTTTTGCAAAAAATCAAAAACTGAAGTCTAACACCTTCAAAAATATCAATTATCATTTTTTCTAAAAAAGACCAAAATAGTTCTCTAAAATGAGCAAAATACTTCATTTTTTATGATTTTCTCAAAAAATTCCGTGATTGAAGACTAACACATACAAATTTATATTTTTCCTATTTTTTGCATAAAATCAAAAACTGAAGTCTAACACCTTCAAAAATATCAATTATCATTTTTTCTAAAAAAGACCAATATAGTTCCCTAAAATGAGCAAAATACTTCATTTTTCATGATTTTCTCAAAAAATTCCGTGATTGAAGACTAACACATACAAATTTCAATTTTTTTCAATTTTTTGCAACAAATCAAAAACTGAAGTCTAACACCTTCAAAAATATCAATTATCATTTTTTCTAAAAAAGACCAAAATAGTTCTCTAAAATGAGCAAAATACTTCATTTTTCATGATTTTCTCAAAAAATTCCGTGATTGAAGACTAACACATACAAATTTCAATTTTTCCAATTTTTTGCAAAAAATAAAAAACTGAAGTCTAACACCTTCAAAAATATCAATTATCATTTTTTCGGAAAAAGGCCTAAATAGTTCTCTGAAATGAGCAAAATACTTCATTTTTCATGTTTTTCTCAAAAAACTTCGTGATTGAAGACTAACACATACAAATTTCAATTTTTCCATTTTTTTGCAAAAAATCAAAAACTGAAGTCTAACACCTTAAAAAATATCAATTATCATTTTTTCTAAAAGAGTCCAAAATAGTTCTCTAAAATGAGCAAAATACTTCATTTTTCATCTTTTTCTCAAAAAACGTCGTGCTTGAAGACTAACACATACAAATTTCTATTTTTCCTATTTTTTGCAAAAAATCAAAAACCGAAGTCTAACACCTTCAAAAATATCAATTATCATTTTTTCTAAAAAAGACCAAAATAGTTCTCTAAAATGAGCAAAATACTTCATTTTTCATGTTTTTCTCAAAAAACTCCGGGATTAAAGACTAACACATACAAATTTCTATTTTTCCTATTTTTTTTGCATAAAATCAAAAATTGAAGTCTAACACCTTCAAAAATATCAATTATCATTTTTTCTAAAAAAGAGCAAAATAGTTCTCTAAAATGAGCAAAATAGTTCATTTTTCATTATTTTCTCAAAAAATTCCGTGATTGAAGACTAACACATACAAATTTAAATTTTTCCAATTTTTTGCAAAAAATCAAAAATTGAAGTCTAACGCCTTCAAAAATATCAATTATCATTTTTTCTAAAAAAGACCAAAATTGTTCTCTAAAATGAGCAAAATACTACATTTTTTATGATTTTCTCAAAAAATTCCGTGATCGAAGACTAACACATACAAATTTCAATTTTTCCAATTTTTTGCATAAAATCCAAAACTGAAGTCTAACACCTTCAAAAATATCAATTATCATTTTTTCTAAAAAAGACCAATATACTTCCCAAAAATGAGCAAAATACTTCATTTTTCATGATTTTCTCAAAAAATTCCGTGATCGAAGACTAACACATACAAATTTCAATTTTTCCAATTTTTTGCAAAAAATCAAAAACTGAAGTCTAACACCTTCAAAAATATCAATTATCATTTTTTCTAAATAAGACCAAAATAGTTCTCTAATATGAGCAAAATACTTCATTTTTCATGATTTTCTCAAAAAATTCCGTGATTGAAGACTAACACATACAAATTTCATTTTTTCCAATTTTTTGCAAAAAATAAAAAACTGAAGTCTAACACCTTCAAAAATATCAATTATCATTTTTTCTGAAAAAGACCAAAATAGTTCTCTGAAATGAGAAAAATACTTCATTTTTCATGTTTTTCACAAAAAACTTCGTGATTGAAGACTAACACATACAAATTTCAATTTTTCCATTTTTTTGCAAAAAATCAAAAACTGAAGTCTAACACCATAAAAAATATCAATTATCATTTTTTCTAAAAGTGTCCAAAATAGTTCTCTAAAATGAGCAAAATACTTCATTTTTCATGTTTTTCTCAAAAAACGTTGTGATCGAAGACTAACACATACAAATTTCTATTTTTCCAATTTTTTGCAAAAAATCAAAAACCGAAGTCTAACACCTTCAAAAATATCAATTATCATTTTTTCTAAAAAAGACCAAAATAGTTCTCTAAAAAGAGCAAAATACTTCATTTTTCATGTTTTTCTCAAAAAACTCCGGGATTGAAGACTAACACATACAAATTTCAATTTTTCCTATTTTTTTGCATAAAATCAAAAACTGAAGTCTAACACCTTCAAAAATATCAATTATCATTTTTTCTAAAAAAGACCAAAATAGTTCTCTAAAATGAGCAAAATACTTCATTTTTTTGTGATTTTCTCAAAAAATACCGTGATTGAAGACTAACACATACAAATTTCTATTTTTCCTATTTTTTGCATAAAATCAAAAACTGAAGTCTAACACCTTCAAGAATATCAATTATCATTTTTTCTAAAAAAGACCAATATAGTTCCCTAAAATGAGCAAAATACTTCATTTTTCATGATTTTCTCAGAAAATTCCGTGATTGAAGACTAACACATACAAATTTCAATTTTTCCAATTTTTTGCAACAAATCAAAAACTGAAGTCTAACACCTTCAAAAATATCAATTATCATTTTTTCTAAAAAAGACCAATATAGTTCCCTAAAATGAGCAAAATACTTCATTTTTCATGATTTTCTCAAAAAATTCCGTGATTGAAGACTAACACATACAAATTTCAATTTTTCCAATTTTTTGCAACAAATCAAAAACTGAATTATAACACCTTCAAAAATATCAATTATCATTTTTTCTAAAAGAGTCCAAAATAGTTCTCTGAAATGAGCAAAATACTTCATTTTTCATGTTTTTCTCAAAAAACTTCGTGATTGAAGACTAACACATACAAATTTCAATTTTTCCATTTTTTTGCAAAAAATCAAAAACTGAAGTCTAACACCTTAAAAAATATCAATTATCATTTTTTCTAAAAGAGTCCAAAATAGTTCTCTAAAATGAGCAAAATACTTCATTTTTCATCTTTTTCTCAAAAAACGTCGTGCTTGAAGACTAACACATACAAATTTCTATTTTTCCTATTTTTTGCAAAAAATCAAAAACCGAAGTCTAACACCTTCAAAAATATCAATTATCATTTTTTCTAAAAAAGACCAAAATAGTTCTCTAAAATGAGCAAAATACTTCATTTTTCATGTTTTTCTCAAAAAACTCCGGGATTAAAGACTAACACATACAAATTTCTATTTTTCCTATATTTTTGCACAAAATCAAAAATTGAAGTCTAACACCTTCAAAAATATCAATTATCATTTTTTCTAAAAAAGACCAAAATAGTTCTCTAAAATGAGCAAAATACTTCATTTTTCATTATTTTCTCAAAAAATAACGTGATTGAAGACTAACACATACAAATTTCAATTTTTCCAATTTTTTGCAAAAAATCAAAAATTAAAGTCTAACGCCTTCAAAAATATCAATTATCATTTTTTCTAAAAAAGACCAAAATTGTTCTCTAAAATGAGCAAAATACTTCATTTTTTATGATTTTCTCAAAAAATTCCGTGATTGAAGACTAACACATACAAATTTCTATTTTTCCTATTTTTTGCATAAAATCAAAAACTGAAGTCTAACACCTTCAAAAATATCAATTATCATTTTTTCTAAAAAAGACCAATAGAGTTCCCTAAAATGAGCAAAATACTTCATTTTTCATGATTTTCTCAAAAAATTCCGTGATTGAAGACTAACACATACAAATTTCAATTTTTCCAATTTTTTGCAAAAAATCAAAAACTGAAGTCTAACACCTTCAAAAATATCAATTATCATTTTTTCTAAAAAAGACCAATATAGTTCCCTAAAATGAGCAAAATACTTCATTTTTCATGATTTTCTCAAAAAATTCCGTGATTGAAGACTAACACATACAAATTTCAATTTTTTTCAATTTTTTGCAACAAATCAAAAACTGAAGTCTAACACCTTCAAAAATATCAATTATCATTTTTTCTAAAAAAGACCAAAATAGTTCTCTAAAACGAGCAAAATACTCCTTTTTTCATGATTTTCTCAAAAAATTCCGTGATTGAAGACTAACACATACAAATTTCAATTTTTCCAATTTTTTGCAAAAAATCAAAAACTGAAGTCTAACACCTCCAAAAATATCAATTATCATTTTTTCTAAAAAAGACCAAAATAGTTCTCTAAAATGAGCAAAATACTTCATTTTTCATGATTTTCTCAAAAAATTCCGTGATTGAAGACTAACACATACAAATTTCAATTTTTCCAATTTTTTGCAAAAAATCAAAAACTGAAGTCTAACACCTTCAAAAATATCAATTATCATTTTTTCTAAAAAAGACCAAAATAGTTCTCTAAAATGAGCAAAATACTTCATTTTTTATGATTTTCTCAAAAAATTCCGTGATTGAAGACTAACACATACAAATTTATATTTTTCCTATTTTTTGCATAAAATCAAAAACTGAAGTCTAACACCTTCAAAAATATCAATTATCATTTTTTCTAAAAAAGACCAATATAGTTCCCTAAAATGAGCAAAATACTTCATTTTTCATGATTTTCTCAAAAAATTCCGTGATTGAAGACTAACACATACAAATTTCAATTTTTTTTCAATTTTTTGCAACAAATCAAAAACTGAAGTCTAACACCTTCAAAAATATCAATTATCATTTTTTCTAAAAAAGACCAAAATAGTTCTCTAAAATGAGCAAAATACTTCATTTTTCATGATTTTCTCAAAAAATTCCGTGATTGAAGACTAACACATACAAATTTCAATTTTTCCAATTTTTTGCAAAAAATCAAAAACTGAAGTCTAACACCTTCAAAAATATCAATTATCATTTTTTCTAAAAATGACCAAAATAGTTCTCTAAAATGAGCAAAATACTTCATTTTTCATGTTTTTTCTCAAAAAACTCCGGGATTGAAGACTAACACATACAAATTTCTATTTTTCCTATTTTTTTTGCATAAAATCAAAAACTGAAGTCTAACACCTTCAAAAATATCAATTATCATTTTTTCTAAAAAAGACCAAAATAGTTCTCTAAAATGAGCAAAATACTTCATTTTTCATGATTTTCTCAAAAAATTCCGTGATTGAAGACTAACACATACAAATTTCAATTTTTCCAATTTTTTGCAAAAAATCAAAAACTGAAGTCTAACACCTCCAAAAATATCAATTATCATTTTTTCTAAAAAAGACCAAAATAGTTCTCTAAAATGAGCAAAATACTTCATTTTTCATGATTTTCTCAAAAAATTCCGTGATTGAAGACTAACACATACAAATTTCAATTTTTTCCAATTTTTTGCAAAAAATCAAAAATTAAAGTCTAACGCCTTCAAAAATATCAATTATCATTTTTTCTAAAAAAGACCAAAATTGTTCTCTAAAATGAGCAAAATACTTCATTTTTTATGATTTTCTCAAAAAATTCCGTGATTGAAGACTAACACATACAAATTTCTATTTTTCCTATTTTTTGCATAAAATCAAAAACTGAAGTCTAACACCTTCAAAAATATCAATTATCATTTTTTCTAAAAAAGACCAATAGAGTTCCCTAAAATTAGCAAAATACTTCATTTTTCATGATTTTCTCAAAAAATTCCGTGATTGAAGACTAACACATACAAATTTCAATTTTTCCAATTTTTTGCAAAAAATCAAAAACTGAAGTCTAACACCTTCAAAAATATCAATTATCATTTTTTCTAAAAAAGACCAATATAGTTCCCTAAAATGAGCAAAATACTTCATTTTTCATGATATTCTCAAAAAATTCCGTGATTGAAGACTAACACATACAAATTTCAATTTTTTTCAATTTTTTGCAACAAATCAAAAACTGAAGTCTAACACCTTCAAAAATATCAATTATCATTTTTTCTAAAAAAGACCAAAATAGTTCTCTAAAATGAGCAAAATACTTCATTTTTCATGATTTTCTCAAAAAATTCCGTGATTGAAGACTAACACATACAAATTTCAATTTTTCCAATTTTTTGCAAAAAATCAAAAACTGAAGTCTAACACCTCCAAAAATATCAATTATCATTTTTTCTAAAAAAGACCAAAATAGTTCTCTAAAATGAGCAAAATACTTCATTTTTCATGATTTTCTCAAAAAATTCCGTGATTGAAGACTAACACATACAAATTTCAATTTTTCCAATTTTTTGCAAAAAATCAAAAACTGAAGTCTAACACCTTCAAAAATATCAATTATCATTTTTTCTAAAAAAGACCAAAATAGTTCTCTAAAATGAGCAAAATACTTCATTTTTCATGTTTTTCTCAAAAAACTCCGGGATTAAAGACTAACACATACAAATTTCTATTTTTCCTATATTTTTGCACAAAATCAAAAATTGAAGTCTAACACCTTCAAAAATATCAATTATCATTTTTTCTAAAAAAGACCAAAATAGTTCTCTAAAATGAGCAAAATACTTCATTTTTCATTATTTTCTCAAAAAATAACGTGATTGAAGACTAACACATACAAATTTCAATTTTTCCAATTTTTTGCAAAAAATCAAAAATTAAAGTCTAACGCCTTCAAAAATATCAATTATCATTTTTTCTAAAAAAGACCAAAATTGTTCTCTAAAATGAGCAAAATACTTCATTTTTTATGATTTTCTCAAAAAATTCCGTGATTGAAGACTAACACATACAAATTTCTATTTTTCCTATTTTTTGCATAAAATCAAAAACTGAAGTCTAACACCTTCAAAAATATCAATTATCATTTTTTCTAAAAAAGACCAATAGAGTTCCCTAAAATGAGCAAAATACTTCATTTTTCATGATTTTCTCAAAAAATTCCGTGATTGAAGACTAACACATACAAATTTCAATTTTTCCAATTTTTTGCAAAAAATCAAAAACTGAAGTCTAACACCTTCAAAAATATCAATTATCATTTTTTCTAAAAAAGACCAATATAGTTCCCTAAAATGAGCAAAATACTTCATTTTTCATGATTTTCTCAAAAAATTCCGTGATTGAAGACTAACACATACAAATTTCAATTTTTTTCAATTTTTTGCAACAAATCAAAAACTGAAGTCTAACACCTTCAAAAATATCAATTATCATTTTTTCTAAAAAGACCAAAATAGTTCTCTAAAACGAGCAAAATACTCCTTTTTTCATGATTTTCTCAAAAAATTCCGTGATTGAAGACTAACACATACAAATTTCAATTTTTCCAATATTTTGCAAAAAATCAAAAACTGAAGTCTAACACCTCCAAAAATATCAATTATCATTTTTTCTAAAAAAGACCAAAATAGTTCTCTAAAATGAGCAAAATACTTCATTTTTCATGATTTTCTCAAAAAATTCCGTGATTGAAGACTAACACATACAAATTTCAATTTTTCCAATTTTTTGCAAAAAATCAAAAACTGAAGTCTAACACCTTCAAAAATATCAATTATCATTTTTTCTAAAAAAGACCAAAATAGTTCTCTAAAATGAGCAAAATACTTCATTTTTTATGATTTTCTCAAAAAATTCCGTGATTGAAGACTAACACATACAAATTTATATTTTTCCTATTTTTTGCATAAAATCAAAAACTGAAGTCTAACACCTTCAAAAATATCAATTATCATTTTTTCTAAAAAAGACCAATATAGTTCCCTAAAATGAGCAAAATACTTCATTTTTCATGATTTTCTCAAAAAATTCCGTGATTGAAGACTAACACATACAAATTTCAATTTTTTTTCAATTTTTTGCAACAAATCAAAAACTGAAGTCTAACACCTTCAAAAATATCAATTATCATTTTTTCTAAAAAAGACCAAAATAGTTCTCTAAAATGAGCAAAATACTTCATTTTTCATGATTTTCTCAAAAAATTCCGTGATTGAAGACTAACACATACAAATTTCAATTTTTCCAATTTTTTGCAAAAAATCAAAAACTGAAGTCTAACACCTTCAAAAATATCAATTATCATTTTTTCTAAAAATGACCAAAATAGTTCTCTAAAATGAGCAAAATACTTCATTTTTCATGTTTTTTCTCAAAAAACTCCGGGATTGAAGACTAACACATACAAATTTCTATTTTTCCTATTTTTTTTGCATAAAATCAAAAACTGAAGTCTAACACCTTCAAAAATATCAATTATCATTTTTTCTAAAAAAGACCAAAATAGTTCTCTAAAATGAGCAAAATACTTCATTTTTCATGATTTTCTCAAAAAATTCCGTGATTGAAGACTAACACATACAAATTTCAATTTTTCCAATTTTTTGCAAAAAATCAAAAACTGAAGTCTAACACCTCCAAAAATATCAATTATCATTTTTTCTAAAAAAGACCAAAATAGTTCTCTAAAATGAGCAAAATACTTCATTTTTCATGATTTTCTCAAAAAATTCCGTGATTGAAGACTAACACATACAAATTTCAATTTTTTCCAATTTTTTGCAAAAAATCAAAAATTAAAGTCTAACGCCTTCAAAAATATCAATTATCATTTTTTCTAAAAAAGACCAAAATTGTTCTCTAAAATGAGCAAAATACTTCATTTTTTATGATTTTCTCAAAAAATTCCGTGATTGAAGACTAACACATACAAATTTCTATTTTTCCTATTTTTTGCATAAAATCAAAAACTGAAGTCTAACACCTTCAAAAATATCAATTATCATTTTTTCTAAAAAAGACCAATAGAGTTCCCTAAAATTAGCAAAATACTTCATTTTTCATGATTTTCTCAAAAAATTCCGTGATTGAAGACTAACACATACAAATTTCAATTTTTCCAATTTTTTGCAAAAAATCAAAAACTGAAGTCTAACACCTTCAAAAATATCAATTATCATTTTTTCTAAAAAAGACCAATATAGTTCCCTAAAATGAGCAAAATACTTCATTTTTCATGATATTCTCAAAAAATTCCGTGATTGAAGACTAACACATACAAATTTCAATTTTTTTCAATTTTTTGCAACAAATCAAAAACTGAAGTCTAACACCTTCAAAAATATCAATTATCATTTTTTCTAAAAAAGACCAAAATAGTTCTCTAAAATGAGCAAAATACTTCATTTTTCATGATTTTCTCAAAAAATTCCGTGATTGAAGACTAACACATACAAATTTCAATTTTTCCAATTTTTTGCAAAAAATCAAAAACTGAAGTCTAACACCTCCAAAAATATCAATTATCATTTTTTCTAAAAAAGACCAAAATAGTTCTCTAAAATGAGCAAAATACTTCATTTTTCATGATTTTCTCAAAAAATTCCGTGATTGAAGACTAACACATACAAATTTCAATTTTTCCAATTTTTTGCAAAAAATCAAAAACTGAAGTCTAACACCTTCAAAAATATCAATTATCATTTTTTCTAAAAAAGACCAAAATAGTTCTCTAAAATGAGCAAAATACTTCATTTTTTATGATTTTCTCAAAAAATTCCGTGATTGAAGACTAACACATACAAATTTATATTTTTCCTATTTTTTGCATAAAATCAAAAACTGAAGTCTAACACCTTCAAAAATATCAATTATCATTTTTTCTAAAAAAGACCAATATAGTTCCCTAAAATGAGCAAAATACTTCATTTTTCATGATTTTCTCAAAAAATTCCGTGATTGAAGACTAACACATACAAATTTCAATTTTTTTCAATTTTTTGCAACAAATCAAAAACTGAAGTCTAACACCTTCAAAAATATCAATTATCATTTTTTCTAAAAAAGACCAAAATAGTTCTCTAAAATGAGCAAAATACTTCATTTTTCATGATTTTCTCAAAAAATTCCGTGATTGAAGACTAACACATACAAATTTCAATTTTTCCAATTTTTTGCAAAAAATCAAAAACTGAAGTCTAACACCTTCAAAAATATCAATTATCATTTTTTCTAAAAATGACCAAAATAGTTCTCTAAAATGAGCAAAATACTTCATTTTTCATGTTTTTTCTCAAAAAACTCCGGGATTGAAGACTAACACATACAAATTTCTATTTTTCCTATTTTTTTTGCATAAAATCAAAAACTGAAGTCTAACACCTTCAAAAATATCAATTATCATTTTTTCTAAAAAAGACCAAAATAGTTCTCTAAAATGAGCAAAATACTTCATTTTTCATGATTTTCTCAAAAAATTCCGTGATTGAAGACTAACACATACAAATTTCAATTTTTCCAATTTTTTGCAAAAAATCAAAAACTGAAGTCTAACACCTTCAAAAATATCAATTATCATTTTTTCTAAAAAAGACCAAAATAGTTCTCTAAAATGAGCAAAATACTTCATTTTTTATGATTTTCTCAAAAAATTCCGTGATTGAAGACTAACACATACAAATTTATATTTTTCCTATTTTTTGCATAAAATCAAAAACTGAAGTCTAACACCTTCAAAAATATCAATTATCATTTTTTCTAAAAAAGACCAATATAGTTCCCTAAAATGAGCAAAATACTTCATTTTTCATGATTTTCTCAAAAAATTCCGTGATTGAAGACTAACACATACAAATTTCAATTTTTTTCAATTTTTTGCAACAAATCAAAAACTGAAGTCTAACACCTTCAAAAATATCAATTATCATTTTTTCTAAAAAAGACCAAAATAGTTCTCTAAAATGAGCAAAATACTTCATTTTTCATGATTTTCTCAAAAAATTCCGTGATTGAAGACTAACACATACAAATTTCAATTTTTCCAATTTTTTGCAAAAAATAAAAAACTGAAGTCTAACACCTTCAAAAATATCAATTATCATTTTTTCAGAAAAAGGCCTAAATAGTTCTCTGAAATGAGCAAAATACTTCATTTTTCATGTTTTTCTCAAAAAACTTCGTGATTGAAGACTAACACATACAAATTTCAATTTTTCCATTTTTTTGCAAAAAATCAAAAACTGAAGTCTAACACCTTAAAAAATATCAATTATCATTTTTTCTAAAAGAGTCCAAAATAGTTCTATAAAATGAGCAAAATACTTCATTTTTCATCTTTTTCTCAAAAAACGCCGTGCTTGAAGACTAACACATACAAATTTCTATTTTTCCTATTTTTTGCAAAAAATAAAAAACCGAAGTCTAACACCTTCAAAAATATCAATTATCATTTTTTCTAAAAAAGACCAAAATAGTTCTCTAAAATGAGCAAAATACTTCATTTTTCATGTTTTTCTCAAAAAACTCCGGGATTAAAGACTAACACATACAAATTTCTATTTTTCCTATTTTTTTTGCATAAAATCAAAAATTGAAGTCTAACATCTTCAAAAATATCAATTATCATTTTTTCTAAAAAAGAGCAAAATAGTTCTCTAAAATGAGCAAAATACTTCATTTTTCATTATTTTCTCAAAAAATTCCGTGATTGAAGACTAACACATACAAATTTCAATTTTTCCAATTTTTTGCAAAAAATCAAAAATTGAAGTCTAACGCCTTCAAAAATATCAATTATCATTTTTTCTAAAAAAGACCAAAATTGTTCTCTAAAATGAGCAAAATACTACATTTTTTATGATTTTCTCAAAAAATTCCGTGATCGAAGACTAACACATACAAATTTCAATTTTTCCAATTTTTTGCATAAAATCAAAAACTGAAGTCTAACACCTTCAAAAATATCAATTATCATTTTTTCTAAAAAAGACCAAAATACTTCCCAAAAATGAGCAAAATACTTCATTTTTCATGATTTTCTCAAAAAATTCCGTGATCGAAGACTAACACATACAAATTTCAATTTTTCCAATTTTTTGCAAAAAATCAAAAACTGAAGTCTAACACCTTCAAAAATATCAATTATCATTTTTTCTAAATAAGACCAAAATAGTTCTCTAATATGAGCAAAATACTTCATTTTTCATGATTTTCTCAAAAAATTCCGTGATTGAAGACTAACACATACAAATTTCAATTTTTCCAATTTTTTGCAAAAAATAAAAAACTGAAGTCTAACACCTTCAAAAATATCAATTATCATTTTTTCTGAAAAAGACCAAAATAGTTCTCTGAAATGAGAAAAATACTTCATTTTTCATGTTTTTCTCAAAAAACTTCGTGATTGAAGACTAACCCATACAAATTTCAATTTTTCCATTTTTTTGCAAAAAATCAAAAACTGAAGTCTAACACCATAAAAAATATCAATTATCATTTTTTCTAAAAGAGTCCAAAATAGTTCTCTAAAATGAGCAAAATACTTCATTTTTCATGTTTTTCTCAAAAAACGTTGTGATTGAAGACTAACACATACAAATTTCTATTTTTCCTATTTTTTTTGCATAAAATCAAAAATTGAAGTCTAACACCTTCAAAAATATCAATTATCATTTTTTCTAAAAAAGAGCAAAATAGTTCTCTAAAATGAGCAAAATACTTCATTTTTCATTATTTTCTCAAAAAATTCCGTGATTGAAGACTAACACATACAAATTTCAATTTTTCCAATTTTTTGCAAAAAATCAAAAATTGAAGTCTAACGCCTTCAAAAATATCAATTATCATTTTTTCTAAAAAAGACCAAAATTGTTCTCTAAAATGAGCAAAATACTACATTTTTTATGATTTTCTCAAAAAATTCCGTGATCGAAGACTAACACATACAAATTTCAATTTTTCCAATTTTTTGCATAAAATCAAAAACTGAAGTCTAACACCTTCAAAAATATCAATTATCATTTTTTCTAAAAAAGACCAATATACTTCCCAAAAATGAGCAAAATACTTCATTTTTCATGATTTTCTCAAAAAATTCCGTGATCGAAGACTAACACATACAAATTTCAATTTTTCCAATTTTTTGCAAAAAATCAAAAACTGAAGTCTAACACCTTCAAAAATATCAATTATCATTTTTTCTAAATAAGACCAAAATAGTTCTCTAATATGAGCAAAATACTTCATTTTTCATGATTTACTCAAAAAATTCCGTGATTGAAGACTAACACATACAAATTTCAATTTTTCCAATTTTTTGCAAAAAATAAAAAACTGAAGTCTAACACCTTCAAAAATATCAATTATCATTTTTTCTGAAAAAGACCAAAATAGTTCTCTGAAATGAGAAAAATACTTCATTTTTCATGTTTTTCTCAAAAAACTTCGTGATTGAAGACTAACCCATACAAATTTCAATTTTTCCATTTTTTTGCAAAAAATCAAAAACTGAAGTCTAACACCATAAAAAATATCAATTATCATTTTTTCTAAAAGAGTCCAAAATAGTTCTCTAAAATGAGCAAAATACTTCATTTTTCATGTTTTTCTCAAAAAACGTTGTGATTGAAGACTAACACATACAAATTTCTATTATTCCAATTTTTTGCAAAAAATCAAAAACCGAAGTCTAACACCTTCAAAAATATCAATTATCATTTTTTCTAAAAAAGACCAAAATAGTTCTCTAAAAAGAGCAAAATACTTCATTTTTCATGTTTTTCTCAAAAAACTCCGGGATTGAAGACTAACACATACAAATTTCAATTTTTCCTATTTTTTTGCATAAAATCAAAAACTGAAGTCTAACACCTTCAAAAATATCAATTATCATTTTTTCTAAAAAAGACCAAAATAGTTCTCTAAAATGAGCAAAATACTTCATTTTTTTGTGATTTTCTCAAAAAATACCGTGATTGAAGACTAACACATACAAATTTCTATTTTTCCTATTTTTTGCATAAAATCAAAAACTGAAGTCTAACACCTTCAAAAATATCAATTATCATTTTTTCTAAAAAAGACCAATATAGTTCCCTAAAATTAGCAAAATACTTCATTTTTCATGATTTTCTCAGAAAATTCCGTGATTGAAGACTAACACATACAAATTTCAATTTTTCCAATTTTTTGCAACAAATAAAAAACTGAAGTCTAACACCTTCAAAAATATCAATTATCATTTTTTCTAAAAAAGACCAATATAGTTCCCTAAAATGAGCAAAATACTTCATTTTTCATGATTTTCTCAAAAAATTCCGTGATTGAAGACTAACACATACAAATTTCAATTTTTCCAATTTTTTGCAACAAATCAAAAACTGAATTATAACACCTTCAAAAATATCAATTATCATTTTTTCTGAAAGAGTCCAAAATAGTTCTCTGAAATGAGCAAAATACTTCATTTTTCATGTTTTTCTCAAAAAACTTCGTGATTGAAGACTAACACATACAAATTTCAATTTTTCCATTTTTTTGCAAAAAATCAAAAACTGAAGTCTAACACCTTAAAAAATATCAATTATCATTTTTTCTAAAAGAGTCCAAAATAGTTCTCTAAAATGAGCAAAATACTTCATTTTTCATCTTTTTCTCAAAAAAAGTCGTGCTTGAAGACTAACACATACAAATTTCTATTTTTCCTATTTTTTGCAAAAAATCAAAAACCGAAGTCTAACACCCTCAAAAATATCAATTATCATTTTTTCTAAAAAAGACCAAAATAGTTCTCTAAAATGAGCAAAATACTTCATTTTTCATGTTTTTCTCAAAAAACTCCGGTATTAAAGACTAACACATACAAATTTCTATTTTTCCTATTTTTTTGCATAAAATCAAAAATTGAAGTCTAACACCTTCAAAAATATCAATTATCATTTTTTCTAAAAAAGACCAAAATAGTTCTCTAAAATGAGCAAAATACTTAATTTTTCATTATTTTCTCAAAAAATTCCGTGATTGACGACTAACACATACAAATTTCAATTTTTCCAATTTTTTGCAAAAAATCAAAAATTGAAGTCTAACGCCTTCAAAAATATCAATTATCATTTTTTCTAAAAAAGACCAAAATTGTTCTCTAAAATGAGCAAAATACTTCATTTTTTATGATTTTCTCAAAAAATTCCGCGATTGAAGACTAACACATACAAATTTCTATTTTTCCTATTTTTTGCATAAAATCAAAAACTGAAGTCTAACACCTTCAAAAATATCAATTATCATTTTTTCTAAAAAAGACCAATAGAGTTCCCTAAAATGAGCAAAATACTTCATTTTTCATGATTTTCTCAAAAAATTCCGTGATTGAAGACTAACACATACAAATTTCAATTTTTCCATTTTTTTGCAAAAAATCAAAAACTGAAGTCTAACACCTTCAAAAATATCAATTATCATTTTTTCTAAAAATGTCCAAAATAGTTCTCTAAAATGAGCAAAATACTTCATTTTTCATGTTTTTTCTCAAAAAACTCCGGGATTGAAGACTAACACATACAAATTTCTATTTTTCCTATTTTTTTGCATAAAATCAAAAACTGAAGTCTAACACCTTCAAAAATATCAATTATCATTTTTTCTAAAAAAGACCAAAATAGTTCTCTAAAATGAGCAAAATACTTCATTTTTCATGATTTTCTCAAAAAATTCCGTGATTGAAGACTAACACATACAAATTTCAATTTTTCCAATTTTTTGCAAAAAATCAAAAACTGAAGTCTAACACCTTCAAAAATATCAATTATCATTTTTTCTAAAAAAGACCAAAATAGTTCTCTAAAATGAGCAAAATACTTCATTTTTCATGATTTTCTCAAAAAATTCCGTGATTGAAGACTAACATACATACAAATTTCAATTTTTCCAATTTTTTGCAAAAAATCAAAAACTGAAGTCTAACACCTTCAAAAATATCAATTATCATTTTTTCTAAAAAAGACCAAAATAGTTCTCTAATATGAGCAAAATACTTCATTTTTTATGATTTTCTCAAAAAATTCCGTGATTGAAGACTAACACATACAAAAATTTCTATTTTACCAATTTAACACCTTCAAAAATATCAATTATCATTTTTTCTAAAAAAGACCAATATAGTTCCCTAAAATGAGCAAAATACTTCATTTTTCATGATTTTCTCAAAAAATTCCGTGATTGAAGACTAACACATACAAATTTCAATTTTTCCAATTTTTTGCAAAAAATTAAAAACTGAAGTCTAACACCTTCAAAAATATCAATTATCATTTTTTCTAAAAAAGACCTATATAGTTCTCTAAAATGAGCAAAATACTTCATTTTTCCTGATTTTCTCAAAAAATTCCGTGATTGAAGAATAACACATACAAATTTCAATTTTTCCAATTTTTTGCAAAAAATAAAAAACTGAAGTCTAACACCTTCAAAAATATCAATTATCATTTTTTCTGAAAAAGGCCAAAATAGTTCTCTGAAATGAGCAAAATACTTCATTTTTCATGTTTTTCTCAAAAAACTTCGTGATTGAAGACTAACACATACAAATTTCAATTTTTCCATTTTTTTGCAAAAAATCAAAAACTGAAGTCTAACACCTTAAAAAATATCAATTATCATTTTTTCTAAAAGAGTCCAAAATAGTTCTCTAAAATGAGCAAAATACTTCATTTTTCATGTTTTTCTCAAAAAACGTCGTGCTTGAAGACTAACACATACAAATTTCTATTTTTCCTATTTTTTGCAAAAAATCATAAACCGAAGTCTAACACCTTCAAAAATATCAATTATCATTTTTTCTAAAAAAGACCAAAATAGTTCTCTAAAATGAGCAAAATACTTCATTTTTCATGTTTTTCTCAAAAAACTCCGGGATTGAAGACTAACACATACAAATTTCTATTTTTCCTATTATTTTGCATAAAATCAAAAACTGAAGTCTAACCTTCAAAAATATCAATTATCATTTTTTCTAAAAAAGACCAAAATAGTTCTCTAAAATGATCAAAATACTTCATTTTTCATGATTTTCTCAAAAAATTCCGTGATTGAAGACTAACACATACAAATTTCAATTTTTCCAATTTTTTGCAAAAAATCAAAAACTGAAGTCTAACACCTTCAAAAATATCAATTATCATTTTTTCTAAAAAAGACCAAAATAGTTCTCTAAAATGAGCAAAATACTTCATTTTTTATGATTTTCTCAAAAAATTCCGTGATTGAAGACTAACACGTACAAATTTCTATTTTACCAATTTTTTGCATAAAATCAAAAACTGAAGTCTAACACCTTCAAAAATATCAATTATCATTTTTTCTAAAAAAGACCAATATACTTCCCAAAAATGAGCAAAATACTTCATTTTTCATGATTTTCTCAAAAAATTCCGTGATCGAAGACTAACACATACAAATTTCAATTTTTCCAATTTTTTGCAAAAAATCAAAAACTGAAGTCTAACACCTTCAAAAATATCAATTATCATTTTTTCTAAATAAGACCAAAATAGTTCTCTAATATGAGCAAAATACTTCATTTTTCATGATTTTCTCAAAAAATTCCGTGATTGAAGACTAACACATACAAATTTCAATTTTTCCAATTTTTTGCAAAAAATAAAAAACTGAAGTCTAACACCTTCAAAAATATCAATTATCATTTTTTCTGAAAAAGACCAAAATAGTTCTCTGAAATGAGAAAAATACTTCATTTTTCATGTTTTTCTCAAAAAACTTCGTGATTGAAGACTAACACATACAAATTTCAATTTTTCCATTTTTTTGCAAAAAATCAAAAACTGAAGTCTAACACCATAAAAAATATCAATTATCATTTTTTCTAAAAGAGTCCAAAATAGTTCTCTAAAATGAGCAAAATACTTCATTTTTCATGTTTTTCTCAAAAAACGTTGTGATTGAAGACTAACACATACAAATTTCTATTTTTCCAATTTTTTGCAAAAAATGAAAAACCGAAGTCTAACACCTTCAAAAATATCAATTATCATTTTTTCTAAAAAAGACCAAAATAGTTCTCTAAAAAGAGCAAAATACTTCATTTTTCATGTTTTTCTCAAAAAACTCCGGGATTGAAGACTAACACATACAAATTTCAATTTTTCCTATTTTTTTGCATAAAATCAAAAACTGAAGTCTAACACCTTCAAAAATATCAATTATCATTTTTTCTAAAAAAGACCAAAATAGTTCTCTAAAATGAGCAAAATACTTCATTTTTTTGTGATTTTCTCAAAAAATACCGTGATTGAAGACTAACACATACAAATTTCTATATTTCCTATTTTTTGCATAAAATCAAAAACTGAAGTCTAACACCTTCAAAAATATCAATTATCATTTTTTCTAAAAAAGACCAATATAGTTCCCTAAAATGAGCAAAATACTTCATTTTTCATGATTTTCTCAAAAAATTCCGTGATTGAAGACTAACACATACAAATTTCAATTTTTCCAATTTTTTGCAACAAATCAAAAACTGAAGTCTAACACCTTCAAAAATATCAATTATCATTTTTTCTAAAAAAGACCAATATAGTTCCCTAAAATGAGCAAAATACTTCATTTTTCATGATTTTCTCAAAAAATTCCGTGATTGAAGACTAACACATACAAATTTCAATTTTTCCAATTTTTTGCATCAAATCAAAAACTGAATTATAACACCTTCAAAAATATCAATTATCATTTTTTCAGAAAAAGGCCAAAATAGTTCTCTGAAATGAGCAAAATACTTCATTTTTCATGTTTTTCTCAAAAAACTTCGTGATTGAAGACTAACACATACAAATTTCAATTTTTCCATTTTTTTGCAAAAAATCAAAAACTGAAGTCTAACACCTTAAAAAATATCAATTATCATTTTTTCTAAAAGTGTCCAAAATAGTTCTCTAAAATGAGCAAAATACTTCATTTTTCAAGTTTTTCTCAAAAAACGTCGTGCTTGAAGACTAACACATACAAATTTCTATTTTTCCTATTTTTTGCAAAAAATCAAAAACCGAAGTCTAACACCTTCAAAAATATCAATTATCATTTTTTCTAAAAAAGACCAATATAGTTCCCTAAAATGAGCAAAATACTTCATTTTTCATGATTTTCTCAAAAAATTCCGTGATTGAAGACTAACACATACAAATTTCAATTTTTCCAATTTTTTGCAAAAAATTAAAAACTGAAGTCTAACACCTTCAAAAATATCAATTATCATTTTTTCTAAAAAAGACCTAAATAGTTCTCTAAAATGAGCAAAATACTTCATTTTTCATGATTTTCTCAAAAAATTCCGCGATTGAAGAATAACACATACAAATTTCAATTTTTCCAATTTTTTGCAAAAAATAAAAAACTGAAGTCTAACACCTTCAAAAATATCAATTATCATTTTTTCTGAAAAAGGCCAAAATAGTTCTCTGAAATGAGCAAAATACTTCATTTTTCATGTTTTTCTCAAAAAACTTCGTGATTGAAGACTAACACATACAAATTTCAATTTTTCCATTTTTTTGCAAATAATCAAAAACTGAAGTCTAACACCTTAAAAAATATCAATTATCATTTTTTCTAAAAGAGTCCAAAATAGTTCTCTAAAATGAGCAAAATACTTCATTTTTCATGTTTTTCTCAAAAAACGTCGTGCTTGAAGACTAACACATACAAATTTCTATTTTTCCTATTTTTTGCAAAAAATCAAAAACCGAAGTCTAACACCTTCAAAAATATCAATTATAATTTTTTCTAAAAAAGACCAAAATAGTTCTCTAAAATGAGCAAAATACTTCATTTTTCATGTTTTTCTCAAAAAACTCCGGGATTGAAGACTAACACATACAAATTTCTATTTTTCCTATTTTTTTGCATAAAATCAAAAACTGAAGTCTAACACCTTCAAAAATATCAATTATCATTTTTTCTAAAAAAGACCAAAATAGTTCTCTAAAATGAGCAAAATACTTCATTTTTTATGATTTTCTCAAAAAATTCCGTGATTGAAGACTAACACGTACAAATTTCTATTTTACCAATTTTTTGCAAAAAATCAAAAACCGAAGTCTAACACCTTCAAAAATATCAATTATCATTTTTTCTAAAAAAGACCAATATACTTCCCTAAAATGAGCAAAATACTTCATTTTTCATGATTTTCTCAAAAAATTCCGTGATCAAAGACTAACACATACAAATTTCAATTTTTCCAATTTTTTGCAAAAAATCAAAAACTGAAGTCTAACACCTTCAAAAATATCAATTATCATTTTTTCTAAATAAGACCAAAATAGTTCTCTAATATGAGCAAAATACTTCATTTTTCATGATTTTCTCAAAAAATTCCGTGATTGAAGACTAACACATACAAATTTCAATTTTTCCAATTTTTTGCAAAAAATAAAAAACTGAAGTCTAACACCTTCAAAAATATCAATTATCATTTTTTCTGAAAAAGACCAAAATAGTTCTCTGAAATGAGAAAAATACTTCATTTTTCATGTTTTTCTCAAAAAACTTCGTGATTGAAGACTAACACATACAAATTTCAATTTTTCCATTTTTTTGCAAAAAATCAAAAACTGAAGTCTAACACCATAAAAAATATCAATTATCATTTTTTCTAAAAGAGTCCAAAATAGTTCTCTAAAATGAGCAAAATACTTCATTTTTCATGTTTTTCTCAAAAAACCTTGTGATTGAAGACTAACACATACAAATTTCTATTTTTCCAATTTTTTGCAAAAAATCAAAAACCGAAGTCTAACACCTTCAAAAATATCAATTATCATTTTTTCTAAAAAAGGCCAAAATAGTTCTCTAAAAAGAGCAAAATACTTCATTTTTCATGTTTTTCTCAAAAAACTCCGGGATTGAAGACTAACACATACAAATTTCTATTTTTCCTATTTTTTTGCATAAAATCAAAAACTGAAGTCTAACACCTTCAAAAATATCAATTATCATTTTTTCTAAAAAAGACCAAAATAGTTCTCTAAAATGAGCAAAATACTTCATTTTTCATGATTTTCTCAAAAAATTCCGTGATTGAAGACTAACACATACAAATTTCAATTTTTCCAATTTTTTGCAAAAAATCAAAAACTGAAGTCTAACACCTTCAAAAATATCAATTATCATTTTTTCTAAAAAAGACCAAAATAGTTCTCTAAAATGAGCAAAATACTTCATTTTTTATGATTTTCTCAAAAAATTCCGTGATTGAAGACTAACACATACAAATTTCTATTTTACCAATTTTTTGCATAAAATCAAAAACTGAAGTCTAACACCTTCAAAAATATCAATTATCATTTTTTCTAAAAAAGACCAATATAGTTCCCTAAAATGAGCAAAATACTTCATTTTTCATGATTTTCTCAAAAAATTCCGTGATTGAAGACTAACACATACAAATTTCAATTTTTCCAATTTTTTGCAAAAAATTAAAAACTGAAGTCTAACACCTTCAAAAATATCAATTATCATTTTTTCTAAAAAAGACCTAAATAGTTCTCTAAACTGAGCAAAATACTTCATTTTTCATGATTTTCTCAAAAAATTCCGTGATTGAAGACTAACACATACAAATTTCAATTTTTCCAATTTTTTGCAAAAAATCAAAAACTGAAGTCTAACACCTTCAAAAATATCAATTATCATTTTTTCTAAAAAAGACCAAAATAGTTCTCTAAAATGAGCAAAATACTTCATTTTTCATGATTTTCTCAAAAAATTCCGTGATTGAAGACTAACACATACAAATTTCAATTTTTCCAATTTTTTGCAAAAAATCAAAAACTGAAGTCTAACACCTTCAAAAATATCAATTATCATTTTTTCTAAAAAAGACCAAAATAGTTCTCTAAAATGAGCAAAATACTTCATTTTTCATGATTTTCTCAAAAAATTCCGTGATTGAAGACTAACATACATACAAATTTCAATTTTTCCAATTTTTTGCAAAAAATCAAAAACTGAAGTCTAACACCTTCAAAAATATCAATTATCATTTTTTCTAAAAAAGACCAAAATAGTTCTCTAATATGAGCAAAATACTTCATTTTTTATGATTTTCTCAAAAAATTCCGTGATGGAAGACTAACACATACAAAAATTTCTATTTTACCAATTTAACACCTTCAAAAATATCAATTATCATTTTTTCTAAAAAAGACCAATATAGTTCCCTAAAATGAGCAAAATACTTCATTTTTCATGATTTTCTCAAAAAATTCCGTGATTGAAGACTAACACATACAAATTTCAATTTTTCCAATTTTTTGCAAAAAATTAAAAACTGAAGTCTAACACCTTCAAAAATATCAATTATCATTTTTTCTAAAAAAGACCTAAATAGTTCTCTAAAATGAGCAAAATACTTCATTTTTCATGATTTTCTCAAAAAATTCCGCGATTGAAGAATAACACATACAAATTTCAATTTTTCCAATTTTTTGCAAAAAATAAAAAACTGAAGTCTAACACCTTCAAAAATATCAATTATCATTTTTTCTGAAAAAGGCCAAAATAGTTCTCTGAAATGAGCAAAATACTTCATTTTTCATGTTTTTCTCAAAAAACTTCGTGATTGAAGACTAACACATACAAATTTCAATTTTTCCATTTTTTTGCAAAAAATCAAAAACTGAAGTCTAACACCTTAAAAAATATCAATTATCATTTTTTCTAAAAGAGTCCAAAATAGTTCTCTAAAATGAGCAAAATACTTCATTTTTCATGTTTTTCTCAAAAAACGTCGTGCTTGAAGACTAACACATACAAATTTCTATTTTTCCTATTTTTTGCAAAAAATCAAAAACCGAAGTCTAACACCTTCAAAAATATCAATTATAATTTTTTCTAAAAAAGACCAAAATAGTTCTCTAAAATGAGCAAAATACTTCATTTTTCATGTTTTTCTCAAAAAACTCCGGGATTGAAGACTAACACATACAAATTTCTATTTTTCCTATTTTTTTGCATAAAATCAAAAACTGAAGTCTAACACCTTCAAAAATATCAATTATCATTTTTTCTAAAAAAGACCAAAATAGTTCTCTAAAATGAGCAAAATACTTCATTTTTTATGATTTTCTCAAAAAATTCCGTGATTGAAGACTAACACGTACAAATTTCTATTTTACCAATTTTTTGCAAAAAATCAAAAACCGAAGTCTAACACCTTCAAAAATATCAATTATCATTTTTTCTAAAAAAGACCAATATACTTCCCTAAAATGAGCAAAATACTTCATTTTTCATGATTTTCTCAAAAAATTCCGTGATCAAAGACTAACACATACAAATTTCAATTTTTCCAATTTTTTGCAAAAAATCAAAAACTGAAGTCTAACACCTTCAAAAATATCAATTATCATTTTTTCTAAATAAGACCAAAATAGTTCTCTAATATGAGCAAAATACTTCATTTTTCATGATTTTCTCAAAAAATTCCGTGATTGAAGACTAACACATACAAATTTCAATTTTTCCAATTTTTTGCAAAAAATAAAAAACTGAAGTCTAACACCTTCAAAAATATCAATTATCATTTTTTCTGAAAAAGACCAAAATAGTTCTCTGAAATGAGAAAAATACTTCATTTTTCATGTTTTTCTCAAAAAACTTCGTGATTGAAGACTAACACATACAAATTTCAATTTTTCCATTTTTTTGCAAAAAATCAAAAACTGAAGTCTAACACCATAAAAAATATCAATTATCATTTTTTCTAAAAGAGTCCAAAATAGTTCTCTAAAATGAGCAAAATACTTCATTTTTCATGTTTTTCTCAAAAAACCTTGTGATTGAAGACTAACACATACAAATTTCTATTTTTCCAATTTTTTGCAAAAAATCAAAAACCGAAGTCTAACACCTTCAAAAATATCAATTATCATTTTTTCTAAAAAAGGCCAAAATAGTTCTCTAAAAAGAGCAAAATACTTCATTTTTCATGTTTTTCTCAAAAAACTCCGGGATTGAAGACTAACACATACAAATTTCTATTTTTCCTATTTTTTTGCATAAAATCAAAAACTGAAGTCTAACACCTTCAAAAATATCAATTATCATTTTTTCTAAAAAAGACCAAAATAGTTCTCTAAAATGAGCAAAATACTTCATTTTTCATGATTTTCTCAAAAAATTCCGTGATTGAAGACTAACACATACAAATTTCAATTTTTCCAATTTTTTGCAAAAAATCAAAAACTGAAGTCTAACACCTTCAAAAATATCAATTATCATTTTTTCTAAAAAAGACCAAAATAGTTCTCTAAAATGAGCAAAATACTTCATTTTTTATGATTTTCTCAAAAAATTCCGTGATTGAAGACTAACACATACAAATTTCTATTTTACCAATTTTTTGCATAAAATCAAAAACTGAAGTCTAACACCTTCAAAAATATCAATTATCATTTTTTCTAAAAAAGACCAATATAGTTCCCTAAAATGAGCAAAATACTTCATTTTTCATGATTTTCTCAAAAAATTCCGTGATTGAAGACTAACACATACAAATTTCAATTTTTCCAATTTTTTGCAAAAAATTAAAAACTGAAGTCTAACACCTTCAAAAATATCAATTATCATTTTTTCTAAAAAAGACCTAAATAGTTCTCTAAACTGAGCAAAATACTTCATTTTTCATGATTTTCTCAAAAAATTCCGTGATTGAAGACTAACACATACAAATTTCAATTTTTCCAATTTTTTGCAAAAAATCAAAAACTGAAGTCTAACACCTTCAAAAATATCAATTATCATTTTTTCTAAAAAAGACCAAAATAGTTCTCTAAAATGAGCAAAATACTTCATTTTTCATGATTTTCTCAAAAAATTCCGTGATTGAAGACTAACACATACAAATTTCAATTTTTCCAATTTTTTGCAAAAAATCAAAAACTGAAGTCTAACACCTTCAAAAATATCAATTATCATTTTTTCTAAAAAAGACCAAAATAGTTCTCTAAAATGAGCAAAATACTTCATTTTTCATGATTTTCTCAAAAAATTCCGTGATTGAAGACTAACATACATACAAATTTCAATTTTTCCAATTTTTTGCAAAAAATCAAAAACTGAAGTCTAACACCTTCAAAAATATCAATTATCATTTTTTCTAAAAAAGACCAAAATAGTTCTCTAATATGAGCAAAATACTTCATTTTTTATGATTTTCTCAAAAAATTCCGTGATGGAAGACTAACACATACAAAAATTTCTATTTTACCAATTTAACACCTTCAAAAATATCAATTATCATTTTTTCTAAAAAAGACCAATATAGTTCCCTAAAATGAGCAAAATACTTCATTTTTCATGATTTTCTCAAAAAATTCCGTGATTGAAGACTAACACATACAAATTTCAATTTTTCCAATTTTTTGCAAAAAATTAAAAACTGAAGTCTAACACCTTCAAAAATATCAATTATCATTTTTTCTAAAAAAGACCTAAATAGTTCTCTAAAATGAGCAAAATACTTCATTTTTCATGATTTTCTCAAAAAATTCCGCGATTGAAGAATAACACATACAAATTTCAATTTTTCCAATTTTTTGCAAAAAATAAAAAACTGAAGTCTAACACCTTCAAAAATATCAATTATCATTTTTTCTGAAAAAGGCCAAAATAGTTCTCTGAAATGAGCAAAATACTTCATTTTTCATGTTTTTCTCAAAAAACTTCGTGATTGAAGACTAACACATACAAATTTCAATTTTTCCATTTTTTTGCAAAAAATCAAAAACTGAAGTCTAACACCTTAAAAAATATCAATTATCATTTTTTCTAAAAGAGTCCAAAATAGTTCTCTAAAATGAGCAAAATACTTCATTTTTCATGTTTTTCTCAAAAAACGTCGTGCTTGAAGACTAACACATACAAATTTCTATTTTTCCTATTTTTTGCAAAAAATCAAAAACCGAAGTCTAACACCTTCAAAAATATCAATTATAATTTTTTCTAAAAAAGACCAAAATAGTTCTCTAAAATGAGCAAAATACTTCATTTTTCATGTTTTTCTCAAAAAACTCCGGGATTGAAGACTAACACATACAAATTTCTATTTTTCCTATTTTTTTGCATAAAATCAAAAACTGAAGTCTAACACCTTCAAAAATATCAATTATCATTTTTTCTAAAAAAGACCAAAATAGTTCTCTAAAATGAGCAAAATACTTCATTTTTTATGATTTTCTCAAAAAATTCCGTGATTGAAGACTAACACGTACAAATTTCTATTTTACCAATTTTTTGCAAAAAATCAAAAACCGAAGTCTAACACCTTCAAAAATATCAATTATCATTTTTTCTAAAAAAGACCAATATACTTCCCTAAAATGAGCAAAATACTTCATTTTTCATGATTTTCTCAAAAAATTCCGTGATCAAAGACTAACACATACAAATTTCAATTTTTCCAATTTTTTGCAAAAAATCAAAAACTGAAGTCTAACACCTTCAAAAATATCAATTATCATTTTTTCTAAATAAGACCAAAATAGTTCTCTAATATGAGCAAAATACTTCATTTTTCATGATTTTCTCAAAAAATTCCGTGATTGAAGACTAACACATACAAATTTCAATTTTTCCAATTTTTTGCAAAAAATAAAAAACTGAAGTCTAACACCTTCAAAAATATCAATTATCATTTTTTCTGAAAAAGACCAAAATAGTTCTCTGAAATGAGAAAAATACTTCATTTTTCATGTTTTTCTCAAAAAACTTCGTGATTGAAGACTAACACATACAAATTTCAATTTTTCCATTTTTTTGCAAAAAATCAAAAACTGAAGTCTAACACCATAAAAAATATCAATTATCATTTTTTCTAAAAGAGTCCAAAATAGTTCTCTAAAATGAGCAAAATACTTCATTTTTCATGTTTTTCTCAAAAAACCTTGTGATTGAAGACTAACACATACAAATTTCTATTTTTCCAATTTTTTGCAAAAAATCAAAAACCGAAGTCTAACACCTTCAAAAATATCAATTATCATTTTTTCTAAAAAAGGCCAAAATAGTTCTCTAAAAAGAGCAAAATACTTCATTTTTCATGTTTTTCTCAAAAAACTCCGGGATTGAAGACTAACACATACAAATTTCTATTTTTCCTATTTTTTTGCATAAAATCAAAAACTGAAGTCTAACACCTTCAAAAATATCAATTATCATTTTTTCTAAAAAAGACCAAAATAGTTCTCTAAAATGAGCAAAATACTTCATTTTTCATGATTTTCTCAAAAAATTCCGTGATTGAAGACTAACACATACAAATTTCAATTTTTCCAATTTTTTGCAAAAAATCAAAAACTGAAGTCTAACACCTTCAAAAATATCAATTATCATTTTTTCTAAAAAAGACCAAAATAGTTCTCTAAAATGAGCAAAATACTTCATTTTTTTGTGATTTTCTCAAAAAATACCGTGATTGAAGACTAACACATACAAATTTCTATTTTTCCTATTTTTTGCATAAAATCAAAAACTGAAGTCTAACACCTTCAAAAATATCAATTATCATTTTTTTCTAAAAAAGACCAATATAGTTCCCTAAAATGAGCAAAATACTTCATTTTTCATGATTTTCTCAAAAAATTCCGTGATTGAAGACTAACACATACAAATTTCAATTTTTCCAATTTTTTTCAACAAATCAAAAACTGAAGTCTAACACCTTCAAAAATATCAATTATCATTTTTTCTAAAAAAGACCAATATAGTTCCCTAAAATGAGCAAAATACTTCATTTTTCATGATTTTCTCAAAAAATTCCGTGATTGAAGACTAACACATACAAATTTCAATTTTTCCAATTTTTTGCAACAAATCAAAAACTGAATTCTAACACCTTCAAAAATATCAATTATCATTTTTTCAGAAAAAGGCCAAAATAGTTCTCTGAAATGACAAAATACTTCATTTTTCATGTTTTTCTCAAAAAACTTCGTGATTGAAGACTAACACATACAAATTTCAATTTTTCCAATTTTTTGCAAAAAATCAAAAACTGAAGTCTAACACCTTAAAAAATATCAATTATCATTTTTTCTAAAAGTATCCAAAATAGTTCTCTAAAATGAGCAAAATACTTCATTTTTCATGTTTTTCTAAAAAAACGTCGTGCTTGAAGACTAACACATACAAATTTCTATTTTTCCTATTTTTTGCAAAAAATCAAAAACCGAAGTCTAACACCTTCAAAAATATCAATTATCATTTTTTCTAAAAAAGACCAAAATAGTTCTCTAAAATGAGCAAAATACTTCGTTTTTCATGTTTTTCTCAAAAAACTCCGGGATTGAAGACTAACACATACAAATTTCTATTTTTCCTATTTTTTGCATAAAATCAAAAATTGAAGTCTAACACCTTCAAAAATATCAATTATCATTTTTTCTAAAAAAGACCAAAATAGTTCTCTAAAATGAGCAAAATACTTCATTTTTCATTATTTTCTCAAAAAATTCCGTGATTGAAGACTAACACATACAAATTTCAATTTTTCCAATTTTTTGCAAAAAATCAAAAATTGAAGTCTAACACCTTCAAAAATATCAATTATCATTTTTTCTAAAAAAGACCAAAATTGTTCTCTAAAATGAGCAAAATACTTTTTTTTTTATGATTTTCTCAAAAAATTCCGTGATTGAAGACTAACACATACAAATTTCTATTTTTCCTATTTTTTGCATAAAATCAAAAACTGAAGTCTAACACCTTCAAAAATATCAATTATCATTTTTTCTAAAAAAGTCCAATATATTTCCCTAAAATGAGCAAAATACTTCATTTTTCATGATTTTCTCAAAAAATTCCGTGATTGAAGACTAACACATACAAATTTCTATTTTTCCAATTTTTTGCAAAAAATCAAAAACCGAAGTCTAAAACCTTCAAAAATATCAATTATCATTTTTTCTAAAAATGACCAAAATAGTTCTCTAAAATGAGCAAAATACTTCATTTTTCATGTTTTTTCTCAAAAAACTCCGGGATTGAAGACTAACACACACAAATTTCTATTTTTCCTATTTTTTTGCATAAACTCAAAAACTGAAGTCTAACACCTTCAAAAATATCAATTATCATTTTTTCTAAAAAAGACCAAAATAGTTCTCTAAAATGAGCAAAATACTTCATTTTTCATGATTTTCTCCAAAAATTCCGTGATTGAAGACTAACACATACAAATTTCAATTTTTCCAATTTTTTGCAAAAAATCAAAAACTGAAGTCTAACACCTTCAAAAATATCAATTATCATTTTTTCTAAAAAAGACCAAAATAGTTCTCTAAAATGAGCAAAATACTTCATTTTTTATGATTTTCTCAAAAAATTCCGTGATTGAAGACTAACACATACAAATTTCTATTTTACCAATTTTTTGCATAAAATCAAAAACTGAAGTCTAACACCTTCAAAAATATCAATTATCATTTTTTCTAAAAAAGACCAATATAGTTCCCTAAAATGAGCAAAATACTTCATTTTTCATGATTTTCTCAAAAAATTCCGTGATTGAAGACTAACACATACAAATTTCAATTTTTCCAATTTTTTGCAAAAAATTAAAAACTGAAGTCTAACACCTTCAAAAATATCAATTATCATTTTTTCTAAAAAAGACCTAAATAGTTCTCTAAACTGAGCAAAATACTTCATTTTTCATGATTTTCTCAAAAAATTCCGTGATTGAAGACTAACACATACAAATTTCAATTTTTCCAATTTTTTGCAAAAAATAAAAAACTGAAGTCTAACACCTTCAAAAATATCAATTATCATTTTTTCTGAAAAAGGCCAAAATATTTCTCTGAAATGAGCAAAATACTTCATTTTTCATGTTTTTCTCAAAAAACTTCGTGATTGAAGACTAACACATACAAATTTCAATTTTTCCATTTTTTTGCAAAAAATCAAAAACTGAAGTCTAACACCTTAAAAAATATCAATTATCACTTTTTCTAAAAGAGTCCAAAATAGTTCTCTAAAATGAGCAAAATACTTCATTTTTCATGTTTTTCTCAAAAAACGTCGTGCTTGAAGACTAACACATACAAATTTCTATTTTTCCTATTTTTAGCAAAAAATCAAAAACCGAAGTCTAACACCTTCAAAAATATCAATTATCATTTTTTCTAAAAAAGACCAAAATAGTTCTCTAAAATGAGCAAAATACTTCATTTTTCATGTTTTTCTCAAAAAACTCCGGGATTGAAGACTAACACATACAAATTTCTATTTTTCCTATTTTTTTGCATAAAATCAAAAACTGAAGTCTAACACCTTCAAAAATATCAATTATCATTTTTTCTAAAAAAGACCAAAATAGTTCTCTAAAATGAGCAAAATACTTCATTTTTCATGATTTTCTCAAAAAATTCCGTGATTGAAGACTAACACATACAAATTTCAATTTTTCCAATTTTTTGCAAAAAATCAAAAACTGAAGTCTAACACCTTCAAAAATATCAATTATCATTTTTTCTAAAAAAGACCAAAATAGTTCTCTAAAATGAGCAAAATACTTCATTTTTTATGATTTTCTCAAAAAATACCGTGATTGAAGACTAACACATACAAATTTCTATTTTTCCTATTTTTTGCATAAAATCAAAAACTGAAGTCTAACACCTTCAAAAATATCAATTATCATTTTTTCTAAAAAAGACCAATATAGTTCCCTAAAAAGAGCAAAATACTTCATTTTTCATGATTTTCCCAAAAAATTCCGTGATTGAAGACTAACACATACAAATTTCAATTTTTCCAATTTTTTGCAACAAATCAAAAACTGAAGTCTAACACCTTCAAAAATATCAATTATCATTTTTTCTAAAAAAGACCAATATAGTTCCCTAAAATGAGCAAAATACTTCATTTTTCATGATTTTCTCAAAAAATTCCGTGATTGAAGACTAACACATACAAAATTCAATTTTTCCAATTTTTTGCAACAAATCAAAAACTGAATTCTAACACCTTCAAAAATATCAATTATCATTTTTTCAGAAAAAGGCCAAAATAGTTCTCTGAAATGAGCAAAATACTTCATTTTTCATGTTTTTCTCAAAAAATTCCGTGATTGAAGACTAACACATACAAATTTCAATTTTTCCATTTTTTTGCAAAAAATCAAAAACTGAAGTCTAACACCTTAAAAAATATCAATTATCATTTTTTCTAAAAGTGTCCAAAATAGTTCTCTAAAATGAGCAAAATACTTCATTTTTCATGTTTTTCTCAAAAAACGTCGTGCTTGAAGACTAACACATACAAATTTCTATTTTTCCTATTTTTTGCAAAAAATCAAAAACCGAAGTCTAACACCTTCAAAAATATCAATTATAATTTTTTCTAAAAAAGACCAAAATAGTTCTCTAAAATGAGCAAAATACTTCATTTTTCATGTTTTTCTCAAAAAACTCCGGGATTGAAGACTAACACATACAAATTTCTATTTTTCCTATTTTTTTGCATAAAATCAAAAACTGAAGTCTAACCTTCAAAAATATCTATTATCATTTTTTCTAAAAAAGACCAAAATAGTTCTCTAAAATGAGCAAAGTACTTCATTTTTCATGTTTTTCTCAAAAAATTCCGTGATTGAAGACTAACACATACAAATTTCAATTTTTCCAATTTTTTGCAAAAAATAAAAAACTGAAGTCTAACACCTTCAAAAATATCAATTATCATTTTTTCTAAAAAAGACCAAAATAGTTCTCTAAAATGAGCAAAATACTTCATTTTTTATGATTTTCTCAAAAAATTCCGTGATTGAAGACTAACACATACAAATTTCTATTTTTCCCATTTTTTGCATAAAATAAAAAACTGAAGTCTAACACCTTCAAAAATATCAATTATCATTTTTTCTAAAAAAAATCAATATAGTTCCCTAAAATGAGCAAAATACTTCATTTTTCATGATTTTCTCAAAAAATTCCGTGATTGAAGACTAACACATACAAATTTCTATTTTTCCAATTTTTTGCAAAAAATCAAAAACCGAAGTCTAAAACCTTCAAAAATATCAATTATCATTTTTTCTACAAATGACCAAAATAGTTCTCTAAAATGAGCAAAATACTTCATTTTTCATGTTTTTTCTCAAAAAACTCCGGGATTGAAGACTAACACATACAAATTTCTATTTTTCCTATTTTTTTGCATAAAATCAAAAACTGAAGTCTAACACCTTCAAAAATATCAATTATCATTTTTTCTAAAAAAGACCAAAATAGTTCTCTAAAATGAGCAAAATACTTCATTTTTCATGATTTTCTCAAAAAATTCCGTGATTGAAGACTAACACATACAAATTTCAATTTTTCCAATTTTTTGCAAAAAATCAAAAACTGAAGTCTAACACCTTCAAAAATATCAATTATCATTTTTTCTAAAAAAGACCAAAATAGTTCTCTAAAATGAGCAAAATACTTCATTTTTTATGATTTTCTCAAAAAATTCCGTGATTGAAGACTAACACATACAAATTTCTATATTACCAATTTTTTGCATAAAATCAAAAACTGAAGTCTAACACCTTCAAAAATATCAATTATCATTTTTTCTAAAAAAGACCAATATAGTTCCCTAAAATGAGCAAAATACTTCATTTTTCATGATTTTCTCAAAAAATTCCGTGATTGAAGACTAACACATACAAATTTCAATTTTTCCAATTTTTTGCAAAAAATTAAAAACTGAAGTCTAACACCTTCAAAAATATCAACTATCATTTTTTCTAAAAAAGACCTAAATAGTTCTCTAAAATGAGCAAAATACTTCATTTTTCATGATTTTCTCAAAAAATTCCGTGATTGAAGACTAACACATACAAATTTCAATTTGTCCAATTTTTTGCAAAAAATAAAAAACTGAAGTCTAACACCTTCAAAAATATCAATTATCATTTTTTCTGAAAAAGGCCAAAATAGTTCTCTGAAATGAGCAAAATACTTCATTTTTCATGTTTTTCTCAAAAAACTTCGTGATTGAAGACTAACACATACAAATTTCAATTTTTCCATTTTTTTGCAAAAAATCAAAAACTGAAGTCTAACACCTTCAAAAATATCAATTATCATTTTTTCTAAAAAAGACCAAAATAGTTCTCTAAAATGAGCAAAATACTTCATTTTTTATGATTTTCTCAAAAAATTCCGTGATTGAAGACTAACACATACAAATTTCTATTTTACCAATTTTTTGCATAAAATCAAAAACTGAAGTCTAACACCTTCAAAAATATCAATTATCATTTTTTCTAAAAAAGACCAATATAGTTCCCTAAAATGAGCAAAATACTTCATTTTTCATGATTTTCTCAAAAAATTCCGTGATTGAAGACTAACACATACAAATTTCAATTTTTCCAATTTTTTGCAAAAAATTAAAAACTGAAGTCTAACACCTTCAAAAATATCAATTATCATTTTTTCTAAAAAAGACCTAAATAGTTCTCTAAAATGAGCAAAATACTTCATTTTTCATGATTTTCTCAAAAAATTCCGTGATTGAAGACTAACACATACAAATTTCAATTTTTCCAATTTTTTGCAAAAAATAAAAAACTGAAGTCTAACACCTTCAAAAATATCAATTATCATTTTTTCTGAAAAAGGCCAAAATATTTCTCTGAAATGAGCAAAATACTTCATTTTTCATGTTTTTCTCAAAAAACTTCGTGATTGAAGACTAACACATACAAATTTCAATTTTTCCATTTTTTTGCAAAAAATCAAAAACTGAAGTCTAACACCTTAAAAAATATCAATTATCACTTTTTCTAAAAGAGTCCAAAATAGTTCTCTAAAATGAGCAAAATACTTCATTTTTCATGTTTTTCTCAAAAAACGTCGTGCTTGAAGACTAACACATACAAATTTCTATTTTTCCTATTTTTTGCAAAAAATCAAAAACCGAAGTCTAACACCTTCAAAAATATCAATTATCATTTTTTCTAAAAAAGACCAAAATAGTTCTCTAAAATGAGCAAAATACTTCATTTTTCATGTTTTTCTCAAAAAACTCCGGGATTGAAGACTAACACATACAAATTTCTATTTTTCCTATTTTTTTGCATAAAATCAAAAACTGAAGTCTAACACCTTCAAAAATATCAATTATCATTTTTTCTAAAAAAGACCAAAATAGTTCTCTAAAATGAGCAAAATACTTCATTTTTCATGATTTTCTCAAAAAATTCCGTGATTGAAGACTAACACATACAAATTTCAATTTTTCCAATTTTTTGCAAAAAATCAAAAACTGAAGTCTAACACCTTCAAAAATATCAATTATCATTTTTTCTAAAAAAGACCAAAATAGTTCTCTAAAATGAGCAAAATACTTCATTTTTTATGATTTTCTCAAAAAATACCGTGATTGAAGACTAACACATACAAATTTCTATTTTTCCTATTTTTTGCATAAAATCAAAAACTGAAGTCTAACACCTTCAAAAATATCAATTATCATTTTTTCTAAAAAAGACCAATATAGTTCCCTAAAAAGAGCAAAATACTTCATTTTTCATGATTTTCTCAAAAAATTCCGTGATTGAAGACTAACACATACAAATTTCAATTTTTCCAATTTTTTGCAACAAATCAAAAACTGAAGTCTAACACCTTCAAAAATATCAATTATCATTTTTTCTAAAAAAGACCAATATAGTTCCCTAAAATGAGCAAAATACTTCATTTTTCATGATTTTCTCAAAAAATTCCGTGATTGAAGACTAACACATACAAAATTCAATTTTTCCAATTTTTTGCAACAAATCAAAAACTGAATTCTAACACCTTCAAAAATATCAATTATCATTTTTTCAGAAAAAGGCCAAAATAGTTCTCTGAAATGAGCAAAATACTTCATTTTTCATGTTTTTCTCAAAAAATTCCGTGATAGAAGACTAACACATACAAATTTCAATTTTTCCATTTTTTTGCAAAAAATCAAAAACTGAAGTCTAACACCTTAAAAAATATCAATTATCATTTTTTCTAAAAGTGTCCAAAATAGTTCTCTAAAATGAGCAAAATACTTCATTTTTCATGTTTTTCTCAAAAAACGTCGTGCTTGAAGACTAACACATACAAATTTCTATTTTTCCTATTTTTTGCAAAAAATCAAAAACCGAAGTCTAACACCTTCAAAAATATCAATTATAATTTTTTCTAAAAAAGACCAAAAAAGTTCTCTAAAATGAGCAAAATACTTCATTTTTCATGTTTTTCTCAAAAAACTCCGGGATTGAAGACTAACACATACAAATTTCTATTTTTCCTATTTTTTTGCATAAAATCAAAAACTGAAGTCTAACATTCAAAAATATCAATTATCATTTTTTCTAAAAAAGACCAAAATAGTTCTCTAAAATGAGCAAAATACTTCATTTTTCATGTTTTTCTCAAAAAATTCCGTGATTGAAGACTAACACATACAAATTTCAATTTTTCCAATTTTTTGCAAAAAATAAAAAACTGAAGTCTAACACCTTCAAAAATATCAATTATCATTTTTTCTAAAAAAGACAAAAATAGTTCTCTAAAATGAGCAAAATACTTCATTTTTTATGATTTTCTCAAAAAATTCCGTGATTGAAGACTAACACATACAAATTTCTATTTTTCCCATTTTTTGCATAAAATAAAAAACTGAAGTCTAACACCTTCAAAAATATCAATTATCATTTTTTCTAAAAAAAATCAATATAGTTCCCTAAAATGAGCAAAATACTTCATTTTCCATGATTTTCTCAAAAAATTCCGTGATTGAAGACTAACACATACAAATTTCTATTTTTCCAATTTTTTGCAAAAAATCAAAAACCGAAGTCTAAAACCTTCAAAAATATCAATTATCATTTTTTCTACAAATGACCAAAATAGTTCTCTAAAATGAGCAAAATACTTCATTTTTCATGTTTTTTCTCAAAAAACTCCGGGATTGAAGACTAACACATACAAATTTCTATTTTTCCTATTTTTTTGCATAAAATCAAAAACTGAAGTCTAACACCTTCAAAAATATCAATTATCATTTTTTCTAAAAAAGACCAAAATAGTTCTCTAAAATGAGCAAAATACTTCATTTTTCATGATTTTCTCAAAAAATTCCGTGATTGAAGACTAACACATACAAATTTCAATTTTTCCAATTTTTTGCAAAAAATCAAAAACTGAAGTCTAACACCTTCAAAAATATCAATTATCATTTTTTCTAAAAAAGACCAAAATAGTTCTCTAAAATGAGCAAAATACTTCATTTTTTATGATTTTCTCAAAAAATTCCGTGATTGAAGACTAACACATACAAATTTCTATATTACCAATTTTTTGCATAAAATCAAAAACTGAAGTCTAACACCTTCAAAAATATCAATTATCATTTTTTCTAAAAAAGACCAATATAGTTCCCTAAAAAGAGCAAAATACTTCATTTTTCATGATTTTCTCAAAAAATTCCGTGATTGAAGACTAACACATACAAATTTCAATTTTTCCAATTTTTTGCAACAAATCAAAAACTGAAGTCTAACACCTTCAAAAATATCAATTATCATTTTTTCTAAAAAAGACCAATATAGTTCCCTAAAATGAGCAAAATACTTCATTTTTCATGATTTTCTCAAAAAATTCCGTGATTGAAGACTAACACATACAAAATTCAATTTTTCCAATTTTTTGCAACAAATCAAAAACTGAATTCTAACACCTTCAAAAATATCAATTATCATTTTTTCAGAAAAAGGCCAAAATAGTTCTCTGAAATGAGCAAAATACTTCATTTTTCATGTTTTTCTCAAAAAATTCCGTGATAGAAGACTAACACATACAAATTTCAATTTTTCCATTTTTTTGCAAAAAATCAAAAACTGAAGTCTAACACCTTAAAAAATATCAATTATCATTTTTTCTAAAAGTGTCCAAAATAGTTCTCTAAAATGAGCAAAATACTTCATTTTTCATGTTTTTCTCAAAAAACGTCGTGCTTGAAGACTAACACATACAAATTTCTATTTTTCCTATTTTTTGCAAAAAATCAAAAACCGAAGTCTAACACCTTCAAAAATATCAATTATAATTTTTTCTAAAAAAGACCAAAATAGTTCTCTAAAATGAGCAAAATACTTCATTTTTCATGTTTTTCTCAAAAAACTCCGGGATTGAAGACTAACACATACAAATTTCTATTTTTCCTATTTTTTTGCATAAAATCAAAAACTGAAGTCTAACCTTCAAAAATATCAATTATCATTTTTTCTAAAAAAGACCAAAATAGTTCTCTAAAATGAGCAAAATACTTCATTTTTCATGTTTTTCTCAAAAAATTCCGTGATTGAAGACTAACACATACAAATTTCAATTTTTCCAATTTTTTGCAAAAAATAAAAAACTGAAGTCTAACACCTTCAAAAATATCAATTATCATTTTTTCTAAAAAAGACCAAAATAGTTCTCTAAAATGAGCAAAATACTTCATTTTTTATGATTTTCTCAAAAAATTCCGTGATTGAAGACTAACACATACAAATTTCTATTTTTCCCATTTTTTGCATAAAATAAAAAACTGAAGTCTAACACCTTCAAAAATATCAATTATCATTTTTTCTAAAAAAAATCAATATAGTTCCCTAAAATGAGCAAAATACTTCATTTTCCATGATTTTCTCAAAAAATTCCGTGATTGAAGACTAACACATACAAATTTCTATTTTTCCAATTTTTTGCAAAAAATCAAAAACCGAAGTCTAAAACCTTCAAAAATATCAATTATCATTTTTTCTACAAATGACCAAAATAGTTCTCTAAAATGAGCAAAATACTTCATTTTTCATGTTTTTTCTCAAAAAACTCCGGGATTGAAGACTAACACATACAAATTTCTATTTTTCCTATTTTTTTGCATAAAATCAAAAACTGAAGTCTAACACCTTCAAAAATATCAATTATCATTTTTTCTAAAAAAGACCAAAATAGTTCTCTAAAATGAGCAAAATACTTCATTTTTCATGATTTTCTCAAAAAATTCCGTGATTGAAGACTAACACATACAAATTTCAATTTTTCCAATTTTTTGCAAAAAATAAAAAACTGAAGTCTAACACCTTCAAAAATATCAATTATCATTTTTTCTGAAAAAGGCCAAAATATTTCTCTGAAATGAGCAAAATACTTCATTTTTCATGTTTTTCTCAAAAAACTTCGTGATTGAAGACTAACACATACAAATTTCAATTTTTCCATTTTTTTGCAAAAAATCAAAAACTGAAGTCTAACACCTTAAAAAATATCAATTATCACTTTTTCTAAAAGAGTCCAAAATAGTTCTCTAAAATGAGCAAAATACTTCATTTTTCATGTTTTTCTCAAAAAACGTCGTGCTTGAAGACTAACACATACAAATTTCTATTTTTCCTATTTTTTGCAAAAAATCAAAAACCGAAGTCTAACACCTTCAAAAATATCAATTATCATTTTTTCTAAAAAAGACCAAAATAGTTCTCTAAAATGAGCAAAATACTTCATTTTTCATGTTTTTCTCAAAAAACTCCGGGATTGAAGACTAACACATACAAATTTCTATTTTTCCTATTTTTTTGCATAAAATCAAAAACTGAAGTCTAACACCTTCAAAAATATCAATTATCATTTTTTCTAAAAAAGACCAAAATAGTTCTCTAAAATGAGCAAAATACTTCATTTTTCATGATTTTCTCAAAAAATTCCGTGATTGAAGACTAACACATACAAATTTCAATTTTTCCAATTTTTTGCAAAAAATCAAAAACTGAAGTCTAACACCTTCAAAAATATCAATTATCATTTTTTCTAAAAAAGACCAAAATAGTTCTCTAAAATGAGCAAAATACTTCATTTTTTATGATTTTCTCAAAAAATACCGTGATTGAAGACTAACACATACAAATTTCTATTTTTCCTATTTTTTGCATAAAATCAAAAACTGAAGTCTAACACCTTCAAAAATATCAATTATCATTTTTTCTAAAAAAGACCAATATAGTTCCCTAAAAAGAGCAAAATACTTCATTTTTCATGATTTTCTCAAAAAATTCCGTGATTGAAGACTAACACATACAAATTTCAATTTTTCCAATTTTTTGCAACAAATCAAAAACTGAAGTCTAACACCTTCAAAAATATCAATTATCATTTTTTCTAAAAAAGACCAATATAGTTCCCTAAAATGAGCAAAATACTTCATTTTTCATGATTTTCTCAAAAAATTCCGTGATTGAAGACTAACACATACAAAATTCAATTTTTCCAATTTTTTGCAACAAATCAAAAACTGAATTCTAACACCTTCAAAAATATCAATTATCATTTTTTCAGAAAAAGGCCAAAATAGTTCTCTGAAATGAGCAAAATACTTCATTTTTCATGTTTTTCTCAAAAAATTCCGTGATAGAAGACTAACACATACAAATTTCAATTTTTCCATTTTTTTGCAAAAAATCAAAAACTGAAGTCTAACACCTTAAAAAATATCAATTATCATTTTTTCTAAAAGTGTCCAAAATAGTTCTCTAAAATGAGCAAAATACTTCATTTTTCATGTTTTTCTCAAAAAACGTCGTGCTTGAAGACTAACACATACAAATTTCTATTTTTCCTATTTTTTGCAAAAAATCAAAAACCGAAGTCTAACACCTTCAAAAATATCAATTATAATTTTTTCTAAAAAAGACCAAAATAGTTCTCTAAAATGAGCAAAATACTTCATTTTTCATGTTTTTCTCAAAAAACTCCGGGATTGAAGACTAACACATACAAATTTCTATTTTTCCTATTTTTTTGCATAAAATCAAAAACTGAAGTCTAACCTTCAAAAATATCAATTATCATTTTTTCTAAAAAAGACCAAAATAGTTCTCTAAAATGAGCAAAATACTTCATTTTTCATGTTTTTCTCAAAAAATTCCGTGATTGAAGACTAACACATACAAATTTCAATTTTTCCAATTTTTTGCAAAAAATAAAAAACTGAAGTCTAACACCTTCAAAAATATCAATTATCATTTTTTCTAAAAAAGACCAAAATAGTTCTCTAAAATGAGCAAAATACTTCATTTTTTATGATTTTCTCAAAAAATTCCGTGATTGAAGACTAACACATACAAATTTCTATTTTTCCCATTTTTTGCATAAAATAAAAAACTGAAGTCTAACACCTTCAAAAATATCAATTATCATTTTTTCTAAAAAAAATCAATATAGTTCCCTAAAATGAGCAAAATACTTCATTTTCCATGATTTTCTCAAAAAATTCCGTGATTGAAGACTAACACATACAAATTTCTATTTTTCCAATTTTTTGCAAAAAATCAAAAACCGAAGTCTAAAACCTTCAAAAATATCAATTATCATTTTTTCTACAAATGACCAAAATAGTTCTCTAAAATGAGCAAAATACTTCATTTTTCATGTTTTTTCTCAAAAAACTCCGGGATTGAAGACTAACACATACAAATTTCTATTTTTCCTATTTTTTTGCATAAAATCAAAAACTGAAGTCTAACACCTTCAAAAATATCAATTATCATTTTTTCTAAAAAAGACCAAAATAGTTCTCTAAAATGAGCAAAATACTTCATTTTTCATGATTTTCTCAAAAAATTCCGTGATTGAAGACTAACACATACAAATTTCAATTTTTCCAATTTTTTGCAAAAAATCAAAAACTGAAGTCTAACACCTTCAAAAATATCAATTATCATTTTTTCTAAAAAAGACCAAAATAGTTCTCTAAAATGAGCAAAATACTTCATTTTTTATGATTTTCTCAAAAAATTCCGTGATTGAAGTCTGACACATACAAATTTCAATTTTTCCAATTTTTTGCAAAAAATCAAAAACTGAAGTCTAACTCCTTCAAAAATTTCAATTATCATTTTTTCTAAAAAAGACGAAAATAGTTCTCTAAAATGAGCAAAATACTTCATTTTTTATGATTTTCTCAAAAAATTCCGTGATTGAAGACTAACACATACAAATTTCTATTTTACCTATTTTTTGCATAAAATCAAAAAATGAAGTCTAACACCTTCAAAAATATCAATTATCATTTTTTCTAAAAAAGACCAAAATAGTTCTCTAAAATGAGCAAAATACTTCATTTTTCATGATTTTCTCAAAAAATTCCGTGATTTTAGACTAACACAAACAAATTTCAATTTTTCCAATTTTTTGCAAAAAATCAAAAACTGAATTCTAACACCTTCAAAAATATCAATTATCATTTTTTCTATAAAAGACCAAAATAGTTCTCTAAAATGAGCAAAATACTTCATTTTTCATGATTTTCTCAAAAAATTACGTGATTGAAGACTAACACATACAAATTTCAATTTTTCCAATTTTTTACAAAAAATCAAAAACTGAAGTCTAACACCTTCAAAAATATCAATTATCATTTTTTCTAAAAAAGACCAAAATAGTTCTCTAAAATGAGCAAAATACTTCATTTTTCATGATTTTCTCAAAAAATTCCGTGATTTTAGACTAACACATACAAATTTCAATTTTTCCAATTTTTTGCAAAAACTGAATTCTAACACCTTCAAAAATATCAATTATCATTTTTTCTATAAAAGACCAAAATAGTTCTCTAAAATGAGCAAAATACTTCATTTTTCATGATTTTCTCAAAAAATTACGTGATTGAAGACTAACACATAAAAATTTCAATTTTTCCAATTTTTTTCCAAAAATAAAAAACTGAAGCACCTTCAAAAATATCAATTATCATTTTTTCTAAAAGAGTGCAAAATAGTTCTCTACAATGAGCAAAATACTTCATTTTTCATGTTTTTCTCAAAAAACGTCGTGATTGAAGACTAACACATACAAATTTCTATTTTTCCAATTTTTTGCAAAAAATCAAAAACTGAAGTCTAACACCTTCAAAAATATAAATTCTCATTTTTTCTAAAAAAGACCAAAATAGTTCTCTAAAATGAGCAAAATACTTCATTTTTCATGATTTTCTCAAAACATTCCGTGATTGAAGACTAACACGTACAAATTTCAATTTTTCCAATTTTTTGCAAAAAATAAAAAACTGAAGTCTAACACCTTCAAAAATATCAATTATCATTTTTTCTGAAAAAGACCAAAATAGTTCTCTGAAATGAGCAAAATACTTCATTTTACATGTGTTTCTCAAAAAATTCCGTGATTGAAGACTAACACATACAAATTTCAATTTTTCCATTTTTTTGCAAAAAATCAAAAACTGAAGTCTAACACCTTAAAAAATATCAATTATCATTTTTTCTAAAAGAGTCCAAAATAGTTCTCTAAAATGAACAAAATACTTCATTTTTCATGTTTTTCTCAAAAAACGTCGTGATTGAAGACTAACACATACAAATTTTCTATTTTTCCAATTTTTTGCAAAAAATCAAAAACCGAAGTCTAACACCTTCAAAAATATCAATTATCATTTTTTTTAAAAAAGACCAAAATAGTTCTCTAAAATGAGCAAAATACTTTATTTTTCATGTTTTTCTCAAAAAACTCCGGTATTGAAGACTAACACATACAAATTTCTATTTTTCCTATTTTTTTGCATAAAATCAAAAACTGAAGTCTAACACCTTCAAAAATATCAATTATCATTTTTTCTAAAGAAGACCAAAATAGTTCTCTAAAATGAGCAAAATACTTCATTTTTCATGATTTTCTCAAAAAATTCCGTGATTGAAGACTAACACATACAAATTTCAATTTTTCCAATTTTTTGCAAAAAATCAAAAACTGAAGTCTAACACATTCAAAAATATCAATTATCATTTTTTCTAAAAAAGACCAAAATAGTTCTCTAAAATGAGCAAAATACTTCATTTTTCATTATTTTATCAAAAAATTCCGTGATTGAAGACTAACACATACAAATTTCAATTTTTCCAATTTTTTGCAAAAAATCAAAAATTGAAGTCTAACACCTTCAAAAATATCAATTATCATTTTTTCTAAAAAAGACCAAAATTGTTCTCTAAAATGAGCAAAATACTTCATTTTTTATGATTTTCTCAAAAAATTCCGTGATTGAAGACTAACACATACAAATTTCTATTTTTCCTATTTTTTGCATAAAATCAAAAACTGAAGTCTAACACCTTCAAAAATATCAATTATCATTTTTTCTAAAAAAGACCAATATAGTTCCCTAAAATGAGCAAAATACTTCATTTTTCATGATTTTCTCAAAAAATTCCGTGATTGAAGACTATAACATACAAATTTCTATTTTTCCAATTTTTTGCAAAAAATCAAAAACCGAAGTCTAAAACCTTCAAAAATATCAATTATCATTTTTTCTAAAAATGACCAAAATAGTTCTCTAAAATGAGCAAAATACTTCATTTTTCATGTTTTTTCTCAAAAAACTCCGGGATTGAAGACTAACACATACAAATTTCTATTTTTCCTATTTTTTTGCAAAAAATCAAAAACTGAAGTCTAACACCTTCAAAAATATCAATTATCATTTTTTCTAAAAAAGACCAAAATAGTTCTCTAAAATGAGCAAAATACTTCATTTTTCATGATTTTCTCAAAAAATTCCGTGATTGAAGACTAACACATACAAATTTCAATTTTTCCAATTTTTTGCAAAAAATCAAAAACTGAAGTCTAACACCTTCAAAAATATCAATTATCATTTTTTCTAAAAAAGACCAAAATAGTTCTCTAAAATGAGCAAAATACTTCATTTTTTATGATTTTCTCAAAAAATTCCGTGATTGAAGACTAACACATACAAATTTCTATTTTACCAATTTTTTGCATAAAATCAAAAACTGAAGTCTAACACCTTCAAAAATATCAATTATCATTTTTTCTAAAAAAGACCAATATAGTTCCCTAAAATGAGCAAAATACTTCATTTTTCATTATTTTCTCAAAAAATTCCGTGATTGAAGACTAACACATACAAATTTCAATTTTTCCAATTTTTTGCAAAAAATTAAAAACTGAAGTCTAACACCTTCAAAAATATCAATTATCATTTTTTCTAAAAAAGACCTAAATAGTTCTCTAAAATGAGCAAAATACTTCATTTTTCATGATTTTCTCAAAAAATTCCGTGATTGAAGACTAACACATACAAATTTCAATTTTTCCAATTTTTTGCAAAAAATAAAAAACTGAAGTCTAACACCTTCAAAAATATCAATTATCATTTTTTCTGAAAAAGGCCAAAATAGTTCTCTGAAATGAGCAAAATACTTCATTTTTCATGTTTTTCTCAAAAAACTTCGTGATTGAAGACTAACACATACAAATTTCAATTTTTCCATTTTTTTGCAAAAAATCAAAAACTGAAGTCTAACACCTTAAAAAATATCAATTATCATTTTTTCTAAAAGAGTCCAAAATAGTTCTCTAAAATGAACAAAATACTTCATTTTTCATGTTTTTCTCAAAAAACGTCGTGCTTGAAGACTAACACATACAAATTTCTATTTTTCCTATTTTTTGCAAAAAATCAAAAACCGAAGTCTAACACCTTCAAAAATATCAATTATCATTTTTTCTAAAAAAGACCAAAATAGTTCTCTAAAATGAGCAAAATACTTCATTTTTCATGTTTTTCTCAAAAAACTCCGGGATTGAAGACTAACACATACAAATTTCTATTTTTCCTATTTTTTTGCATAAAATCAAAAACTGAAGTCTAACCTTCAAAAATATCAATTATCATTTTTTCTAAAAAAGAACAAAATAGTTCTCTAAAATGATCAAAATACTTCATTTTTCATGATTTTCTCAAAAAATTCCGTGATTGAAGACTAACACATACAAATTTCAATTTTTCCCATTTTTTGCAAAAAATCAAAAACTGAAGTCTAACACCTTCAAAAATATCAATTATCATTTTTTCTAAAAAACACCAAAATAGTTCTCTAAAATGAGCAAAATACTTCATTTTTTATGATTTTCTCAAAAAATTCCGTGATTGAAGACTAACACATACAAATTTCTATTTTACCAATTTTTTGCATAAAATCAAAAACTGAAGTCTAACACCTTCAAAAATATCAATTATCATTTTTTCTAAAAAAGACCAATATAGTTCCCTAAAATGAGCAAAATACTTCATTTTTCATGATTTTCTCAAAAAATTCCGTGATCGAAGACTAACACATACAAATTTCAATTTTTCCAATTTTTTGCAAAAAATCAAAAACTGAAGTCTAACACCTTCAAAAATATCAATTATCATTTTTTCTAAAAAAGAACAAAATATTTCTCTAATATGAGCAAAATACTTCATTTTTCATGATTTTCTCAAAAAATTCCGTGATTGAAGACTAACACATACAAATTTCAATTTTTCCAATTTTTTGCAAAAAAATAAAAAACTGAAGTCTAACACCTTCAAAAATATCAATTATCATTTTTTCCGAAAAAGACCAAAATAGTTCTCTGAAATGAGAAAAATACTTCATTTTTCATGTTTTTCTCAAAAAACTTCGTGATTGAAGACTAACACATACAAATTTCAATTTTTCCATTTTTTTGCAAAAAATCAAAAACTGAAGTCTAACACCTTAAAAAATATCAATTATCATTTTTTCTAAAAGAGTCCAAAATAGTTCTCTAAAATGAGCAAAACACTTCATTTTTCATGTTTTTCTCAAAAAACTCCGTGCTTGAAGACTAACACATACAAATTTCTATTTTTTCTATTTTTTGCAAAAAATCAAAAACCGAAGTCTAACACCTTCAAAAATATCAATTATCATTTTTTCTAAAAAAGACCAAAAATAGTTCTCTAAAATGAGCAAAATACTTCATTTTTCATGTGTTTCTCAAAAAACTCCGGGATTGAAGACTAACACATACAAATTTCTATTTTTCCTATTTTTTGCATAAAATCAAAAACTGAAGTCTAACACCTTCAATAATATCAATTATCATTTTTTCTAAAAAAGACCAAAATAGTTCTCTGAAATGAGAAAAATACTTCATTTTTCATGTTTTTCTCAAAAAACTTCGTGATTGAAGACTAACACATACAAATTTCAATTTTTCCATTTTTTTGCAAAAAATCAAAAACTGAAGTCTAACACCTTAAAAAATATCAATTATCATTTTTTCTAAAAGAGTCCAAAATAGTTCTCTAAAATGAGCAAAACACTTCATTTTTCATGTTTTTCTCAAAAAACTCCGTGCTTGAAGACTAACACATACAAATTTCTATTTTTTCTATTTTTTGCAAAAAATCAAAAACCGAAGTCTAACACCTTCAAAAATATCAATTATCATTTTTTCTAAAAAAGACCAAAAATAGTTCTCTAAAATGAGCAAAATACTTCATTTTTCATGTTTTTCTCAAAAAACTCCGGGATTGAAGACTAACACATACAAATTTCTATTTTTCCTATTTTTTGCATAAAATCAAAAACTGAAGTCTAACACCTTCAATAATATCAATTATCATTTTTTCTAAAAAAGACCAAAATAGTTCTCTGAAATGAGAAAAATACTTAATTTTTCATGTTTTTCTCAAAAAACTTCGTGATTGAAGACTAACACATACAAATTTCAATTTTTCCATTTTTTTGCAAAAAATCAAAAACTGAAGTCTAACACCTTAAAAAATATCAATTATCATTTTTTCTAAAAGAGTCCAAAATAGTTCTCTAAAATGAGCAAAACACTTCATTTTTCATGTTTTTCTCAAAAAACTCCGTGCTTGAAGACTAACACATACAAATTTCTATTTTTTCTATTTTTTGCAAAAAATCAAAAACCGAAGTCTAACACCTTCAAAAATATCAATTATCATTTTTTCTAAAAAAGACCAAAAATAGTTCTCTAAAATGAGCAAAATACTTCATTTTTCATGTTTTTCTCAAAAAACTCCGGGATTGAAGACTAACACATACAAATTTCTATTTTTCCTATTTTTTGCATAAAATCAAAAACTGAAGTCTAACACCTTCAAAAATATCAATTATCATTTTTTCTAAAAAAGACCAATATAGTTCCCTAAAATGAGCAAAATACTTCATTTTTCATGATTTTCTCAAAAAATTCCGTGATCGAAGACTAACACATACAAATTTCAATTTTTCCAATTTTTTGCAAAAAATCAAAAACTGAAGTCTAACACCTTCAAAAATATCAATTATCATTTTTTCTAAAAAAGAACAAAATATTTCTCTAATATGAGCAAAATACTTCATTTTTCATGATTTTCTCAAAAAATTCCGTGATTGAAGACTAACACATACAAATTTCAATTTTTCCAATTTTTTGCAAAAAAATAAAAAACTGAAGTCTAACACCTTCAAAAATATCAATTATCATTTTTTCCGAAAAAGACCAAAATAGTTCTCTGAAATGAGAAAAATACTTCATTTTTCATGTTTTTCTCAAAAAACTTCGTGATTGAAGACTAACACATACAAATTTCAATTTTTCCATTTTTTTGCAAAAAATCAAAAACTGAAGTCTAACACCTTAAAAAATATCAATTATCATTTTTTCTAAAAGAGTCCAAAATAGTTCTCTAAAATGAGCAAAACACTTCATTTTTCATGTTTTTCTCAAAAAACTCCGTGCTTGAAGACTAACACATACAAATTTCTATTTTTTCTATTTTTTGCAAAAAATCAAAAACCGAAGTCTAACACCTTCAAAAATATCAATTATCATTTTTTCTAAAAAAGACCAAAAATAGTTCTCTAAAATGAGCAAAATACTTCATTTTTCATGTGTTTCTCAAAAAACTCCGGGATTGAAGACTAACACATACAAATTTCTATTTTTCCTATTTTTTGCATAAAATCAAAAACTGAAGTCTAACACCTTCAATAATATCAATTATCATTTTTTCTAAAAAAGACCAAAATAGTTCTCTGAAATGAGAAAAATACTTCATTTTTCATGTTTTTCTCAAAAAACTTCGTGATTGAAGACTAACACATACAAATTTCAATTTTTCCATTTTTTTGCAAAAAATCAAAAACTGAAGCCTAACACCTTAAAAAATATCAATTATCATTTTTTCTAAAAGAGTCCAAAATAGTTCTCTAAAATGAGCAAAACACTTCATTTTTCATGTTTTTCTCAAAAAACTCCGTGCTTGAAGACTAACACATACAAATTTCTATTTTTTCTATTTTTTGCAAAAAATCAAAAACCGAAGTCTAACACCTTCAAAAATATCAATTATCATTTTTTCTAAAAAAGACCAAAAATAGTTCTCTAAAATGAGCAAAATACTTCATTTTTCATGTTTTTCTCAAAAAACTCCGGGATTGAAGACTAACACATACAAATTTCTATTTTTCCTATTTTTTGCATAAAATCAAAAACTGAAGTCTAACACCTTCAATAATATCAATTATCATTTTTTCTAAAAAAGACCAAAATAGTTCTCTGAAATGAGAAAAATACTTAATTTTTAATGTTTTTCTCAAAAAACTTCGTGATTGAAGACTAACACATACAAATTTCAATTTTTCCATTTTTTTGCAAAAAATCAAAAACTGAAGTCTAACACCTTAAAAAATATCAATTATCATTTTTTCTAAAAGAGTCCAAAATAGTTCTCTAAAATGAGCAAAACACTTCATTTTTCATGTTTTTCTCAAAAAACTCCGTGCTTGAAGACTAACACATACAAATTTCTATTTTTTCTATTTTTTGCAAAAAATCAAAAACCGAAGTCTAACACCTTCAAAAATATCAATTATCATTTTTTCTAAAAAAGACCAAAAATAGTTCTCTAAAATGAGCAAAATACTTCATTTTTCATGTTTTTCTCAAAAAACTCCGGGATTGAAGACTAACACATACAAATTTCTATTTTTCCTATTTTTTGCATAAAATCAAAAACTGAAGTCTAACACCTTCAATAATATCAATTATCATTTTTTCTAAAAAAGACCAAAATAGTTCTCTGAAATGAGAAAAATACTTCATTTTTCATGTTTTTCACAAAAAATTCCGTGATTGAAGTCTGACACTTACAAATTTCAATTTTTCCAATTTTTCCAATTTTCTATTTTCTGAAATGAGCAAAATACTTCATTTTTCATGATTTTCTCAAAAAATTCCGTGATTGAAGTCTGACACTTACAAATTTCAATTTTTCCAATTTTTTGCAAAAAATCAAAAACTGAAGTCTAACTCCTTCAAAAATTTCAATTATCATTTTTTCTAAAAAAGACCAAAATAGTTCTCTAAAATGAGCAAAATACTTCATTTTTCATGTTTTTCTCAAAAAACTCCGGGATTGAAGACTAACACATACAAATTTCTATTTTTCCTATTTTTTGCATAAAATCAAAAACTGAAGTCTAACACCTTCAATAATATCAATTATCATTTTTTCTAAAAAAGACCAAAATAGTTCTCTGAAATGAGAATAATACTTAATTTTTCATGTTTTTCTCAAAAAACTTCGTGATTGAAGACTAACACATACAAATTTCAATTTTTCCATTTTTTTGCAAAAAATCAAAAACTGAAGTCTAACACCTTAAAAAATATCAATTATCATTTTTTCTAAAAGAGTCCAAAATAGTTTTCTAAAATGAGCAAAACACTTCATTTTTCATGTTTTTCTCAAAAAACTCCGTGCTTGAAGACTAACACATACAAATTTCTATTTTTTCTATTTTTTGCAAAAAATCAAAAACCGAAGTCTAACACCTTCAAAAATATCAATTATCATTTTTTCTAAAAAAGACCAAAAATAGTTCTCTAAAATGAGCAAAATACTTCATTTTTCATGTTTTTCTCAAAAAACTCCGGGATTGAAGACTAACACATACAAATTTCTATTTTTCCTATTTTTTGCATAAAATCAAAAACTGAAGTCTAACACCTTCAAAAATATCAATTATCATTTTTTCTAAAAAAGACCAATATAGTTCCCTAAAATGAGCAAAATACTTCATTTTTCATGATTTTCTCAAAAAATTCCGTGATCGAAGACTAACACATACAAATTTCAATTTTTCCAATTTTTTGCAAAAAATCAAAAACTGAAGTCTAACACCTTCAAAAATATCAATTATCATTTTTTCTAAAAAAGAACAAAATATTTCTCTAATATGAGCAAAATACTTCATTTTTCATGATTTTCTCAAAAAATTCCGTGATTGAAGACTAACACATACAAATTTCAATTTTTCCAATTTTTTGCAAAAAAATAAAAAACTGAAGTCTAACACCTTCAAAAATATCAATTATCATTTTTTCCGAAAAAGACCAAAATAGTTCTCTGAAATGAGAAAAATACTTCATTTTTCATGTTTTTCTCAAAAAACTTCGTGATTGAAGACTAACACATACAAATTTCAATTTTTCCATTTTTTTGCAAAAAATCAAAAACTGAAGTCTAACACCTTAAAAAATATCAATTATCATTTTTTCTAAAAGAGTCCAAAATAGTTCTCTAAAATGAGCAAAACACTTCATTTTTCATGTTTTTCTCAAAAAACTCCGTGCTTGAAGACTAACACATACAAATTTCTATTTTTTCTATTTTTTGCAAAAAATCAAAAACCGAAGTCTAACACCTTCAAAAATATCAATTATCATTTTTTCTAAAAAAGACCAAAAATAGTTCTCTAAAATGAGCAAAATACTTCATTTTTCATGTGTTTCTCAAAAAACTCCGGGATTGAAGACTAACACATACAAATTTCTATTTTTCCTATTTTTTGCATAAAATCAAAAACTGAAGTCTAACACCTTCAATAATATCAATTATCATTTTTTCTAAAAAAGACCAAAATAGTTCTCTGAAATGAGAAAAATACTTCATTTTTCATGTTTTTCTCAAAAAACTTCGTGATTGAAGACTAACACATACAAATTTCAATTTTTCCATTTTTTTGCAAAAAATCAAAAACTGAAGTCTAACACCTTAAAAAATATCAATTATCATTTTTTCTAAAAGAGTCCAAAATAGTTCTCTAAAATGAGCAAAACACTTCATTTTTCATGTTTTTCTCAAAAAACTCCGTGCTTGAAGACTAACACATACAAATTTCTATTTTTTCTATTTTTTGCAAAAAATCAAAAACCGAAGTCTAACACCTTCAAAAATATCAATTATCATTTTTTCTAAAAAAGACCAAAAATAGTTCTCTAAAATGAGCAAAATACTTCATTTTTCATGTTTTTCTCAAAAAACTCCGGGATTGAAGACTAACACATACAAATTTCTATTTTTCCTATTTTTTGCATAAAATCAAAAACTGAAGTCTAACACCTTCAATAATATCAATTATCATTTTTTCTAAAAAAGACCAAAATAGTTCTCTGAAATGAGAAAAATACTTAATTTTTCATGTTTTTCTCAAAAAACTTCGTGATTGAAGACTAACACATACAAATTTCAATTTTTCCATTTTTTTGCAAAAAATCAAAAACTGAAGTCTAACACCTTAAAAAATATCAATTATCATTTTTTCTAAAAGAGTCCAAAATAGTTCTCTAAAATGAGCAAAACACTTCATTTTTCATGTTTTTCTCAAAAAACTCCGTGCTTGAAGACTAACACATACAAATTTCTATTTTTTCTATTTTTTGCAAAAAATCAAAAACCGAAGTCTAACACCTTCAAAAATATCAATTATCATTTTTTCTAAAAAAGACCAAAAATAGTTCTCTAAAATGAGCAAAATACTTCATTTTTCATGTTTTTCTCAAAAAACTCCGGGATTGAAGACTAACACATACAAATTTCTATTTTTCCTATTTTTTGCATAAAATCAAAAACTGAAGTCTAACACCTTCAATAATATCAATTATCATTTTTTCTAAAAAAGACCAAAATAGTTCTCTGAAATGAGAAAAATACTTCATTTTTCATGTTTTTCACAAAAAATTCCGTGATTGAAGTCTGACACTTACAAATTTCAATTTTTCCAATTTTTCCAATTTTCTATTTTCTGAAATGAGCAAAATACTTCATTTTTCATGATTTTCTCAAAAAATTCCGTGATTGAAGTCTGACACTTACAAATTTCAATTTTTCCAATTTTTTGCAAAAAATCAAAAACTGAAGTCTAACTCCTTCAAAAATTTCAATTATCATTTTTTCTAAAAAAGACCAAAATAGTTCTCTAAAATGAGCAAAATACTTCATTTTTCATGTTTTTCTCAAAAAACTCCGGGATTGAAGACTAACACATACAAATTTCTATTTTTCCTATTTTTTGCATAAAATCAAAAACTGAAGTCTAATACCTTCAATAATATCAATTATCATTTTTTCTAAAAAAGACCAAAATAGTTCTCTGAAATGAGAAAAATACTTAATTTTTCATGTTTTTCTCAAAAAACTTCGTGATTGAAGACTAACACATACAAATTTCAATTTTTCCATTTTTTTGCAAAAAATCAAAAACTGAAGTCTAACACCTTAAAAAATATCAATTATCATTTTTTCTAAAAGAGTCCAAAATAGTTTTCTAAAATGAGCAAAACACTTCATTTTTCATGTTTTTCTCAAAAAACTCCGTGCTTGAAGACTAACACATACAAATTTCTATTTTTTCTATTTTTTGCAAAAAATCAAAAACCGAAGTCTAACACCTTCAAAAATATCAATTATCATTTTTTCTAAAAAAGACCAAAAATAGTTCTCTAAAATGAGCAAAATACTTCATTTTTCATGTTTTTCTCAAAAAACTCCGGGATTGAAGACTAACACATACAAATTTCTATTTTTCCTATTTTTTGCATAAAATCAAAAACTGAAGTCTAACACCTTCAAAAATATCAATTATCATTTTTTCTAAAAAAGACCAATATAGTTCCCTAAAATGAGCAAAATACTTCATTTTTCATGATTTTCTCAAAAAATTCCGTGATCGAAGACTAACACATACAAATTTCAATTTTTCCAATTTTTTGCAAAAAATCAAAAACTGAAGTCTAACACCTTCAAAAATATCAATTATCATTTTTTCTAAAAAAGAACAAAATATTTCTCTAATATGAGCAAAATACTTCATTTTTCATGATTTTCTCAAAAAATTCCGTGATTGAAGACTAACACATACAAATTTCAATTTTTCCAATTTTTTGCAAAAAAATAAAAAACTGAAGTCTAACACCTTCAAAAATATCAATTATCATTTTTTCCGAAAAAGACCAAAATAGTTCTCTGAAATGAGAAAAATACTTCATTTTTCATGTTTTTCTCAAAAAACTTCGTGATTGAAGACTAACACATACAAATTTCAATTTTTCCATTTTTTTGCAAAAAATCAAAAACTGAAGTCTAACACCTTAAAAAATATCAATTATCATTTTTTCTAAAAGAGTCCAAAATAGTTCTCTAAAATGAGCAAAACACTTCATTTTTCATGTTTTTCTCAAAAAACTCCGTGCTTGAAGACTAACACATACAAATTTCTATTTTTTCTATTTTTTGCAAAAAATCAAAAACCGAAGTCTAACACCTTCAAAAATATCAATTATCATTTTTTCTAAAAAAGACCAAAAATAGTTCTCTAAAATGAGCAAAATACTTCATTTTTCATGTGTTTCTCAAAAAACTCCGGGATTGAAGACTAACACATACAAATTTCTATTTTTCCTATTTTTTGCATAAAATCAAAAACTGAAGTCTAACACCTTCAATAATATCAATTATCATTTTTTCTAAAAAAGACCAAAATAGTTCTCTGAAATGAGAAAAATACTTCATTTTTCATGTTTTTCTCAAAAAACTTCGTGATTGAAGACTAACACATACAAATTTCAATTTTTCCATTTTTTTGCAAAAAATCAAAAACTGAAGTCTAACACCTTAAAAAATATCAATTATCATTTTTTCTAAAAGAGTCCAAAATAGTTCTCTAAAATGAGCAAAACACTTCATTTTTCATGTTTTTCTCAAAAAACTCCGTGCTTGAAGACTAACACATACAAATTTCTATTTTTTCTATTTTTTGCAAAAAATCAAAAACCGAAGTCTAACACCTTCAAAAATATCAATTATCATTTTTTCTAAAAAAGACCAAAAATAGTTCTCTAAAATGAGCAAAATACTTCATTTTTCATGTTTTTCTCAAAAAACTCCGGGATTGAAGACTAACACATACAAATTTCTATTTTTCCTATTTTTTGCATAAAATCAAAAACTGAAGTCTAACACCTTCAATAATATCAATTATCATTTTTTCTAAAAAAGACCAAAATAGTTCTCTGAAATGAGAAAAATACTTAATTTTTCATGTTTTTCTCAAAAAACTTCGTGATTGAAGACTAACACATACAAATTTCAATTTTTCCATTTTTTTGCAAAAAATCAAAAACTGAAGTCTCACACCTTAAAAAATATCAATTATCATTTTTTCTAAAAGAGTCCAAAATAGTTCTCTAAAATGAGCAAAACACTTCATTTTTCATGTTTTTCTCAAAAAACTCCGTGCTTGAAGACTAACACATACAAATTTCTATTTTTTCTATTTTTTGCAAAAAATCAAAAACCGAAGTCTAACACCTTCAAAAATATCAATTATCATTTTTTCTAAAAAAGACCAAAAATAGTTCTCTAAAATGAGCAAAATACTTCATTTTTCATGTTTTTCTCAAAAAACTCCGGGATTGAAGACTAACACATACAAATTTCTATTTTTCCTATTTTTTGCATAAAATCAAAAACTGAAGTCTAACACCTTCAATAATATCAATTATCATTTTTTCTAAAAAAGACCAAAATAGTTCTCTGAAATGAGAAAAATACTTCATTTTTCATGTTTTTCACAAAAAATTCCGTGATTGAAGTCTGACACTTACAAATTTCAATTTTTCCAATTTTTCCAATTTTCTATTTTCTGAAATGAGCAAAATACTTCATTTTTCATGATTTTCTCAAAAAATTCCGTGATTGAAGTCTGACACTTACAAATTTCAATTTTTCCAATTTTTTGCAAAAAATCAAAAACTGAAGTCTAACTCCTTCAAAAATTTCAATTATCATTTTTTCTAAAAAAGACCAAAATAGTTCTCTAAAATGAGCAAAATACTTCATTTTTTATGATTTTCTCAAAAAATTCCGTGATTGAAGACTAACACATACAAATTTCTATTTTACCTATTTTTTGCATAAAATCAAAAAATGAAATCTAACACCTTCAAAAATATCAATTATCATTTTTTCTAAAAAAGACCAAAATAGTTCTCTAAAATGAGCAAAATACTTCATTTTTCATGATTTTCTCAAAAAATTCCGTGATTGAAGACTAACACATACAAATTTCAATTTTTCCAATTTTTTGCAAAAAATCAAAAACTGAAGTCAAACACCTTCAAAAATATCAATTATCATTTTTTCTAAAAAAGACCAAAATAGTTCTCTAAAATGAGCAAAATACTTCATTTTTCATGATTTTCTCAAAAAATTCCGTGATTGAAGACTAACACATACAAATTTCAATTTTTCCAATTTTTTGCAAAAAATCAAAAACTGAATTCTAACACCTTCAAAAATATCAATTATCATTTTTTCTATAAAAGACAAAAATAGTTCTCTAAAATGAGCAAAATACTTCATTTTTCATGATTTTCTCAAAAAATTCCGTGATTGAAGACTAACAAATTCAAATTTCAATTTTTCCAATTGTTTTCCAAAAATAAAAAACTGAAGCACCTTCAAAAATATCAATTATCATTTTTTCTAAAAGAGTGCAAAATAGTTCTCTACAATGAGCAAAATACTTCATTTTTCGTGTTTTTCTCAAAAAACGTCGTGATTGAAGACTAACACATACAAATTTCTATTTTTCCAATTTTTTGCAAAAAATCAAAAACTGAAGTCTAACACCTTCAAAAATATAAATTCTCATTTTTTCTAAAAAAGACCAAAATAGTTCTCTAAAATGAGCAAAATACTTCATTTTTCATGATTTTCTCAAAACATTCCGTGATTGAAGACTAACACGTACAAATTTCAATTTTTGCAATTTTTTGCAAAAAATAAAAAACTGAAGTCTAACTCCTTCAAAAATATCAATTATCATTTTTTCTGAAAAAGACCAAAATAGTTCTCTGAAATGAGCAAAATACTTCATTTTACATGTGTTTCTCAAAAAATTCCGTGATTGAAGACTAACACATACAAATTTCAATTTTTCCATTTTTTTGCAAAAAATCAAAAACTGAAGTCTAACACCTTAAAAAATATCAATTATCATTTTTTCTAAAAGAGTCCAAAATAGTTCTCTAAAATGAACAAAATACTTCATTTTTCATGTTTTTCTCAAAAAACGTCGTGATTGAAGACTAACACATACAAATTTTCTATTTTTCCAATTTTTTGCAAAAAATCAAAAACCGAAGTCTAACACCTTCAAAAATATCAATTATCATTTTTTTTTAAAAAGACCAAAATAGTTCTCTAAAATGAGCAAAATACTTAATTTTTCATGTTTTTCTCAAAAAACTCCGGGATTGAAGACTAACACATACAAATTTCTATTTTTCCTATTTTTTTGCATAAAATCAAAAACTGAAGTCTAACACCTTCAAAAATATCAATTATCATTTTTTCTAAAGAAGACCAAAATAGTTCTCTAAAATGAGCAAAATACTTCATTTTTCATGATTTTCTCAAAAAATTCCGTGATTGAAGACTAACACATACAAATTTCAATTTTTCCAATTTTTTGCAAAAAATCAAAAACTGAAGTCTAACACATTCAAAAATATCAATTATCATTTTTTCTATAAAAGACCAAAATAGTTCTCTAAAATGAGCAAAATACTTCATTTTTCATGATTTTCTCAAAGAATTCCGTGATTGAAGACTAACACATACAAATTTCAATTTATCCAATTTTTTTCAAAAATTAAAAAACTGAAGTGTACCTTCAAAAATATCAATTATCATTTTTTCTAAAAGAGTCCAAAATAGTTCTCTACAATGAGCAAAATACTTCATTTTTCATGTTTTTCTCAAAAAACGTCGTGATTGAAGACTAACACAAACAAATTTCTATTTTTCCAATTTTTTGCAAAAAATCAAAAACTGAAGTCTAACACCTTCAAAAATATAAATTATCATTTTTTCTAAAAAAGACCAAAATAGTTCTCTAAAATGAGCAAAATACTTCATTTTTCATGATTTTCTCAAAAAATTCCGTGATTGAAGACTAACACGTACAAATTTCAATTTTTCCAATTTTTTGCAAAAAAATAAAAAACTGAAGTCTAACACCTTCAAAAATATCAATTATCATTTTTTCTGAAAAAGACCAAAATAGTTCTCTAAAATGAGCAAAATACTTCATTTTTCATGTGTTTCTCAAAAAATTCCGTGATTGAAGACTAACACATACAAATTTCAATTTTTCCATTTTTTTGCTAAAAATCAAAAACTGAAGTCTAACACCTTAAAAAATATCAATTATCATTTTTTCTAAAAGAGTCCAAAATAGTTCTCTAAAATTAGCAAAATACTTCATTTTTCATGTTTTTCTCAAAAAACGTCGTGATTGAAGACTAACACATACAAATTTCAATTTTTCCAATTTTTTGCAAAAAATGAAAAACTGAAGTCTAACACCTTCAAAAATATCAATTATCATTTTTTCTAAAAAAGACCAAAATAGTTCTCTAAAATGAGCAAAATACTTCATTTTTCATGATTTTCATCAAAAATACCGTGATTGAAGACTAACACATACAAATTTCAATTTTTCCAATTTTTTGCAAAAAATATAAAACTGAAGTCTAACACCTTCAAAAATATCAATTATCATTTTTTCTGAAAAAGACCAAAATAGTTCTCTAAAATGAGCAAAATACTTCATTTTTCATGTGTTTCTCAAAAAATTCCGTGAATGAAAACTAACACATACAAATTTCAATTTTTCCATTTTTTTGCAAAAAATCAAAAACTGAAGTCTAACACCTTAAAAAATATCAATTATCATTTTTTCTAAAAGAGTCCAAAATAGTTCTCTAAAATGAGCAAAATACTTCATTTTTCATGTTTTTCACAAAAAACGTCGTGATTGAAGACTAACACATACAAATTTCTATTTTTCCAATTTTTTGCAAAAAATCAAAAACCGAAGTCTAAAACCTTCAAAAATATCAACTATCATTTTTTCTAAAAATGACCAAAATAGTTCTCTAAAATGAGCAAAATACTTCATTTTTCATGTTTTTCCCAAAAAACTCCGGGATTGAAGACTAACACATACAAATTTCTATTTTTCCTATTTTTTTGCATAAAATCAAAAACTCAAGTCTAACACCTTCAAAAATATCAATTATCATTTTTTCTAAAAAAGACCAAAATAGTTCTCTAAAATGAGCAAAATACTTCATTTTTCATGTTTTTCTCAAAAAACGTCGTGCTTGAAGACTAACACATACAAATTTCTATTTTTCCTATTATTTGCAAAAAATCAAAAACCGAAGTCTAACACCATCAAAAATATCAATTATCATTTTTTCTAAAAAAGACCAAAATAGTTCTCTAAAATGAGCAAAATACTTCATTTTTCATGTTTTTCTCAAAAAACTCCGGGATTGAAGACTAACACATACAAATTTCTATTTTTCCTATTTTTTGCATAAAATCAAAAATTGAAGTCTAACACCTTCAAAAATATCAATTTTCATTTTTTCTAAAAAAGACCAAAATAGTTCTCTAAAATGAGCAAAATACTTCATTTTTCATGATTTTCTCAAAAAATTCCGTGATTGAAGACTAACACATACAAATTTCAATTTTTCCAATTTTTTGCAAAAAATCAAAAACTGAAGTCTAACACCTTCAAAAATATCAATTATCATTTTTTCTAAAAAAGTCCAAAATTGTTCTCTAAAATGAGCAAAATACTTCATTTTTTATGATTTTCTCAAAAAATTCCGTGATTGAAGACTAACACATACAAATTTCTATTTTTCCTATTTTTTGCATAAAATCAAAAACTGAAGTCTAACACCTTCAAAAATATCAATTATCATTTTTTCTAAAAAAGACCAATATAGTTCCCTAAAATGAGCAAAATACTTCATTTTTCATGATTTTCTCAAAAAATTCCGTGATTGAAGACTAACACATACAAATTTCAATTTTTCCAATTTTTTGCAAAAAATCAAAAACTGAAGTCTAACACCTTCAAAAATATCAAATATCATTTTTTCTAAAAAAGACCAAAATAGTTCTCTAAAATGAGCAAAATACTTCATTTTTCATGATTTTCTCAAAAAATTCCGTGATTGAAGACTAACACAGACAAATTTCAATTTTTCCAATTTTTTGCAAAAAATAAAAAACTGAAGTCTAACACCTTCAAAAAAATCAATTATCATTTTTTCTGAAAAAGGCCTAAATAGTTCTCTGAAATGAGCAAAATACTTCATTTTTCATGTTTTTCTCAAAAAACTTCGTGATTGAAGACTAACACATACAAATTTCAATTTTTCCATTTTTTTGCAAATATTCAAAAACTGAAGTCTAACACCTTAAAAAATATCAATTATCATTTTTTCTAAAAGAGTCCAAAATAGTTCTCTAAAATGAGAAAAATACTTCATTTTTCATGTTTTTCTCAAAAAACGTCGTGCTTGAAGACTAACACATACAAATTTCTATTTTTCCTATTTTTTTGCAAAAAATCAAAAACCGAAGTCTAACACCTTCAAAAATATCAATTATCATTTTTTCTAAAAAAGGCCAAAATAGTTCTCTAAAATGAGCAAAATACTTCATTTTTCATGTTTTTCTCAAAAAACTCCGGGATTGAAGACTAACACATACAAATTTCTATTTTTCCTATTTTTTTGCATAAAATCAAAAACTGAAGTCTAACACCTTCAAAAATATCAATTATCATTTTTTCTAAAAAAGACCAAAATAGTTCTCTAAAATGATCAAAATACTTCATTTTTCATGATTTTCTCAAAAAATTCCGTGATTGAAGACTAACACATACAAATTTCAATTTTTCCTATTTTTTGTAAAAAAATCAAAAACTGAAGTCTAACACCTTCAAAAATATCAATTATCATTTTTTCTAAAAAAGACCAAAATAGTTCTCTAAAATGACCAAAATACTTCATTTTTTATGATTTTCTCAAAAAATTCCGTGATTGAAGACTAACACATACAAATTTCAATTTTTCCAATTTTTTGCAAAAAATCAAAAACTGAAGTCTAACACCTTCAAAAATATCAATTATCATTTTTTCTGAAAAAGACCAAAATAGTTCTCTGAAATGAGAAAAATACTTCATTTTTCATGTTTTTCTCAAAAATCTTCGTGATTGAAGACTAACACATACAAATTTCAATTTTTCCATTTTTTTGCAAAAAATCAAAAACTGAAGTCTAACACCTTAAAAAATATCAATTATCATTTTTTCTAAAAGAGTCCAAAATAGTTCTCTAAAATGAGCAAAATACTTCATTTTTCATGGTTTTCTCAAAAAACTCCGTGCTTGAAGACTAACACATACAAATTTCTATTTTTCCTATGTTTTGCAAAAAATCAAAAACCGAAGTCTAACACCTTCAAAAATATCAATTATCATTTTTTCTAAAAAAGACCAAAAATAGTTCTCTAAAATGAGCAAAATACTTCATTTTTCATGTTTTTCTCAAAAAACTCCGGGATTGAAGACTAACACATACAAATTTCTATTTTTCCTATTTTTTGCATAAAATCAAAAACTGAAGTCTAACACCTTCAAAAATATCAATTATCATTTTTTCTAAAAAAGACCAAAATAGTTCTCTAAAATGAGCAAAATACTTCATTTTTCATGATTTTCTCAAAAAATTCCGTGATTGAAGTCTTAACACATACAAATTTCAATTTTTCCAATTTTTTGCAAAAAATCAAAAACTGAAGTCTAACTCCTTCAAAAATATCAATTATCATTTTTTCTAAAAAAGACCAAAATAGTTCTCTAAAATGAGCAAAATACTTCATTTTTAATGATTTTCTCAAAAAATTCCGTGATTGAAGACTAACACATACAAATTTCTATTTTACCTATTTTTTGCATAAAATCAAAAAATGAAGTCTAACACCTTCAAAAATATCAATTATCATTTTTTCTAAAAAAGACCAAAATAGTTCTCTGAAATGAGAAAAATACTTCATTTTTCATGTTTTTCTCAAAAAACTTCGTGATTGAAGACTAACACATACAAATTTCAATTTTTCCATTTTTTTGCAAAAAATAAAAAACTGAAGTCTAACACCTTCAAAAATATCAATTATCATTTTTTCTGAAAAAGACCAAAATAGTTCTCTGAAATGAGCAAAATACTTCATTTTTCATGTTTTTCTCAAAAAACTTCGTGATTGAAGACTAACACATACAAATTTCTATTTTTCCTATTTTTTGCAAAAAAATCAAAAACTGAAGTCTAACACCTTCAAAAATATCAATTATTATTTTTTCTAAAAAAGACCAAAATAGTTCTCTAAAATGAGGAAAATACTTCATTTTTCATGTTTTTCTCAAAAAACTCCGGGATTGAAGACTAACACATACAAATTTCTATTTTTCCTATTTTTTGCAAAAAATCAAAAACTGAAGTCTAACACCTTCAAAAATATCAATTATCATTTTTTCTAAAAGAGTCCAAAATAGTTCTCTAAAATGAGCAAAATACTTCATTTTTCAAGTTTTTTCAAAAAACTTCGTGATTGAAGACTAACACATACAAATTTCTATTTTTCCTATTTTTTGCAAAAAATCAAAAACCGAAGTCTAACACCTTCAAAAATATCAATTATCATTTTTTCTAAAAAAGACCAAAATAGTTCTGTAAAATGAGCAAAATACTAAATTTTTAATGTTTTTCTCAATAAATTCCGTGATTGAAGACTAACACATACAAATTTCAATATTAGCAATTTTTTGCAAAAAATCAAAAACTTAAGTCTAACACATTCAAAAATATCAATTATCTTTTTTTCTAAAAGAGACCAAAATAGTTCTCTAAAATGAGCAAAATACTTCATTTTTCATGTTTTCTCAAAAAACTTCGTGTTTGAAGACTAACACATACAAATTTTTATTTTTCCATTTTTTTGCAAAAAATCGAAAACTGAAATCTAACATCTTAAAAAATATCAATTTTCATTTTTTTCTAAAAAAGGCCAAAATAGTTCTCTAAAATGAGCAAAATACTTAATTTTCATGTTTTTCTCAAAAAATTCATTCCGTGATTGAAGACTAACACATACAAATTTCTATTTTTCCTATTTTATGAAAAAAATCAAAAACTGAAGTCTAACACCTTCGAAAATATCAATTATCATTTTTTCTAAAAAAGACCAAAATAGTTCTCTAAAATGAGCAAAATACTTCATTTTTCATGTTTTTCTCAAAAAATTCCGTGATTGATGACTAACACATACAAATTTCTATTTTTCCAATTTTTGGCAAAAAATCAAAAACTGAAGTCTATTTTTAAAATACAATACATGTTATAATTTTTAACATGTGTGATACATTTTTTATGTTTTATATATTTTAGGTAAATCATATACATTTCAATGCATGTATACCTGTTTAAAATATAATACACGATATATTTTTTTATATGTAGGATATGTATTTTTAGATGTATCCTATATTTTTTAACATGAGTAAATTGTATGGGCGTATTTGTGTGTGTGTGTTTATTATATTTATATATTTCACAAAACAATATTTAACATGTGTGATATATTTATGTATTTTTTTAAATTGTATGTATCCTATATATATATATATATATATATATATATATATATATATATATATATATATATATATATATATATATATATGCCATATATATTTCAAATGTATGAAATATATTTTTAAAATACAATACATGTTATAATTTTTAACATGTGTGATACATTTTTTATGTTTTATATATTTTAGGTAAATCATATACATTTCAATGCATGTATACCTTTTTAAAATATAATACACGATATATTTTTTTATATGTAGGATATGTATTTTTAGATGTATCCTATATTTTTTAACATGAGTAAATTGTATGGGCGTATTTGTGTGTGTGTGTTTATTATATTTATATATTTCACAAAACAATTTAATAGTGTGTGATAGGCGACCAAAATAACAAAAAAAATGTCATGTGACGCGTCAGGTTGATTCTTAACTGACTTGACCAACGTGCATTATACCGGCATGCCTCTTTTTGAAATTAAATTGAATTTAAATTTAAATTTAAATTTTGGAGAATATAGAGATTTACAAAATTAAGTTCGAATGTTTATGTTTTGTTATCTTCTAATGCATTCTAGTATTTTGAGAAAAGCAAATCTCATCAAAATATAATTATATTGGGCATGTTTGTTTGAAGGATTTTGATGAGATGTAAAAATAAGAGATATGTTCAAAATCATTTGATTGATTTGGTGTATTTTGGTGAAATCATGAATTCGAGGGTGAATTTTGGAATACACAAAAAAAAACTGAAATTCCAAATACACGGAGATGTATCATGTTATATCCATGTATTTCATTATAAAACTATTTCTTCAAATTATATGCATAAATAATGATTATATTATATTATATTATGCAATAATAATATTGTATTATATACTATCATCTGATGTAATGTAATGTAATTTAATACAATATAATTTAAAATAATATAATACAATATAATACAATATAATATTTTATAATAATATAAAACAATATAACTTTATATAATATAAAATATTATAACATAATATCATACTTATAATATAAAATTATATAATACAGACAATATCATATCATATCATATCGGATCATATAAAATATTGTGATATCATATCATATGATATGATATCATTTAATATCATATCATATCATATCATATCATATCATATGATATCAAATAATATAATATCATGTCATATAATATAATATCATATAATATCAAATAATGATATAATGTAAAAACAATATAATTTAATATAATATAATATTATATACTATAATATAAAATAAAGTAATATAATATAATATAATGTAATCCAATATAATATAATATGAAATAAAATATTAAAATATTAAAATTATTAATTTTGTACCTAGAATCAAACATAAAATTTTATATACATGAATTCAAAATACAACTAATCAAACAACTCGAATATCAAATACGTGAATAGTGAAATACATGTATTTGACATATTCATACATATCAACGTCCCAAATCAAACATGACTTGAGTTGCACGAATATGCTGATACGGCGATACGAGAATACGATGAAATGTATTGGATACGACGATACGGATATGACACAAATACTACTATACTGAAATTCGATTTTTTTTTTTAAGTATTCCGCACTATGACAGAACATGCCCATTTGTGTTGGTACCGGCCCACTTCAAACGGCCCATTGGTAACAAAGGACTGCTTGCTTTGGGCCCACCAGAACAGTTAACCCCACCTATACCTAATGGTTGACACATCAGATTATCAGATTGTAAGTATGTGCAGTCTTTGTTATCAAAATCAATTGCAACCATATGCAATATCTCAATTAGTCATTTATTTTAGGATCACATAAGAGACAATTCTACTTCTCTTATTTATCACTGCGTAAATTCAAGAAAAAAGAAGTCTATTCTTTCGCTAATACAAAAATTATAAAGAAAAGATTGGCATCCTGAAAATATTGTTCTCTTTCTACTCAAATTATTTCTTACGAGCTCAATTCGCAATGATTTATTATGCAAATTATTATACTATTTAAATAGTTGTTTGATCACATAAACAAGACGATTAGATATTTTTCTATGAAAATGAATGGTTGTTTAATCATATAAACAAGACAATTAGATATTTTCTATGAAAATGCGTAGAAAAATAATGAAGGTCATTGGCCTTGTTAAATTAGAAAAGTAAATGCAATTTTGAGATTCTGGATATAGAGAAATGAAACGGAACATTTCTAATCAAATAGTTTAGAAAATCAACCATAATAAAATAGTATATTATGAACCAATTTTTTAAACGACATATATACACTCCCAAAAAAGTAATATCTCACTCTAAACCACAAGCCCCTTATTACTTTCTTACAAACTTTCAAACACAAGAAAACTTCTACAATGTTCATTGTTAGTAAATGATCATTACTCCAAGATGAACATGCAACATATTATTATTCTCAATCACATATGCATATAAAAAACTCATTGTGCCGTGATTTTCTACAACTAGAATTTTTTTAGTACGAAATATGAAAGCCCCGTTAAAATTAAAATCTTCTCGTGCTCTTGAACATTCACAACAAAAAAACTGCCATTACAATAACTTATGTTCATTATGCAACCTACCAACAACAGATATCATTCAATATTTATTTATTACTTGCCCATATACCATTGTATTATGAAAATTATACTTTAAGGTGACTGATTTATTGTGACAATTTAACCATAATAATTTTCTACGAGAATAAAAAGACTATAGAAAGAAGTTGGATGATGACACACAAAGAAGTGACTCCGTAATAATGACGGGTTGCTTTGAATTTTGAAAAAAAAAAAAAAAGATATTCATTACACGCAAAAACACCATACACGAGACCACAAAATGGTTTAATGATTGCTAGCATCATACCTCGAGTTTAATCTTCTAATCCATAACTCGAAGCACCACATATAATATAATTTTAATAAATAATATGCTAGTTTCATTGTATGTAAATTTTTTGTATGGATATTTTCTTTGTTTTAATAAATTTTGATGTGCACTTGGCCTATCATTTCTAAAAGAATCATATGATATTTTCCTTGTATGTAAATTTTTTGTATGGGTATTTTCTTTGTTTTAATAAATTTTGATGTGCACTTCGCCTATCATTTCTATAAAAAATCATGTACTCAACTAATCATCTAGTAGATAATATATTTAAGATTCATATTTTATCATAAATTTATTTGTTTACATTTATTGAAAATGAATTTTCTCCAGATTATTAAAAAAAAAATCAATGTACTACATATTTGCATCCATAATTCTAGATGGCCACAAACAATCTACAATGTAATTGCAACTATTGCAATTAGAATGATAATAGAAAACATTGCAAGAAAAAAGATCCAGTGCTTTTCTGCTTCCCTCCACTCATTCTCTCCTCGTTCTCCACCTCTTCTTATCCCTCACTCTATTTCTCCCACAAACACTGATATTTTGATTCTGTAATGGCGTCCGAGGTATGGCTATCGTCCTTCTCTCTCCCTTCTCGCCCCCTCCATCCTTCCACGCCTCACCTGTCAAAGCCATCCGTTTCTTGCCGGTGTTCCCCAGGTCGGATCAGGATCCAACATAAAAATGCCCGTTTTCACCATTTACGATTTCGCCCTCTCTGTGCCGCATCCTCTGAACAACAAGGTAATCATCATCATTAAATAACATACCTTTTATTTCGGTAATAAAATCGAAAGTAGTATGATCGAGTGATCCTATTTCTCTTAATAAATAGGTATATTTTCAAATAAAGAATTAAACTTTTCCAATTATTTAGCTTATAATTTGATGGATCCACATGATGATTATCTGACAGGTCAATTACAAGATGATGAAATGGAAGATGGCAAAATCCTGCAATACTGCAGCATAGACAAGAAGAAAAAGACTATTGGAGAAATGGAGCAAGAATTCCTTCAAGCTTTACAAGTACCCTTTTAGTTAACTACCATTAATACATCTCAAACTTCTTTACCATTATGATTAATTAGGCTAATATTTTTATAATTTTATTCTGTTATTTTCTTTCTTGTAGTCGTTTTATTATGACAAGACGGCTATCATGTCGAACGAAGAATTTGACAATCTCAAAGAAGAGCTCACGTGGGAAGGAAGTAGTGTAGTGATGCTAAGTATGTCTTTTTATTATATCTCTCTTTTTATTGATTATGTTTTAATCTTTAAAACAAAATTCAGGTTCTGATGAACAGAGATTATTGGAGGCATCAATGGCTTATGTGGCTGGAAATCCCATCATGGCCGATGCTGAATTTGACGAATTAAAGATGAGATTAAAGGTAATTTTTTCTATGATAGAACTCCCCATTTTTTATTGTTCGTTTGAATGTTAAATTTGTTTAATTATAGCAACAAGGAAGCTCCATTGTGGCCGAGGGCCCGCGTTGCAGTCTAAGGAGTAAAAAGGTATACTTCATTTTCTCACAAATTTTCTATTTTTTAGCATTTTTTTTAGATAAGTCCTATAATTAATTATAATCGCAGGTGTATAGTGATCTCACAGTTGACTACTTCAGGATGTTTCTCTTAAATGTGCCGGCAGCTCTTGTCGCTCTCACATTGTAAATTTCTCATTTCTCTTTCTTCTATAAGAAAATTTCAAAAATGACCCTGATTTATTTTGAATTCAATTTAACATTTTATTTTTCTCATCTCGAACAGGTTTTTCTTTTTGGATGACTGGACTGGGTTCGAGCTCACTTATCTTATGGAGGTAAATACTACATGCTTTTTAATTTTCGAATTATTCGTTTTTAATTTCGTTCGTTACATTTTTTTTTTAGTTACCAGAGCCATTCAGTTTCGTGTTCACATGGCTGGCAGCTTTGCCTCTTATTTTCTACATTTCCTCTGCAATTACGAATGCAATAGTCAAAGATTTTTTGATCTTAAAGGTATATACCTTTCATTTTATATCTCCTTTATAAAAACTCGACAAGTCAAGTTGGAATTCAGGGTGACTCGATTGATTCGACTCGACTCGAGCATAAATTTTAACATATTTAAGTATTATATCCTTATGAATCGTTAGCGCATTTAAATCAAAGAATGGTAAATCATATGAGCATGTGTAAGGGCTTAACTTAATGTGTTTTGAATATTTATGTGCAAAGTGCAATATCAGGACTTAAATAAATTTTGAAATGTATATTGCACTGACTTGAGTAAATATTGAAGTGTATATTGCATCTGAATTAAATAGTTTTGTTTATTAGTAAAATTAAATAACATGAATACATGACTCACTCATAGAAACTCAGACATGAAAAAATATAAAAAAATTATTCATCTCTCTTTTTTTGTTTTTTTATTATTATTAAATGGAGAAGGCTCTTAATATCCTTTCAATCTGATGTGTTGGCAATATATGATAAATGATTTAAATACTAAATCATACTAGGTTAACGCATTAAATACAAAACTTTGTTAGATGATAAACAATATGAGAAACCATATTAGATATCAAGCCATTTTAATTAGATGATAAATTTGGCTTATTATGCTGTTTTTTGTTATATCATTTGACATGTGCTAAATCATACTTAAGTAAATATTTGTATGATATTATTCCAATATTTGTGCATCATTCTCATGATTCTTTTTTGTAATTATTGGTTTCATTTTAATTTTGTAAAATTTTCGATTTGGTCTTTATTTTTTATTTCTAAGATTTATTTCAACTTATTCAGATTTTTGACATTATTCATAATTTTTCATTAGATAGTTTTGTATTTTTTATATTTTCATTCTGTTGTTTTCTTTAACTTTTCTGAAATTTAGTAAAATAAAATATGTATATCTTTGAACTAGTGGTAAACAAACTAAGCGACGGTAAATATTGATGGATATAATATCTCTAAACAAGTGGTAAGATATTTTTCAAAATAACTCCATTATATTAGATGTCGAGACGATATTATGATTCATTTCTACGATCATATAATATTCATGGATATATTTGTACAGTATTCCTCTTTCTTCCAATTATGTTCTTTTGCACGTAAATTGATGCAAATAATACATGTGAAATATTTTATTTGATAATGGTATTTCAATTGCAGGGTCCGTGCCCCAACTGTGGTACCGATAATCTTTCCTTCTTCGGTACCATTTTGTCGATACCGAGTGGCGGTAAAGTTAACAAACTCAAATGCTCAAAGTAATTCCCTTTTCTTTTCTTTTACTTTTATCATTGTTTATCTTCAATGTTTTTCTCATATATGCAGACAAATAGTTCTAGGGAGATCATATTAAATCATGATTTTATATTGATATAATATTTGCAACATGATTTACAGTTGTGGCACTCCGCTGGTTTATGATTCAAAGACGCGCTTAATTACATTACCAGAGCCAAGTGAAGCCTAATGAAACGGTACGAGTATCATTTCATTTCTTATCCCTATAATTTTGTCATAATTTCATTTGTACCCCTATGAGACATCACTTGTACCTCTGCAGAAGTGAAAATGTCTTTTTTTTTTACCCCTATGGAAAGTGAATAATATCATATATACCCTTCCTAATGTTGTAATTATCATTTATCACTATCATTGTATCGTGTAATATAACAATATCGATTGTATGAAATTAACTGTTATTTCCTACTTTCCATTTTTTATGTTTTTATCAGTCTTGAATGGAAGATTTGAAGTCTGAGAGAGAGATCAAACTTCTTTGTATATGGAAAAATAATAAGGATTGTTTTGGAGATTAGACTCCTATTTCCGTATTATTTAGTAATTAGATAGTTGTGAGATTATTAAATCTGTACATGCAAATCTTTACTGTGTTGTAATGAAATTACCTACCTATTATTACTTCTTAGTGGGGGTATTTTTTTTTTAAAGAGAATCCTAGTTCACGAATCGTGGTCATTATATGTTTCTTTTTTTATATTGATGCCGCCGGGATTCGAACTCACAACCGTTACAAAATGAGGGTTTATTGTGTTAAATACTAAACCTATTATTACTTAGTGGGGGTATTTTTTTTTTTTTAAGAAAATCCTAGTCCACGAATCGTGGCCATTGTATGTTTTTTTTTTTATATTGATGCCGTCGGGATTCGAACTCACAACCGTTACAAAATGAGGGTTTATTGCGTTAAGTACTAAACCTATTATTACTTCTTAGTGGGGGTACTTAATTAATAGATTTTTTATAGAAGACCAGATGCCCCATACAAATTTGTTTATATTACTTCTCTTGTACATGAGAGTGAACCATTGAATAGTCCAAATGTTTAGAGGTTCTTTGGGTTTTGTAGGTAGTTTCGGCCTATCTTGCGCGTGTATGGATATCGTATCAGATATGATAATAATACGGAGATATAGTAATTTATTTAAAAAAAATAATGTATATAAAACTGGGATTTATGACAGGCAAATAAACTGAAGAAAGCTCGAAAAAACCTCGTTCAAAAACTGGCTCGAACGAACTCGAGCCAAAGTCGAGCCGAGCTCGAGATCGGCTCGAGATAGGTCCAGTTCAAACAATTTTACATATAAACTAAAAAAACGCAGATTTTTTTCGAGCCGAGTCGAGCCAGCTCTCGGCTCGCTGCCAGCCCTAGATACAACTATACAATTATTATTTTTAATATATTCATATAATATAAAAATAACAAATAAAATTTATTAAGTAAAAACAATATTAATTTTTTTAAATTTAATATCATGATGGGAACTTTTACCATGCCCCCAGATTTCATCGCCACATCATCTATATCCTAATTAACATGATCATTAACAAGAGATACATAATTAATAATTAATTAATATTTATTAAGAAATGTTAGATATATAAATAATTAAGAATTATATGACATTAGTTAATTACCATCTTAATTAGGATATAGAAGATGTGGTGGTAAAATATGAGGGCAGAGTGAATGACCTCTATAATTTATATTAATCTAACACCATGACTATCATGAAATTATTATAAACAAATTCTAAAAAAAATATCCTGGAATTATATTTAAGATTTAAGAATTATCCTAGAAATATCTAATATATGCATGCATAATCTGAGAAATAGTTAATAGCCTCGTTACAAAATTACTTTTAGATCAATATAACTGATATATTTATCAACAAAAACAAAAAGATGAATAACTGATACATGTCTGGCCTAAATTTGACCCTATTCACTTGGATCAACTTTTTTAATACCTAACATTCCTTTCCAAAATACCGATGGAGACAATGAATGAGCCAAAGATTTAAAATCTTTATTAATGCCTCATGTTCAACAAATTTTCTATCATAAAAATAACAGGACACATGCTATGCAACTCCAAAATGGGAAGGGAAGTTCTTTGTTCTCAGATATTTGCTTTTAGTTATGAGAATAAACTTTAATGAATTATCATGCAAAAAGATACAAATTTCAAAATAAACCTAATAGTTAAAATATCTCAAATACCAAACTCTTTATACTTAATTATGGACCTAATTCCTCCTCCTCCTCCTCCTCCTCCTCCTCCTCCTCCTCTCTCTATGTATACAGTATATTATCTGAATTATTGTAATACATAATGCCTATATAATAAAACATAATGGAGCTAGTTGGAAAATGAAACAAGATGGAGAATTGGAAGCCACCTAATGGATTAAATCGCAACATTTGGATTGACATTGAGATCACGTGGATTGCATGATACCAACTTGTCACTTGCCCATGCTAATTATGTTCTTTAATTAACCTAACAAGATTAGTTATGGATATTATCATATTCAAGCCCATGATCAGCAAGACAAATTTGGATCCAATTGGGGTACAATATAGTAAACTCCTCCAAACATAAAGACCAAACTTATCTCATCTCTTTTCTATTTTTGTGTACACGGAGCTAATAAAACAAAAGAAATTCTGAGACATTTTGAAACTAGTATTGAAAGGAGTACACATTGTCTGTTTATTTTGTTGCTGTATACTTTGTATTTTCTACGTTTTGTATGAGTATCCATGATATTGTCACATTTCGAAGGGCATATGTGATATTTTATGATTTGGTTGGGCACACATGAAATTGCGCCCCTCACCCTCTCAAAATAAAGAAAAAAGAGATGTAATTAACGTCATTGGTGTTAAATTCATAAATCATTCAATAATTTTCACAAAAGTCGATTGGTTTGATCTCATGAAATTGTTATGGATATTTAGAGGAGGACTAATTTACTTTATTAAGTATGACATTCGGTACTTCTATTGAATTTGGATTGACTTTGATGTTTTTTTTATGGTAAACACAAATCTTGAAATGTGTAATATTGAAGTTTTACGCTCTATCATGAAAAATACAAATGTCATTATAATATAATAGTTAAGATATATATAGTGGCGCATTCGGGGGACGAAGGTTTTGCGTGTAATATACAAATGTGTAATATTGAAGTTTTACGCTCTATCATGAAAAATACAAATGTCATTATAATATAATAGTTGAGGTATATCTAGTGGCGCATTCGGGGGACGAAGGTTTTGCTCGTAATATACAAATGTGTAATATTGAAGGTTTTGCTCGTAAAATACAAATGTCATTATAATATAATAGTTAACATAATATCCATTGAAGATGAAGGTTTTGCTCGTTTCAAAAATAATTATTATATTTTAAAAAAAATTATATTTCACAAAGAGTTGAGAGTAGTAAAACATATGATTATGAGTTGAGACGTCTCAAGTTCGAATCTCAAATATTATAAATTTTGATTTTGTAAGTTCGGTCTCCTCTATAAAATATTTTATAATCTCGAATATAATAAATTACATAAAATAATAAAATATTGTATACACATATATCGTATTTTATATTTTTTGGAAAATTATTGTATCGTCGTTTATTCATATATCAAGTCTGATATCCGTACTCGTATCCGTACATCACAGCTCGTAAGCATATGAAAATTTATGTGATAAAGTTTAAGAAGCATGACCCCAAACAATAATAAATGAAGATATTAGTGCCAAATTAGTTCCCACAACACGAACGTGCAATTAGACTAAAAGAAAACAAGATATGTGACAAAAAGGTACCAGACAGGTAAAAATAGAGGTGCATTTTCCCGTGTACCTCTCTGCAAAACTCAAAACTATCGAAAATATACTTCTCTTAAACCTGAAAAATCATCAATACCCCTACAAATTAATAATACTAATTCTAACAGATTTACCCTCACCGTTTAATCCACGCCACTCTATCAATTTTGGCTGTCGGATTCGTTGGTAATTTTAGTACATGCATATGAGTCGTTCGTTTCTTGTCTGAATTTGGTGTTCGTATATCAGGATACATTACAAGATATCACTCAGCTTGGGTCATGATGAACCAAATTCATTTATGATGAGGAATACCATGAGAAATTTCATGTTTATCGTTCTTTTCATATCTGTTTTGAAACATTTCTAATCGTCCAGACCCAGTCTCATATTTTCAAGTACTTAATAAAGGAAATACAATTACAGATCAACTATTAGATTGTACCCATGAATATAAATGAACGTACGCGTTCGTCGAAACGATTGGATGCATAATAAGATAATTCAAATCTGACAGAAAATACATAGTCCGTCATGACGGACTGGTCGTCCGTCGTGACGGATCAGAAGGGTTTCCTGACACAATACACAGAATATACACAATCCGTCATGACGGACTGGTTGCTCCGTCGTAACGGACCAAAAGGGTTTCTGTGTACGAATCTATGAGTATAGAGTCGAGACGGAATTGTTGTCCGTCCTGACTGAGCTGCGTCACGACGAACAATATGATCCGTCATGACGGAGCATGAAGATAACGGCTATATCAGTAATAGTGAAACGTGCGTCATGACGGACTATGGTGCGTCATGACGGGCGGTGATCCGAATTTTGAATTGACAGTTTTTTCTTAAGATATTCATTAATTCTCAATTAATGGTGGCTTGATTATAAGATCAAGGACAACCATTCTTTCTCTCGCCGGTTATTCTTTTACAGAAAATATACTTGTGAGACAAGTTAGAGAAAGAGAAGAAGAGATTGAATCTTGAGCAATTTTACTGCGATTTTAGGAGAATCGCGCATAACCGAGAGACGCTAGCTCGCGGTGGATACGGTTAGAGAGGTTTCAGCTGAAACCTTTGCTGTGATTGAAGGAAATACAGTTACATATCAACTAGTAGATTGAACACATGAGGGTAGACGAACGTACGCGTTCGTTGGAACGATTGGATGCATAATAAGATTAAGCAAATATCACAGAAATTACATAGTCCGCCATGACGCACCATATGGTCCGTCATGACGCACAGTGATGTATTTCTATATAAGTCAATCTGTGAGTATACCGTCACGACGCACCATATTGTGCGTCCTGACGGTAGTACGTCATGACGCACAGTTTGTCCGTCATGACGGAGCACAATGTAATGGCTAGATCTAAGTACCTGTGACACATGCGTCACGACGCACCATATCGTGCGTCCTGACGCACTGTGATCCCAATTATGGATTAGCAGTTTTGATACTAATGCTCATTAATTCAGATTTTATTATAAGATCTAACCTGAACCCTCTTCTTCTTAACCAAGCATTATGTGCATTTCTTGAGAGAAAAGAGAGAACTTGTGAGACAAGTTAGAAAGAGATTATAGATTGATCTTGAGCAAGTTTGCGGGAATTTTAGGGGAATTCACTACAACCGAAAGACGCGAGCTCGAGGTGGATACGAGTAGAGGATTCTCAACTGAGATTCTCTGTTGTGATCAAACGAGAGCAAGGTCGGAGACGAATCGGATAAATTCCGGTTCTATACGACAAATCGGAGCTTCGATCTAGGTGTCGAATCGCTCGGGCGTGGGACGTGCGTGTTGCCGGAGTCGAAGCAAGAAGCAAGCAGCAACTAAGTCAACAACCCGTCTTCGTGATCAATTTCACGCGGTATGTTTCTATGTATATAAGAGTTATATTCATAGGTTTAGTTGCATTATATGATTCGTACGTTCGAGTCGTTGACGTGGTCCTCGGGATCGGGTCGGACCGGGCCTCTCAATCCGCTGCGCGGGGCTCGGTAGTGACGCCGATACCCAATAGTGGTATCAGAGCGATCGTCACGATTCGATTGTCGAATCGATTTCGAATAAGAGTTATTCGGAATTTCATGTAGAATTTTAGGACATAATCATGTAGTCGTAAAATTAGGACCATAGAAATCTTACTAGTATTTGATCATGAGATGATCAAAAGAATCTAGAAGTAATCATGAATAGTTCATGATTAATCGTTTTTGAAACGGTTAAAATCAGTCAAAATTACAAATTAAACTGAATTTCAGGTCTGGTGCGTCATGACGCACGTTATGGTGCGTCGTGACGCACATAGGTGTCGGGAAACCCAAGAGTTGGATCTGAGGCGTTACACTCTATCCGTCGTGACGCACAAATGTTGTGCGTCATGACGCACTGTGTAAATAGATACCGTCAGGATGGACCATTTGGTGCGTCGTGACGGTTGAAGCCCAAAAAGTTTCTGGAAATCTGGACAAAATTGTTTTGTGCAGTCCGTCATGACGCACTGTCTGGCGTCGTGACGGACCAGTATAGTCTGTTGTGACGGTATAACCAAGTGTCATGACGGACGGACCTGCAAAAGTTTCTGGAATGGACAACAAAAGTGTTTTGTATGGTCCGTCGTGACGCACTTTCTGGCGTCATGACGGACATGTGCAGTCTGCCGTGACGCACGTTATGATGCGTCATGACGGAAGTCAAAGAAAATCCATTTCAAAACAAATATTAGTACGGTGCGTCATGACGGACGTTATGTTGTGTCATGACGGACCATGTAAATTTTTCTGATTTATTTATTTTGGTTCTAATCAATATTAATTATGTTCATATCATCATGATAAACTTGCTCATTGATGTAATTAGATTATATCACATAAATCCCAGCATAATATTTTAGTCATAAAATGCCTTTCGTGTTCACAACCTCCAAGGTTGGTCATTACACTTTGCACGGTTTTAGGCCAAAGTCGGACGTGCAATGTTGTATGTATCAACGAGAGAGACAAGTGTTAATTGGGGACAAATGCGGTTTCAGGCCAAAGTCGGGCGCATTTGTAGTCCAATTGAACGATATGTGAATATGGTTGTGACTTACTTAACCATCCAAGCCAATCCGATTGGGGTTCGGGGCATACTTAGGATGCACAAACGGAATTTGGATCATATATGATATGGTTCAATACCGAAATCCTATGAAGGGTCAAGAGTCACATTGGATGTGATTGGATTTATCCTACCTAAATAGTGAGATCCCATTTGTAGGCCAAAGTCACTTGTGGGAGGATCATGAAATATGGGTCTTGAAGTGTTATTGCATTTAAAATCCCGAATCAATATTAGGGTTATTGACTTGATAAAAGTAACATATTTCATATCATCATATAAGCATATAGCATAAGTTCGCACATGTTTGTATCAATCTCATTATAAAGTATTTTTCGTTGTAGCAATCATGACATCAAGCAACACCAACTCCATGTCGATTAGACCGGTCTTGGAAAGGGAGAAGCTAGTCGGAAAGAACTATCTTGACTGGCACCGTAACCTAAGAATTGTTCTTAGACAAGAGTGCAAGAGTCACGTGTCGGACACAAAGATGGTGATTCCCGATGATAAGGCTTCGACCGAAGAAAAGGCAGCATTTGACAAACTTAAGAAGGAGTCAAATGACGTGACGTGCCTCATGCTGGCATGTATGGACGCGAATTTGCAGAAGCAATTCGAGGATTCGGATGCGTACGAGATTAACGCGACGCTCAATGAAATGTTCCAAGAGCAAGAACGTATTGAAAGGTTCAATACGTTGAAGGAGTTGGTTAACTGTAAGATGCCTAATGGATCTTCGGTTAGCACTCACGTGTTAAAGGTACAATCATTGATTGATCGTCTCGAGAAATTGGGAGAAAAGGTGTCAGCAATAATGCAACAAGATTTGATCTTGTGTGCATTGCCACCAATTTTCTCAAGTTTCGTGACGAACTATCACATGCATTCGATGAACAAGACGATTCCCGAGCTCCATGGGATGCTCAAGAACTTTGAGTCCGAAATGCTTAAGGCATCGGGGGAACCCAAAGCAAGAGTTGCTAGGGATGTCCTCGTGATTCAAGGTGGGATTCGTAAGAAACAAAAGTCCAAGGGTGGTGCGGGCAAGTCGTTGTCCAAACCAAAGACTAAAGGAAAGGAGAAATCCGAGGATGTCACCTGCTTCCATTGCAAAAATAGTGGGCATTGGAAGAGAAATTGCAAGATTTACCTCGAGGAGGTAAAGAAAAGCAAGGGGAAGGCTTTGGAAGCCGGAACCGCAGGTATGACTATTATAGATGTTAATATTTCAATTTTGGACAATTGGGTATTAGATACTAGTTGTGGAACTCATATTTGTCGAAATATGCAGGTTCTTCAAAATAGAAGGAAGTTAACACGAGGTGAAGTGGATCTTCGAGTAGGGAATGGAGCAAAAGTTGCTGCGTTGGCCGTCGGAGATGTTTATCTTACTTTACCGAGTGGATTTATTTTAGAATTTAATAATTGTTATTTTGTTCCAAGTTTGTGTAAGAACATTATTAGTGTGTCTAGACTTGCTAATGATGGTTATGAATTTATTATTAAGAATAATGAATTTTCTATTTGTAAGGATAATTTATTCTATGGAAATGTTCTATTAGAAAATGGTCTTTACATTTTAGATATGAATTACACAAATGATAAATCAATCTATAATATAAACACGAATCGGATTAAACCTAAAGTTGAGAGTAAAACTTACTTTTGGCATTGTCGACTTGGTCATATAAACGAGAAGCGCATCTCAAAACTCCATAAGGATGGACTTTTGGACTCATTTGAATTTGATTCATATGGACAATGCGAATCTTGTTTACTTGGCAAGATGACAAAAGCACCATTCTCAAAAGTTGGAGAAAGGTCTAAGGAACTATTGGAACTTATACATTCGGATGTATGTGGTCCAATGAGTACCGAGGCAAGAGGAGGTTATCGATACTTTATAACATTTATGGATGATTTTAGTAGATATGGGTATATCTATTTAATGCGTAACAAATCTGAATCTTTTGAAAAGTTCAAAGAATTTCATAATGAGGTTCAAAATCAATTTGGCAAGACAATCAAAGCACTTCGATCAGATCGAGGAGGCGAGTATTTGAGCGACGAGTTTGAAGATCATCTTAAAGATTGTGGAATCATTTCACAATTAACTCCACCTGGAACGCCTCAATGGAATGGCATGTCCGAGAGGAGGAATCGGACCTTATTGAATATGGTTCGATCGGTGATGAGTCAAACTAGTCTCCCAAAATCGTTTTGGGGATATGCCCTTGAGACAGCGGCTTTTCTAATAAACCGCTTACCTTCTAAATCGGTTCAAAAGACTCCATATGAGATATGGACCGGACAATCTCCGGTGTTATCTTTTATCAGAATTTGGGGATGCGATGTTTACGTTCGAAAAATGTTTTCGGATAAACTCGAACCCAAATCTGAAAAATGTTTATTTGTAGGATATCCTAAGGAAACTAAAGGATATTATTTTTACAATCCCGAGGAAAACAAGGTTTTCGTAGCTCGAAGAGGTACCTTCTTGGAGGAGGACTTTATATCTCAAAGAGCTAGTGGGAGTAAGATTGATCTCGAAGAGGTTCGAGATTCAGAAATAAACATTGAACCGATGGATGTTAACCCGAATCCGTCAATAATTGAGGATGTCGAGCCAATAGCACAAGGTGCTCCTCATAGATCTAGTAGGACCCGGCTGGAACCAGTACGATATGGATTTATCGTGACTGATGAAGGCAACGTCGAACTCATAGATGATGAACTGATGACCTACAAAGATGCTATGTTGAGCGAAGATTCCGACAAATGGCATGATGCCATGAAGTCCGAGATCCAATCCATGTATGATAATCAAGTTTGGAACTTGATTGATCCACCACCCTTGGTTAAACCCGTCGGGTGTAAATGGGTTTTCAAGAAGAAAACCGACATGGATGGGAAAGTGCATACTTACAAAGCACGGTTAGTTGCGAAAGGTTTCAAGCAAATTCATGGTGTAGACTATGATGAAACGTTTTCGCCGGTAGCCATGTTTAAGTCTATAAGGATTATCCTTGCCATAGCTGCATATTATGACTATGAGATATGGAAAATGGATGTTAAAACCACTTTCCTTAACGGAAACTTATCGGAGGATGTGTACATGACACAACCCGAAGGTTTTATCGATCCAAAGAATCCTAAGAAAGTATGCAAGCTTCAAAGGTCCATTTATGGGCTGAAACAAGCTTCTCGGAGTTGGAATATTCGTTTTGATGAAGTCATAAGCGAGTATGATTTTATCAAGAACGAAGAAGAACCTTGTGTATATAAGAAGGTTAGTGGGAGCCGCATAGTATTTCTTGTTCTTTATGAGGACGATATATTGATCATAGGAAACGACATTCCGATGTTATCGGATGTTAAGAAGTATTCTTAGGAGAGGCCGCCTATATTTTAGGCGTGAGGATCTATAGAGATAGATCCAAGAGACTCCTCGGCCTAAGTCAGAGTATGTACATCGACAAGGTGCTGAAAAGATTTTTCATGCAAAACTCTAAAAAAGGGTTTCTCCCCATGTCGAGTGGTATAAACTTTTCGAAAGCTCAATGTCCGACATCGAGCGAAGAAAAAAGTACCATGGATAAGGTTCCATATGCTTCGGCGGTTGGATCTATCATGTATGCCATGATTTGTACGAGACCTGACGTATCGTATGCATTGAGCGTCCTATCACGTTACCAATCGAATCCAGGTGATTCGCATTGGCAAGCCGTGAAAACTATCCTTAAGTACTTGCGAAGAACTAAGGATAAGTTTCTAGTCTATGGTGGTGAGGATAATGGATTGGCTGTAACGGGTTACACCAATGCCAGTTTCCAAACATGTACCGATGATTTTCGATTACAAAGTGGGTACGTGTTCTGCTTGAACGGTGGCGCGGTTATATGGAAGAGTTCCAAACAACCGATAGTTGATTACTCTACGACGGAAGCGGAGTACATTGCGGTTTCGGAAGTTGCAAAGGAGGCTGTTTGGGTCAAGAAGTTCGTGACCGAACTTGGCGTCGTGCCGAGCATCTCGGAACCCGTGGATGTGTATTGTGACAATACGGGTGCAATAGCACAGGCCAAGGAACCGAGATCGCATAATCGCTCCACACACATCCTGCGTAAATTCCACTTGATTCGTGAGATTTTACAAAGGCATGATGTTATGATTTTGAAGATTTATACTGGCGAGAATGTAGCGGATCCGTTTACGAGGCCAATTCCCGTTGCGAAACATGATCGTCATGCTTGAACTATAGGTTTGAGCTACCTAGAGGAGGAAGTTGGTTTATATTTATCTAAAACAATAGTTGTTATGATTAGTTGAGTTGTAAACGATGTATCACCTACAGGAGGAAGTTGGTTTATATTCATCTTGATTAAACCTGTTTAATGATATAATTAGATTATATCATAAAATCCCCAAGTAATATTTAAGTCATGAAATGCCACAACCTCTGAGGTTGTTCTTACACTTTGCACGGGTTCAGGCCAAAGTCGGGCGTGCAATGTTGTATGTATCAACATGAGAGGCATACGTTGATTGGGGACAAGCGCAGGTTCAGGCCAAAGTCGGGCGCGTTTGTAGTCTAGTTGAACGATATGTGGACACGGTTGTGACTTAACCGTCCAAGCCAATCCGATTGGGGTTCGGGGCATAGTTAGGATGCACAAACGGATTTCGAATCATATATGATATGGTTCGATACCGAAATCCTGAAATATGGGTCTTGAAGTGTTATTGGATTTAGAATCCCAAATCAATATTAGGGTTATTGATTTGATAAAAGTAACATATTTCGTATCATATAAGCATATAGAATAAGTACGCACGGTTAGTTGTCAATGTCATAATTCATGTAGAATAATATCTTTAAGCAACACCAATATTATATCGATATGATCGATATTAAAGAAAGAAAAGTTTGTGGAACGGAACTAACTTGACTAAGCATCGTAACCTAAGAATGGTTCTTAGGGAAAATTGCAAAAGTTACGTGTTGGGCACGAAAATGGTGGAACCGATTCACATTCACGAAACTTTAAAGAAAACCAGAATTTGACAAACATGAGAAGGAGTCAAATAATATTGTATGTCAAATGTTGATATGCATAGACACGGATCTTCAAAGGAGTTTGAAGAATTATAAGAAATAAGAGTCTAAGGGCGATTAAGACAAATACTGTCTCAATCAAGGATTTGGGCAAGTTGTTATCCCAATATCAAAAGAAAGGTTCAATTCGAGGAGGATTAATCCAAATGTTGATAGTAATAGCTTCTTTTGACATTATCAGCTTGACTACGTGTATGAGATACACATTTCTAGAATCCATTGGATGGAATACTAGTTTCATTCGAAAAAGATTCGCATGACAAGTACAAGACTTGTTTAATAAACAAGATGACAAAAGTGTCATTCCAAAGGTTGAAAAACCGGTCAACGACTTGTCAAAATCCATACATTTTGAATATGTGTAAATAAGTAAGTTCGGAGGCAAGAGGTGGTTACAAATATTTCATTATATTCAACAACGATTATTATAGATATAAAGATATCTATTTAATGTGTTTGAAACATGATTTTGAATAGTTCAAAAACGTTTCGAAATGAAATACGAAGTCAACTAAGCGAGAAATTCAAAGTCATTCGATAAGATCGAAGAGACGAGTATTTTAAGCTATGAGTATGATAATCATCTAGAAAATTGTGAAAATGTTTCATAATTATATTTACTCGGAACATCAATGTAAATTAATGTGTCCGAGAGGAGGAATCAAACTTTGTTGGACATTGTTTGATAGATGATAAATAAAAATTAATTTTCCCTTAACACCAAGGTTAATCACGTACCTTCTAAGTCAGTGAAAAAGACCCCATATATGATATGGATCGGAAATAAATTAAATTGAGGATTAACGTGGTTTCAGGCCAAAGCTACGTTAATAGTTCAATGTTAATGAAAACTTCCGATGCTATCTTTTGTAAGATTTGGAGATTTGAATCCGAAAACTAGTTTTGGATAAATTCAATCTCAAATTTGATATGTTCATTTATTGAGTATACTTGAATAAATTAAAGGATACAATTTTTTCAAATCCCAATGGAAATGAGATTTTCATAGTTCGAAAAGATACCTTCTTAGAGGAGGACTTAATGTGCATATGTTTGGAACTTAATTGTCACTTTTATCTATGCGGGCTAGTGGGAGATGAATCTCATTCATAAAACAAAGGAAAAACGAATTGACTTCGGGATTAGTCTTGAGAAATCAGGGCCAGAAGTAGATAGGATGTATAGTCTTCACTTCGGCCATTACCGATCTCGAAAAGTTCGAGACTCAGAATGGAACATTGAACCGATGAATATGATTGGAATTTCATCAAAAGTTGATGAACCCAAGTCAAGATCACAAAGCGATTATATAGATCAGTTTAGGCACGTCACGAGTCGATAAATTATGAATTTATTAAAAGACGTGACAAGCGAATTGAACTCATACATGATGAGTCGATGAACTAAAATGATACTATAAAGGATACAATTCCATATGGCATGGTGCCATAGAATCATTGATTCAATCCATGTATATTATCAAGTTTAGAACTTGATTTAGCCATTCTTAGTGTTTGACCCATGAGATATGAGTGAGTTTTCAAGATGAAAACCGACATGGATTAAAGTATGTATATTTACAAAGCAAGGATAATTGTGAAAAGTTTCAAGAATTCTTGATATGATCATGAAGAAACGGTTTCACAAATAATCATGCTTAATCCATTTCGGATTATATTTGCCATTTCACATAGTATGACTACGAGTTTTGACAAATGGATGACAAGACCGTATTCCTTAATAGAAAATGTTAAAGGATGTGTATGTGACACAATCTAATGGTTTTATCGATCCGAAGAATCCGAGAAAAATATACAAGTTTCGATAATTCATATGATGGATCGAAAAATAATTCATGGAATTGAAATTTCGTTCTGATGAAATTATAATAAGTTACAATATTATCAAGAACAAAATAAAAGCTTTGTGTAGATGTGAAGGTCAGTGGGAGCCACATTACATTTCTTACATTAAAACATATAAACAACATATTATTCGTAAGAAACGATTGTCGTTTCACTATGAAAGATTTAGGCGAGACCGCTTATGAGATAAGCATAAAAATCTATGAGATAGATTTGAAATTCCTCGATCTAAATCTAAGTATATACATCGACAAAATATTGAAAATGGTTTTCAATACATAAATCCAAGAACGGATTTCTCCCAAGTGTCGAATGGCGTAAAACTTTTTGAGGATCGATGTGCGACATCGAACAAAAGAAAAGTAGGAAGATGGATATCTTATGTTTCAGCAACTTAATATTCCTGATACGTCATGATATGTATTAATCTTGAAATATTGTTCATAATAAGCGTCGTAATTATCAATGGAATCAAGAGAATAATTCGTTACAAATGCTTCATATGGTGGATTCGAAAGAATACAATTCGGTTTAAAATGTTTTGTATAATGGTTATACATTATATATGAATAAAAGTTATGCAACCTTTAAAAACCAGGATTTGCATTGAAAACAGTAAATAATATCCTTAAATTTTTTAGAAAGGATTAATGCTATATTTCTCATATAAAACGGTGGGAGGATGAATTAGTAATAAAAGTTATATCGATGGTATTTCTCCAAAGATACAAAACCTTTACGAAATGTGTACGTGTTTTGCTTAAAGAAAGATGCGGTTGTATGAAAGAATTTCACAACAACTAAAAATGAAAATTTTATGATGGAATTAGATTTTATTACGGCTTACGAAGCCGAAATGGAAATGTTATGGATCAAGGTGTTGATCATACTTGGTATTGTCCCAAGTAATCGGAATCTATGGTTGTCTATTGCGATGGTCGAAATAGCACAAAACAAAGAAACTGAAATAACACAACACTTCCAAACTTATATTCAATAGGTATTGGATACCTAACGAAAATTGACACTAACGGTAATGTAGTGGAACCGTTTACAAAAACTGCTTTCTCACTAGTCAGGCAAGAATGTCACACGAAGACTATAGGTATAGAGATACCTAGAGGACGAAAATATTTGAGGTATAGTTATCTAATACCGATAGTCATCGCAGAGATTATAGTCCTAGCAGAGATTATAGGTGTAAACGCTGCATCAACCAATACTTACTCTATATTAGTGCATTTCAAAATTTTAAAATTTTAATTGCATTTATACTTATATGAAAACTTGTGCGAGGTTGTGTAATTTGATTACGCGAACCTTGAATTATGACTTGTGTGAGCATCTACATAATACGTGATTATGTTAAGTAAAACCGTCACATTTCAAAAGTTATATTTCAAAAACGTCCATAGTCACGATTATGATATTTATGTGATAAGTATATCTATTATAAGATAATAGACTAACGTGTATACTAGCATATTCGCCGAGGTGATGATTATGTTTTGCTAATCATATGCCAAAGAGTTTGTCGAATCGGGAATATGGATATGCATTAGGTTATGCATATTGTGACTTGACCAAAAGTGCGATACCATGACATGGTTTAGTCGTTGTAGATGGAATCGTAACGAATGGGGTCTTAGTTCTTCACACTTGAGGTGATCATGGATTATTTTCCGTGCGTACCGTAATGCTTAGATATAGTCTTCCACTATCTGTAACAGGATGGTCATGGGATTATCATCGGGTATTATCTGAAACATGGAATTTGATGTGAGTCGTCAAGATAGAAATTGTTCCTTTCGGGAGAAAGAGATATCCCTTAGGCCTATCGATGAATTGATCAACGAAATCTCTGGCCAGAGTCAATGATATTAATTGTTAATATCGATTGTATTTGTTGATTCAATTCGGTATTGAAATTTAAGTATAGTCAATCAAAATATAAGTATGACTATTACCATGCCTTTTGATTGACGGATATCGTGAACAAGAGAACTAAACACCACCGTTCGAGATGGGTATAAATGATCACAATAATTTTTCGTTTTTAACGTGGAAAAGCTATGATGGATTTCTTCCTAGATCCCTCTCATGAGCCCGTAAACTTAGGAATAAGTTTACTACCATTGCTTGATACGAACCTACACGGTCACACATAGAGCTGTCTTATTTCGGGCTTGATTTCAATCTCTAAGATAAGTGTACATGTGATGTACATTGGTGCTTTCTTTAATTGGATCTTTAACTAAGTGGGAGACTGAAGGAAATACAGTTATAGTTCAACTAGTAGCATGCACACATGATGATAGACGAAGGTACGTGTTCGTCGATACGATTGGATGTATAATAAGATTATGCAAATCTGACAGAAATAACATAGTCAGTCATGATGGACCTATAGCTTAATCTGTTAGATTACACAGAAATATACACAGTCAGTCATGACGACTGGTTGGTCAGTCATGACGGACCAAAGGGAATTTTGTGTACCACTCCGTGAGTATGAGTCATGACGGACTGTATAGTCAGTCATGACGGACTGTATAGTCTGTGAGGTGCGTCATGATGGACTGTATTGTCAGTCATGACAGACTATAAGAGTAACTGCTGTTCCCAATAACCGTGACTAGTGCGTCATGACGGACTGTAGTCAGTCATGACGGACTATGATCCCAATTTCAGATTAGCAGTTTTCTTTGTACTCAATAATCATCTAATTAATGAGGTGATTAATATAAGATCTGGATGATCCTTTCCTCTCTCTCTGATCAGTTTTCTACAGAGATTATTATGCTTGTGAGACAAGTAATAGAGAGACCTTGATAATCACCATTAGAGATGAAGTTCAAGCAAGTTTACGACGATTTTAAGGGAATCGCGCGTAACCGAAAGACGAGGCTCAAGGTGGATACGAGTAGAGGGATTTCACCGGAAATCCTCTATTGTGATCAAGCGAGAGCATGATAAAGGACGAACCGGATGCGATCCGGTTGTGTACGACAAATCGGAGCTCAATCGAAGGTGTCGAATCCTGCGGGAACTACGCGTTCAACCCGAAGATTGGAGCAGCGAAAAGGCAGCAACTACGCGTTCAACCCGTCACTGTGATCAATTTCACGTGGTATGAATCTATATCTATAATCGTTATATTCATAGGTAGTTGCATGTAGTTTAGGATTCGTACTCTCGGGTCGTCGACGTGGTCCTCGGGATCGGGTCGGATCGGGCCCCACAATTCGCTGCGCGGGGCTCGGTAGTGACGCCGATACCACACAATGATCATGGATCATTTTTCGTGCTTAGCATGATACTTAGATATAATCTTCCACTATCTGTAACAGGATGGTCATGGGATTATAATCGGGTATTATCCGAAACACGAAATTTGATGTGAGTCATAAGGATAGAAATTGTTCCTTTCGAGAGAAAGAGATAATCCTTAGACCTATCGATGAATTGATCAACGAAATCTCTGGCTAGAGTCAATGATATTAATGGTTAATATTGATTGTGTTTGTTGATTCAATTCGGTATCGAGACATAAGTTTAGTCAATTAAATTATAAGGATGACTATTACACGGAATTTGATGTGAGTCATAAGGATATAAATTGTTCCTTTCGAGAGAAAGAGATATTCCTTAGGCCTATCGATGAATTGATCAACGAAATCTCTGGCTAGAGTCAATGATATTAATGGTTAATATTGATTGTGTTTGTTGATTCAATTCGGTATCGAGACATAAGTTTAGTCAATCAAATTGTAAGGATGACTATTACCGTGCCTTTTGATTGACGGATATCGTGAACAAGAGAACTAAACACCACCGTTCGAGATAGGTATAAATGATCACAATCCTTTTCATTTTCAACGTGGGAAACCTATGCTGGATTTCTTCCTAGATCCCTCTCATGAGCCCATGAACTTAGGCATAAGTTCACTACCATTGCTTGATACGAACCTACGCGGTCACACATAGAGCTGTCTTATTTCGGACTTGAATTTCAATCTCTAAGGATATGTGTACATGTGATGTGCACTAGTGCTTTTTTTAGTTGGATCTTGAACTGAGTGGGAGACTGAAGGAAATAAATTTACATATCAACTAGTAGATTGTACCCATGAGGATAGATGAACGTACGCGTTCGTCGAAACGGTTGGATGCATAGTAAAATTATGCAAATATAACAGAAATAACATAGTCCTTTTACCAGTAAGAAAACTTAAGCCAGAAGTGAATAGCGTTAAATCTTCCATATCACACCACTTAACAGGTATATTGATGATTTTTATGATTGTCTCTTTTTTTGAATTGGAATTTACAAACTTTTTTTTATTAGGAATATATACTCTTAAGAGTTCCAGAAGGATTGAATGAAGATGATGATACCGCTGGAACTTGATTATGAGAAAATAGAACAATAGATGTAATTGAAGGAGTTGAAGGATTTGTGGTATTAGAAGTGGAATTTGATTGCCATTAGGTACTATATTTTTGTGGATTATTGGAATATTATTTTTTGTGTGTGTTCATTTGGTTTGTATAATATGGCCTCTTATTCATTTCATTTGGTAGATAAACTCGACAATTGAGTTGTTTATGGCCAGATTTCCCACATCTTAGACACTTCATAGGATCTCTACAGTTTGAAACACAATAAGAATTTGAGAGACAACGGTAACACTTTTTTTTTTTGAGTAAATACAACGGTAACACTTGTTATGGAAAAGTTTCTGAAATCTGAGTCCAAATTCCTTATTACTGCATTTTTCTTTTTCTTTCTATTATGGACAATAGTCCAACCAGAACTTGATGGTGGTAGAACTTTGGTAGCCGCTTGAAGATATGTAAGATCGCTATTTATTTAGCAAATCAAACAAAGAGATGAGCGAAAGAGTTGAATGAGAAATGTGAAGGGTTGTATAGATCAAAATCTACTCTTACGAGCTTGATTGAAATATAGTCCTTCCCTTTATATTTTCCTGATCCCGTTACACCCCGAAGGGATTATGGATCAGTTCTCCTCTTTCCGCGCCGGAGATTTGACCGGATGAAGTGATCGAGATCGCCTACCAAGAATCGCCAAGAGAGCCTACCAGGAATCACCCATCAAATCTTCTTAATTTAAGAGAATTTCATATATGATTGTATATATACTTAATATATAATTGTCGTGTTAAAACTTCAACAATCTAATCATCAAACAAGTGCTTTACCTTTCGATACCAATTCCTTATCAGTAAATCAATGAAATGATTTGATTAAAAACCAAATGAAAATAATAAAAGAATTAATTAATCAAATTAAACCATACAAAATCTCGTTGAACCGTGACTGATAGATGAAAAGAACAAAAGTAATTTGTAGCAGATGCCGAATATGTACTATTCTAATACCACTGGTCCACTGTCGACCTGAATGGTGATCATGAATTTTTTGAGGTGCCATAATTTTGTTGGCGAGGTTCACCGATGAAAAGTGTCCCATTTGCCAATGTGGTGACCGTGTTCAAGGGCCCAAATGATTGCATTTGTACCATCAAATAACATGAAAATTGGAAATGTCCTGTTTTCATGTGGGAATCCAATCTTTTCAACTCCGAAATTGTACGAAATAATAGCTACATAGGATTTCTAGATTTTCGGTAACAATAAATTTGTGCGTGGTACCGGAAGATTTCTCGTTTTGAATAGGACAACATAGGAAATTGTAAACTGAAAAGTTACTGATCCTCGATGACAATATTCAGATACTAAGACAAGTTTTTGTTTCACTATATGATAATGTATAATAGATATGCATGGTGTTTGTTATAATGGTTTGGAGTCCTTGTCAAGTGGACAAACGATATTACTGCATTCATCAAATATTTATCTTTTGCACTTGGAAAATATTTAATGTGAAAACATTTGGAATTGTCTTTATTTCGATAAGGGTTATCTAACTTTCACCGAACCATTTTTGATATGTTAATCAAGAATAATTAATTAAAATAATTGACATTTCAATTGACAGTTAATTGATCATTTAATTAAATAAACGTATCGATGAACATGTATAAATATTTATATATGAATTGATGTGTCAATTAAACGTATTAATTATTCATTATTTAAAGTGTTAATTATTCTAATTAACCACTCTCATTCCAATTAATCGCACATCGATTGACGCATCAAAAAGATTGGAACGAGAGAGAAGGCACTATAACATTTCCCATTTCGACAGGAGTTATTCTTGATTCCACACTACTGATCAGTACAAATACAACTAAGAAATTCATTTAGGGACAATTCCATGTAATAGACTTAGGAGAATTTTGAAGGACTTTTGTACTGTCAAGAGAAAGTGAATCGAGGATTAAGTGTTGGAATGATATGTGTCGTGATATGCTATAATGCTAGATGTGGGAAAGTAAGATATTTCTTTTTTAAAATAGCACGCAACAAGCGGTCGTTCGTCGGTATGGGGTGTCTTGGCATGAGATTCCTTTGGTATACTTCATGCCAAGGCATTTTACAAAGCACGAACCAAACGGCCCCTTAGTTCATTGTTTTCTATCAAATCAAATGGTCCTTATTCGAATTCTAAAGTTTTTTTTTAGTTTTTAGGAAACTAAGGCTAAGGCTATGTGGCCTTGCCTTGATTTATTGACAAACTAATTAAAATATTGTGTACCAAAATATTAACGGACTCGTCAACTCTGAAATAACAACATCAAATTACAAACATATCATGCGTTAAATAATTTTACTCCAGTTTGTATAGTATAACCCGCAGGGGCGGAGCCAACATGGATTATTAGGGGGGCTGAGATTGTATTTTTTTTTTTTTTGTGGGGGGAGGGATGGTTGTTGTTGGGGGTTATTGTACACATATACATGTCTAGTAAAAAAAGTCGAAAAAGTCTCACGGGAACTCGAATTCATGATCTTCCATATCATAACCTTGTGTTCAACCACTAGACTATCATTTTTTTGTAAATATTTATCACTTGTATGGTAAATAATCATAATTTTCAGGATAAATCATCTCCTGGCTCCCCTCGCGCTCTGTTGGATCCGCCTCTCATAACACACCATCAAAATCAAAAAGTAAGACTACCACAATGCATCTGATGCCGATATTTTTGTCACATGAATTTTGTGTGTGTTCTGGTATCACCAAGATTTTATATTTTGGATGAACGTTGTGATTGGTGAGTATGATTCTCTTACAATTTTTAAAAGAAATAACTAATGTGTTTCATGAATGTGTATTCCCGTGCACACGTTGTGAATAGAACTGCGACACACGACAATTTGGTTTTTTCCATTATTATTGAGAATACAAAATAAAAAAGTAATTATTTCATTACTTCATTAGTTTCTTTCTATTATTTCTTTCTTTTAATTTATTTCTCTTTTGAGTAATTTTTTTTTAACATTTTGTTAAAAAGAAATCTTAAAAACTAACAAGAATGAGATGACGGTTTCGTTTTGTTAAATTTCATTCCGAATGTCTTTTTCTTCGATTTCGACAAATTGATAAGCCAACAAATCATATTTACTAGTGGGATATGATAAATTTGGCTACTATGAACTATACTACCGAAATATCCAAGGTTGTTAAAATTGTGATTCGACCTTGAATCGTAAGATTTCATGAAAAATAGAAATAAATAGAAAAATAACGACCTTAAAAATTATTTTGTGATAAAAAAAGATACAACATAACAAATAAAGTTTATTTTTTTGTATTTCAAATATAAAAACTTGGTAATCGAGATTCTATCCATAATTCAAAACAATGTACTATGAAAATATAAATTGAAGTTAGAAGAGTCTTAGCAATCATAAAATAAAACAAACGAATATAATACTAATTAAGATATGTTATCGTTATCTTGATAATATTTATTAAGACTAGAGAGATGATTTAATTCTACGAAACTTGAAATCTTCCTTGTACTACTCTGAAAAATACATTTGGAATTTTGAAAAATTTCAGTCAAGGACAACTTGTGATTTTTATGCTCTCTCTGTCGTCTTGTGAATAAAAATGTTAAAAAGTCAAGTAATGAGAGAATATATTTAGTAATATATATTATTAAACAAATAGGTCAAACAAGAAAATTTATGGGTATATTCTATAACTCTAGATTATTTGTAATGTTTAAACATTATAATAATAATAATTACAATACAATAGGAAAATCTGGAAATGATACACGATTCTACGAATTAACTCGCAATTCTACCAAATCACGATCCTGATTCCGAATTGAATCGTATTCTTATCTTAAAATCGTAGACTCATACGATTTTACAAGTAGAATCGCGATTTTGACAAGACAATATCTATGAAAAACTATATTATTAAATCCTCACGAAACTGCTGAGAACTACGAGTCAAAACTACCCTCCAACACATCCCAAAATATATTAGTACATAGAAATCATGATGCCTAATAAATCTCATTGAGATAGGACTCACAACGCCAACGTTGAGGTATTGTCGTTTATTGCAAGTAAGACAAATGTGTTTGATTTTGAAATGAGAAAAAAATACGAACCCATGGTATCCCCATTTTCACAACTCATGGCTTGGAACTACTACATAGATGCCACTACGCACGAAAAGGGACCAAAACAAAAGCCAAAAGGGATGATAGTGGCTACATATATATGTAGTCTAGAGACTAGAAAAGTATAATTAGAATTGTCTTGTTTTGCACTCATATTTCTTTTGTATTTTTTTGTATGGGGTAACAAATAAAGAATCAAATTTGGAAGTATATCATTTTGTAAATGATCCATGACAAAACGAAAAGATAGTGTAATTGAATCCTATTGACATCTCAGCAAATTATACAGCCAAAGTTACTCTGGAAACGATATATGATCTCTCGGTGACTTGAAAAAACGTTCCACTAATTACTAGGTTATGGTACTTGCTCGGCACTTCATGTGCGTAAAAAGATAAGTTATGGTTAATTTACTGAAGGAAAACATATTTTTTCGTTAATTTGATTTTTTTTTTCTTGTGACATGTTTTCAAACATTTCGAATGCAGGGTGTGTTAGTAATTAGAATTTTCTCTCGTGACGTACAAATGGTATTCAAAACCCTTACTTCAATCATAGAAGGAGACTAAGGTAGACTAAGGTAGGGAGATCCCTTGTCCCCACTTCTCTTCAATCTAGTTGTGGATGTTCTTCAAACTATACTCTCAAATATAAAACCTCTATTGTCCACGTGTATACTTCTTGCACCTCAGGCTCTTCAATACGCTGATGATACAATCATATTTGTGAAAGATAGACCACACAATCTTAGAATTATAACACATACCATAACTTCATTCTCTAATATATCTGGACTGCAAATCAACTGGAATAAGTCAGGTTTTGTCCCCATTGCGGTTCCCGATGAAAATATACCTCATATGGCTAGTATCTTGGGTTGTGACAAAAAGGATCTATCAATCTCATATCTAGGTGTACCTCTGTCCTTTAAAAAACCATCCAAATTAGTTTTCCAACCATGAATCAACAAAATAAGACAACGACTAAACAAATGGCATGGCCAGTTACTATCATTATGAGGTCGAATCATTTTGATTTTCTCAGTCTTGAATGCCTTACCAGTTTACCATATGCAAGTTTTTAGGTTACCGATAAGAATTCTTAAAGAAATTTCTACCATCATTCGGGATTTCTTCTGGTCCGGAACTGATAAAGTCAAATTAGGAAAATGCCTTGCTAAGTGGACTAAGATTTGTCTACCAAAGAAGCAGGGATGCTTGGGTATCAACAATCTTCATATACAAAATACTTCACTTCTTCTTAAATGGCTTTTTAAAATTGATTTTCAAGATCACTCTCTCTGGACTCATTTTATCAAGCAATTATACGGAGTGGACCAAGCTCCTATGCTGCATGACAAATCATCATCATTCTCCTCATATTTCATTAAAGACTTACTTAAATTACTACCAATATATAATTTTCTTTCCATCAAAATTAATGACCAAAATGCTTTTCTATGAGGCACGCTATCAGCGGCCAAATTCTCTTCCAAAAAAATAAATGATATACTAATTCACCCAGGACTGATCTCCTCTTGGACCATCAAGTTGTTCAAAGTCAAATTTCCTCTTAAAATCAAACTCTTCATTTGGCTGGCCATAAATAACATAATTTTAACTCAAGAAAATCTGATGAAGAGGAAATGGCCGCACATACCTAGTTGTGTCTTTTGCTCAAACCACTTAGAATCAACATCCCATCTCTTCATTCATTGTTCTTACCCAAAATCTTGTTTCAATCTTTTGGGAATTAGCAATTCCTCACATGACACGCTTCAAACAGTCTGGGAAATGCTTCAACGCAAAACCGAGTCGCCAATCGAAAGAAGGAAAGTTCAACAAAAATGAACGGCAACCATTTGGCTCATTTGGAAAGAAAGGAACAATATGATTTTTAATCGCAAAGCGAAAATGCCGATTCTGTTAGTAGAAAACATTAGAGACCTCGCTAAAGTTTGGGTTGAGCATATGACCTAGATTAGAGTCGTTTATCAATCAAGTCAAATCTTGTTTACCGTTGTTATGTAACTCTATATGTAATTTATATTAGTATATTTATAATATTTGAGCCTTAATGAGCACCTTTCGTGCTCCAGGTTCACTTTCAAACAAAAAAGTTCAAATGGAGAGTAGTATTATAGGTTGGGGTGTAAACGGTTCGGATACTGGTCATACCAAATCCATACCCATATTTTTTCGGATATAAATGTTTGGATACGGAACAACCCGGATCCAGATACGGTTCGGATATTAAACGTGTACGGATACGGTTCGGATATTGTCGGATCCGAATACGGATGCAAATATTTAATTTTCGGATAATTAAAACGGATATTTGATACCATAACATAACTATATTTTGCCTTCGACATTCAAATAAAATTCAAATAATATTTAAATAATACATAAAGACTGCATAATATTTTTTCAAAAAATATTGAGGAAATTTTGATTTTTCAGGAAAAAAGAAATAGATTTGGGGATTTAAAAATGAAAGGAGAGGAAAGGTCTTGGAGAAGAGAAAAATAATTTGGGGATTCAAAAATATTTGGATAATAGATTTCATGTACTTTATTGAAATGAAATTGGTTCACGGATCGTGAGTCATGTGAATGTGAATTTTTATTAGGTCCATGAGATCATAACCATTTAAATGTAAAATAAATTCAGAAAATCGAATACCCGTTTTTTATTGTTATTCGGATCCGGATAATATTTTGAATACCGGATTCGGATCCGTATCCGAAAAACGGAGTCGGTCGGATCCGGATCCGTTCGGATCCAGCTAATTATAGTAGGATCCGGATATTTAGTCGGATTCGGTTCGGATAATATCCGCACCGTTTATACCCCTAATTATAGGCGAGTGATGCTATATTGAAGACTACATTTTTCTCAAAGCAGTTTTTAATTGATTTTGCTTTTATTAATAACAAATTTTTGTATTTCTACTTTGTTATTTCCAATTTTATCATCTTTGGATTCAGTTTAGCTAAAAATTTCGATTTCTATGAATCACGGAGCTCTTCTCTCTCATTTGAGAGCGATTACTTGCCCCCCCCCCCCCCCCCCCCCCCCCTACAAACTTTGAAATAGTTTCAAGAGCATGGAGCGTGTTGAATGGTTCAATGCGGCTCAAAGACCAGGTTAAATTTAAGACGCCTTTTGGGTCTTTGATTAACACTCGCGTGTCGATGATACGAGAATTGATCTTCGCAACTGAATATCATATGCATTCCATAGACAAGTCGATCTCTAAAATTACATGAGATGCAACATAAATTGAATCGGAGATGGTTGGAGCATTCGGGAAATCCAAAGCATAGAGATGCGTGGATGTCCTTGTAATTCAAGGACGGGATCGAAAGAAATAAATGTCGAAGGGTATTTTGGGAAAATGTTTTCCAAACATAAAGTTCGGACAAATAGTTGTCCAAACTAATGACTCGAGAAATGGTGAAATCCGAGGAGGATTAAAACCTAGAAGTTGATTGCTTCTTTTGGCATTGCCATCTTGAGCATATAAACGAGAAACGGGTATCTAGATTCCATAAGATGGAATGCTAGACTCATTCGAATTAGATTCGATTGATTATCGCGATACTTATTTATAAGGCAAGGTGCAAAATGCGTCATTCTCCAAAAGTTGGAGAAAGATCCAACGAATTATTGGAAATTATATTTTAGATGTAAATGATCCGATAAGTTCCGAGACATGAGGAGGCTATCGGTATTTTGTTACGTTTACGGCCGATTAAAGTAGATACGGTAATATCTATTTAATGCGTTCCGAGGCGGAGACTTTTGAAAGATTCAAGAGTTTCAAAAACGAAATGCAAAATCGACTAGGCAAGAAAATCAAGCCCTTCAGTAGGATCGAGGAGGCGAGTATTTGAGCTACGCATTTCGATAGGAGCGAGGACGCGAGTATTTGAGTTATTAGTATTGATGATCACTTATGATTGTGGAATCGTTTCACGATTACCTTCATTCGGAACATTGAGATGTATCCGAAAAGAGGAAATGAACTCATGTTCGACATGGTTCGATAAATGATAAGTCAAACGGATCTCCCAAATCTGAGGTTCCGAAGTTGTCATTTGTGCCGATTTGATGATGTGAGTATATTTCGAAATTTGTTTCGGATAAACTCGATCCCAAATTTGAGAGTAGCTCGAATACATCCTTAAGAAAACTAAAGGATATTAGTTCTAACGTCCCGACGAAAATGAGATTTTCGTAGCTCGAAGAGATACCTTCTTGAAGGAGGACTGGATGCGCACCAGTTTGGAACTTGATGTCGTTTATCTCTATGCGGGCTAGTGGGAGTAGAATAAATCTCGAAAGAGTTCGAGATCTGAAAATGAACATTGTGCCGATGAAAGTTGACATGACTTCATCAAGAGTTGATGAATGCGAGTCGAACACACTAAGAAATTTTTCGTAGATCAAGTAGGCTATATCATAAGCCGATAAATACAGATTTTTCATGGCTAATGATTGTTGGGTATCGTCGTCACTACCGAGCTCTGCGCATCGGATTGAAGAGCCCGGTTCGACCAATCACAAATTGGTACACATAATCCCTATTGGTCTATCCCGACGGACCAATCAATCAGTCACGACGTACTGTGTATATTTTTGTGTATTCTGCCAGAACATCTTTCTGGTCCGTCATGACGGACTATGTGTTTTCTGACAGATTTGCATGATCTCATCATGCATCTAATCGTTTCGACGAATGTGTACGTTCATCTATCATTATGTGTACAATCTACTAGTTGATCTGTAACTGTATTTCCTTCACTCTCCCACTCAGTTTAAGATCCAATTAAAGAAAGCACTAGTGCACATTACATGTACACATAACCTAAGAGATTGAAATCAAGTCCGAAATAAGACAGCTCTATGTGTGACCGCGTAGGTTCGTATCAAACAATGGAAGTGAACTTATGTCTAGGTTCAACGAGCTCATGAGAGGGTTCTAGGAAGAAATCCATCATAGCTTTCCCACGTTGAAAATGAAAATGATTGTGATCATTTATACCAATCTCGAACGGTGGTGTTTAGTTCTCTTGCTCACGATGTCCGTCAATCAAAAGGCATGGTAATAGTCATCCTTATAATTTAATTAACTATACTTATGTGTCGATACCGAATTGAATCAACAAACACAATCGATATTAACCATTAATATCATTGACTCTGGTCAAAATTTTCGTTGATCAAATCATCGATAGGCCTAAGGGATATCTCTTTTTTTCGAAAGGAACAATTTCAATCTTGATGATTCACATCAAATTCCGTATTTCGGATAATACCCGATTATAATCCCAAGACCATCATGTTACATATAGTGGAAGACTATAGCTAAGTATCATGCTACGTACGAAAATTGATTCATGATCATCTCAAGTGTGAAGAACTAACACCCCATTCGTTACAATTTCATCTACAATGACTAAACCATGTCATGGTATCGTACTTTTGGTCAAGTCACAATATGCATAACCTAATGCATATCCATATTCCCGATTCGACAAACTCTTTGTCCTATGATTAGCAAAACATAATCATCACCTTGGCGAATATGCTAGTGTACACGTTAGTCCATTATCTTATAATAGATATACTTATCACATAAGTATCCTAATCGTGACTAGGGACGTTTTTGAAATATAACTTTTGAAATGTGACGGTTTTACTTAACATAATCACGTATTATATATATAGATGCTCACACAAGTCATAAATCAAGGTTCGTGTAATCTAATTACACAACCACGTATAAGTTTTCATATAAGATAAATGCAAATAAAATTTAATTAAAAATAGAAAAATACACTAATATAGAATAAGTTTTGGTTGATACATCGTTTACATAACAACTATTATTTTACATAACAACTATTGACGAATGCGTACGTTCATCTATCCTTATTTGTATACTTTTCTAGTTGATCTATACTTGTATTTCCGTTCCGCCAGGAACAACATAACGAGAGGGACGAGGAACCGAATGCCAAGGAGGTCGAGAGGCTCGAGGTGGATGAGGGGCCCAAGGAGTCCGAGGATGATGAGGAACAACAAAGGCTGGCATCTCGTCGGAAAGTACGAGGCAAAGGATTAATTAGTCCTATCCTCCCACTAAGCCCGAAGTTCGCACGGCCCTCTTTCGCAAATCGGATACGTATGAAGGAAATAAAGTTTTGGAACAGCGATAAAAGTGTACCTATAAGGATATATGAACATGAATGTTCATGGGTTTAATTAAATGTATAATAGGATTGTGCAAAATTGAGTTCCAGAGAATGGTTCTTTCGAACAAACCATAAGGTTCGTTCCAACGGACTACTTCGAATGCAATTTGGAATTAACACATAAATGAGACAGAGAGTGGTTCGTTCGAACGAACCATAAGAGTTCGTTCGAACGGACCACTTCGATTATCAAACTGTTTTATACATACTCATGACAAAAAGAAGTTCATTCGAACGAACTTTATGGTCCGTTCGAATGAACATGATGATGGAAATGTATATTGGATATACACAACCTTTGACCCAATCCTTATCCTATTGAGTATAAATAGGATGTTTCTCTCTCATATTCAGTCTATTAAGTCCAACTCATTCTGAATATAGAGAGACACTTGTTCGATTGTTGAATAAGTGAGAGAGAGAGAGAGAGAGAGAGAGAGAGAGAGAGAGAGAGGGGAAAAACTCTTTATCGCACAACGAGAATTCAATCGATTCAAGCACGTTTGCGCACACATCGTCTAGGCAGTTGTATGTTGTAACCGATAGACGATATCTCATGGGTGGATACCAGTAGAGGGATCATACATTTGATCCTTGATTGTGGTCGAACCGGAGGATGAATTGAGTGAGACTTGGAGGAACAACTGAAGCCAACGCTTACGGTTGTATACGAAAACAAAGCAGTGCTCGAAGACGTGAAGGCATGTGGAATGGGACACATGTAAAGACGTGGAGAAAGCACAAGGGGAGAAAATAGCAACGATCAACCCTTCGTACGCGATCAATTTCGCGTGGTACGTTGTTTGATCTTCTATTTGCATCGTACTCTCGAAGAGGTGGTGTGATCTCGGGGATTAAGGTAATTCGGACTCGGGGCCCCCACTTCCGCTGCGTGGGGCTCCGGGTGCATCGTTACCCAACAGTGATATCAGAGCGTCCACAATCGGTTTGAGGGTCGAATCATAGTCGTATAAGTGTTATACGCACGTGTGTAAAAGTTATGCGCGTTTGCATGATGATAGATATTTAGAAGTTCAATTTTGATTAAAAAATCACAAGTACAATTCACTAGAGATCAATCATGTGATGATTGAGAGTATCTAGGAGTGATCGTGAAAAGGTTTCATGATTTGTCGTTTTGGAAACGAGCGAAAACGAAAAAAAACGACGAAAACTGCATAAAAACAGGGTTTTTCGGGCCCTTAGGGACAAGTTCATTCGAACGGACTGGCCCGGTTCGTTGGGGGTGCGGGGATGCGACCAGGGGCCTTGAAAGACAGGGATATGTTCGTTGGAACGAACCTTAGTTCGTTCGAATGAACTGCCCCCAGGTTTGCTGAATGTTGTTTTTATTTTTGCGATAACTTTGGCTACGAAACTCAAAATTTGGAGTTCTTTATATCGATAAAATCGGCATCATCCATACTTGCATATAAAATTATTATTAAATGTTAATGATCAATAAATCTTGTGATAAATTGATATAATTAGATTATTTCTAAGATTCAACATGCATCAGCATGATCCCTCATAATACTTAAGTCATGGAAATGCCTTCCATATTCACAACCATCATAGTCGGTACTACGTTTTACATGGGTTTAGGCTAAAGTCGACATGTGATATTGTAGCTATTGGCGGGGTTGGCAAGCGTTAAATAAGGGTTTAGGCTAAAGCCGACTTATTAGTTGTTTATTTGAGCGATACGTTGAGTATGATTGTGACTTAACAATCCAGGCCAATAGGATTGGAGTCCGGCGCATAGATAGGATGCACACACGGAACTGGTATTGTATGTGATACGATTCGATACCGAAATCCTATAAAGGATCAAGAGTCACATAGGATGCGATTGCATAAATCCTACCTAAATAACGAGATCCCACCCGATATATTAAAGCAACTTGTGGGAGGATCGTGATATATGTGTCTTGAGTGTTATGGACTTGGAGTCCCGTATTAGTATGAGGGTTATCGGACCGATAAAAATAACACATTCATTAATCATTCATATAAGCATATAGATTAAGTACGCATAGTTAGTAGATTAATCTTCATTTATCCGTTTAGTATCATGTGTTTCTAGCAACACCAAAACTATATCGATGAGATCGGTATTATTAGATAGCTTGTGGGCCGAAACTACCTTAAGTGACTATGATAGCAAAGAATAGTTTTTAGACTAAAAGCCATGTGTTGGACACGAAGTTGGTAGATTCGGGGCCCGAGACTTTGGCTTTAGAGAAAGCCGGGTTCGATAAACTTAAGAAGGAATCGAACGATGTTACATGCCTTATGTTGGCATGTATGGACGCTAATTTTCAAAATAGTTTTGAGGATTCGGATGCATATATAGGATTAACGCGATGTTCGAGGAAATGTTCCAAGAACTAGAGCGAATTAAAAGGTTCAATACACTCAAGGAGTTGATTAACTTTGAGACGTCTTGCGGGTCTTTCGTTAACACTCACATGTTAAAGGTACAACTTCTCATGGATCGTCTTGAGAAACTTGGAGAATAAAATGTCGCTTATAATGCAATGAGATTTGATCTTATGTGTGTTAGAGTAAATATTTCTCCACATTTGTGACCAAATATCATATGCATTCGATGGATAAGTCGATCCCTAAATTGCATGATATGCAATATAAATTTGAATCGGAGATGCTTAGATCCTCCGGGGAATCAAGGCATAAGATGCGGGGGATGTCCTTGTAATTCAAGGTCGGGATCGAAAGAAAAAAAACATTTTAGGGAAGTTTGGGCAAGTGCTGCTCAATTCAAAGGTTCGGGCAAGTTGTTGTCCAAACCGAGGACTCAAAGAAAGGTGAAATCCAAGGAGGATTAAAACCTAAAGTTGATATTTATTACTTCTTTTGGAATTGTCGTCTTGGTCATATAAACGAGAAAGGCATATCTAGATTCCATGAGATGAATTTCTAGACTCACTTAAATTAGATTCGATTGGGTAATGCGAGACTTATTTATTCAGCAAGACGACAAAAGGCATCATTCTCCAAAGATTGGAGAAAGATCCAATGAATTATTGGAACACTTACATTTAGATGTACGTGATCCGACAAGTTTCGAGGCAAGAACAGGCTATCGGTTCTTTATTTACGTTTACCGACGATCTATATGATGTGTTATAAAGCGAAATCGTTTGAAAAGTTCAAAGATTTTCAGGATAAAGTACAATAATCAACTTAGCAAGTAAATCAAAGCCCTTCGATAGGATCAAGGAGGCGAGTATTTGAGCCAATAGTTTGATGATCATCTAAATAATTGTGGAATCGTTTCATAATTGATTCCAACCAGAACATAATGATGTGTCCGAGAAGAGGAGTCAAGCATACGTTGGACATGGTTTGATAGATGATGAGTCAAACAGATCTCCCAAAATCATTTTGGGATATGACCTTGAGACCGCGGCATTTGCCACTAATGGATGGTTACATATGAGATTTGGACCATATACCTTCTAAATCGGTGTAAAAGATCTCATATAGGATATGGACCGGAAAGGTTCCGAAGTTGTCATTCGAGAAGATTTTGGAATAGGAGTATACATCCGAAAATTTGTTTCGGATAAACTCGATCCCAAATCTAAGAATTGTTTATTTATCGGGTATCCTTAAGGAAACTAAAGGATATTAATTCTAAAATCCCAACGAAAATGAGATTTTCATGGCTCGAAGAGATACCTTCTTAGAGGAGAACTTTATGCACATAAGTTTAGAACTTGATGTCATTTATCTCTATGCGGGCTAGTGGGAGTGGAATAATTCTCGAAATAGTTCGAGACCCGGCAATAAACATTGAACTGATAAATGTTGATTGGAGTTCATCAAAAGTTGATGAGTCCAAGTCAAGCGCACTAAGTTCTTTTCGTATACCACGTAGGCCATGTCATGAGATGATAAATATGGATTTGTTGTGGCTAATGATGATGAGATCGAATTCATAGATGATGAGTCGATATCCTACAAGGAGTCTATGAGGAGTAAAGATTCCAAATGGCATGGTGCCATGAAATTTGAGGTTCGATCCATGTATGTTATCAAGTTTGGAACTTGATTTAACCACCTCCCGGGTTAGACCCGAGGAATGTAAGTGGGTATTCAAGATGGAAACCGACATGGATAGGAATACGCATATTTAACAAGCGAGGATAGTCGCGAAAAGTTTCAAGCTAATTCATGGTTAGGCCATGAAGAAACATTTTCGCATGTTGCCATGCTTAAGTCTACTCGAATTCTGCTTGACATAGTAGCATATTATGACTATGAGATATGGTAAAATGGATGTCAAAATCGTGTTCCTTAACAAAAAATTTATTCAAGGATGTGTACTTGACACAACTTGACGGTTTTGTCGATTCAAAAGAATCGGGGAAAGAATATGCAAGCTACGACGATCCATATGATGGCTTGAAGAAAGCTTCTTGGAATTAAAATATTCATTTTGACGAAGTTATAAATGGTTATAACATTATCATAACGAATAAAATCTTTGTGTATACATGAAGGTTAGTGGGAGCCACATTGTATTTCTTGTGTTATATGTGGACGACATATTAATCGTAGGAAACGACATTCTGATGTTTACGGAAGTCAAGAAGTACCTGTGTACTTATTTCTATATGAAAGATTTAGGCGAGGCCGCTTATCAAATAAGCGTGAAGATCTGTAGGATAGATCTAAGAAGTATACCGGTCTACATCAGGCACATATATCGACATATTGTTGCAAATTGTTTTCAACATATAACTCCTTGGAGGAGTTATCTCCCAATGTCGAATGGCATAAAATTTTCTAAAGCTCGATGTGAGACACCAAGCAATGAGAAAAGTAGCATGGATATGATTTTCTATATTTCGATGTTAGGATCTATCATATATGCCATGATATGTATGTGGCCGTATGTCGTACGCATGAAGCGTCTAATTTTGCTATTAATGAAATCCAGGGAAATCACACAAGTTTGAATGTAATGCGATTACACGATTCTAACTCATGTGTATGTGTATAATGGTTATACACAATGTATGCATAATAATTATGCATCCCTTTCCCCATCGGGATTTGCATTGAAAGCAATAAAGATTATCCTTAAATACTTTGAGAAAGGATTATGGATATCATTTCTCATTTATATTGGTGTGAAGTGAAGGAAATACAGTTTTGGATTAACGGTAAAAGTGTACATGTAAGGATATATGAACATGAATGTTCATGGGTTTAATTAAATGCATAATATGATTGTGCAAAGTTAAGTTCCAGAGAATGGTTCGTTTCGAACGCACTACTTCGAATGTAATTTGGAATTAACACAGAAATGAGAAAGAGAGTGGTTCGTTCGAACAAATCATATGGGTTCGTTCCAACGGACCATTTTGAGTATAAAACTGTTTTATACATACTCAAGACAGAAAACGGGGTACGTTCGAACGAACATGATGCTGGAAGAGTATATTGGATATGCACAACCTTTGACCCAATCCTTAGGATGTTTCTCTCTCCTCTATTCAGTCTATTAAGTCCAATTCATTCTGAATATAGAGAGACACTTGTTTGTTGAGTAAGTGTGAAAGACAAGGAGAGAGAGAGAGAGAGAGAGAGAGAGAGAGAGAGAGAGAGAGAGAGAGAGAGAGAGAGCTCTTTTTCCCACAACGAGAACTCAATCGAATCAAGCAGGTTTACGCACACACCGTCTAGGCAGTTGTGTGTCGTAACCGATAGACGATATCTCACGGTGGATAAGAGTAGAGGGATAATACATTTGATCCTTGATTGTGGTCGAACCGGAGGATGAACCGAGTGGGACTTGGAGGAACAACCGAAGCCAACGCTTGCGGTTGTATACGACAACGAAGGAGTGCTCGAAGACGTGAAGGTGTGCGGTATGGGACGCACGTAAAGACGTAAAGAAAACACAAGGAGAGCAAATAGCAACGATCAACCCTTCGTACACGATCAATTTTACGTGGTACGTTGTTTGATCTTCTATTTGCATCGTACTCTCGAAGAGGTGGTGTGATCTCGGGGATTAGGGTAATCCGGGTTCGGGGCCCTCACTTCCGCTGCGCTGGGCTCCGGGTGCATCGTTATGCTACAACGTATGCAATTTTATTTATTAATATTGTAAATTGAGAGTAAATTTTTATTAATGCTTTTGTAAATTGCATAGAGCTCTTTGGACTTCGGATCCAAATATGCAATCAAAGCCGGCAAGAGATATCGCCATCTTGTGTAGGGCCAACACAAAAGGATGGCTGTCATATGTATTGTTTGACAGTAACTCCATATCGAAGATCATGGAGAATTTTTCGTAAGTAATTATATTTTATTTGTTAGTATTATTTAATTGACTTTAATTGTTTTGATTTTTTTTTCGACAAAGCGGCGGTTTCAATGGGCTGAAGTTGACAATGAAGCGGCTGGTCTCGCTGTATTGATTACTATTGCGCAAACACTTTACAAAGATAATTTGCACAAAGCATGAAATAATGCGAGGAAGATAGTTCCGGATGGACCGCCAGAATGGATTAGTTCAGAAGACAATATCAAGAAAACAAGTAGAGCAATTGCATTGTGGGGATGCGCCGATCATGAACTCGTTTGGAGGAGATTGCAACAAGAATGGGTTTTAGGGTTCGAGGGGTTTTAGACAACCACTTCCGCTTCGATTTAGACAACCATTCCGGGCCGGCCACCCATTTTAGTTAGGGTTTTGGGGTTTTTTTAGGGTTTTAGGGTTCGAGGGGTTTTATTTAGGATTTTATTTAGGGATTTTGGATTTTAGGGTTTAATTGTTTTATTTATGATTTTAGGGGTTAATCGATTAATTCTTTAACGCAGCCACTTCATGGGCCATCCAAGCAACCATTCACCACGTCACCACACATGAATCCATCGATGCGCACGGTTTATTCGGTATGTACTTTTTCTCATTTTTAGAAAAATTATTGAATTTTCATCTATTAATTATTTTTTAATTGTAAATTAGCCACGTCATGGACCGTCGATGCAGACATTTAGCACGCCGCCACGCATACACCCGTCGCTTATGGAGGGTCATTTGGTTCGTCTCTCTTGTTTTTCAAATTTTTCTAATTTCAAGTTAATAATTGGTTAATTTATTTGGTATGTTGTAGTCCGGCGGGAGTGGAGGGAATGACTCGAGAAACACTGTGGACCCATTCTTCGGAGACGGTGTCGATGGAACGAGAGATGTTACGCGTCTCGATTAGTTATGAAAATTGTGTTAGATTTATGTTTTGTATGTGATTTGCCTCGAGCGAATGTTTGATTGGCCTCGAGTGTTTTGTATGTTTAATTCGTGACGAGTGCTTGATTCGCGTTGTGTATTAAAATATTTTATTTCGTATGTATTGAATTCTGGATATTAGGTAATTTGAATTCTGGATATTTTGATTTTTTTTCTTTCAATTCTAGAATATTGAATTTTAAAATAAAATTATATATATATATATATATATATATATATATATATATATATATATATATATATATATATATATATTGGCGACGTCCACGTGAACCCATCGCTAATACTCAAGCCCGTCGCCAAAAGCATCCGTCCCAATAATCAAGCCCGTCGCCAATACTCAAGCCCGTCGCCAAAAGTCTTATTGGCTACAGCCACGTGTAACCGTCGCCAATAATAATATTGTTTACCAACTTCCTAATGGTTGCCAATAATACTATTGGACATGACCTATACTATTGGCTACGAGCCTACTACCCTGTCTCTAATGGCATCGATGGCGACCAGAAGTAGGTTGGTCTCTAATAATATTATTGAAGACCAACATAGTAGTAGCCAATAGTGCTGTCTCTAATGAATGGTTATTGGAGACCATCCCGTCTCCAATACCATTATTAGATATCAAATATTGGAGACCAACTATTGGAGACCACTAGTGGTATCTAATGGCAAATATGGTCTCCAATAATACTATCGGAGACCAAAATGCTCGTCTCTAATGCCAAGTTTTTGTTGTAGTGCCGTTGTAATCCCTGATGAATTACATTATAATATCTCCAATATACCACAATGTAACAAAAAGAACTCACATATCAACTATTTAGGATTACCTTCGTCTTACAGACAGCCAACAAGAATCACATTTCTACAACTCTTACTTAAAATCTGCAGTAGACTCAATAAATGGAACGGAAGCTTACTCTCCCTCGGTAGAAGAACAACTCTGATTACTGTCGTTCTAAATGCTTTACCAGTATATTACATGCAAATCCTCCTATTGCCTAAATGGCTAGTTAAAAAAATAATATCAATAATTAGAGCCTTCTTTTGGAAAGGAACCGATAAACTTACTAATGACAAATGCCTGGCGATATGGAACATGATTAAAGGGGGGATAAAAGGGAGGCCAAGATTAACTCCCAAGTCATAGGATAGATCATTCGCAAATGGGCAGCTTGTGCATGGACAATATGAAAAGAACGCAACAATAGGATTTTCCGAAATAAAAGCACGGGTGCCGGTACTGGTACTGGTTGGATCGGCTAACTTCATTCTTTTTCGATCATGGGTGTTACCTAAACTATGTAGTGTAGTAGGTTTTCCATGATTTTTGCGGTAAGCTGTTGTAACAAAAACTTTTATTTTATAAATATAAAGAACCATAGGAACACGTTTCGTGCTTCATGTTCTTCTTTGAAATTTTTTTTACTTCTGCAATAACATGCTACTTTGCGGCTAGGGGTGGGCAAATGGTTTGGTTTATTTGGGAACCGAACCGAACCGGTCGAATTCGGTTTAATCGGTTCGGTTTTTCGGTTCATTCGGTTCGGTTCGGTTCAAAAATTGATATTATTCGGTTTATTCGGTTCGGTTCGGTTCGGTTTTAGTATTTTTAAAACCGATTAAACCGAACCGACCGAATTAGTATTATTTTTCATGTTTTTATTATGTATATTTAAAAAAATTAATATTTCATATTGTAAAATTATAAATAATATAATTATATTTTATATGATTTGTTTTTATATTTTTTTTGCTAAATAGAATTTGAATTTTATCATTATAAAGCTTCTTATTCGGTTCAACCGAACAAACCGAATAAGAAATTCGGTTTAATCGGTTCGGTTTTAAATCAGTTCAAATTTTATTCGGTTCGGTTCGGTTCGAATCTAGTTCGGTTCGGTTAGATTCGGTTTGGTCTTAATCGGTTCGGTTCGGTTCAACCGAATGCCCACCCCTATTTGCGGCAACATGCTTAATTTAATTAGATTATAGTTGGTGAGATGTTTATTAAGATACTGAAAATAGAGTTTTAGCAAAGAAAAAAACTGAGATCCGCCAAAAAAAGATCATTTTGTTAATTACCAAGAAATCATTTAATTTATTCTTTGCCAAAACTGTATTTTTTTTTGCTTACAAAAAATTGGATTTCTTTCTATTATCCAAGTCAGAATTCTTTTATCCAATTGCAGTCTGCAATGCAACGAGCCATACTATTGTACTTATATCTAAGTTCCAAAATGAAATTCCTTATAATTTATGTAGGATATGTTTTCATGGATTTTCTTGTGCAAGTTGTGCAGTCTAAGATCTAACTTGTGGATGAAATTGGAGGAAAATTTACACAGAATAATATAATCACCGGAACATTTCTTTTTCTTTTTCATGCTCAAAAATAAAAACTGCAACGATTTGAAGAACAATCCTTTGATCTATGGTTCTTAAGGAATATCGATAAGGGCCCAGAACTACATACATTGTGGCACAGTATTGTCTCATAATATGCGAATTGATATAGGTGCCAAATTAAGATTGAAAAATGGGAATCGATAAGATAAACTATTCGATTTATGGTCGGCCAGACCATTGACGAGTTTTTGCAGCGACTGCCACTTTCGAGTAAGAGGAGAAAATCGACTCCCGATCCTTAACAAGTTGGAACCGGGCCATCTTTTCACACGATACAGTCCGGTAAAAAAAAAAACTCCATTCTCTGTTGCTCCTATCGAAAATATGATTTGACTAGGGATTCGAGCCATAGCACCTGCTCTCATCAAATCTGCATGATTTACCGATTAGAATCCAGAGGGTTTTAGACGAAGAAGATTTTTTGAAACAAGAGGTAGAAATGGTATAGCAAGAAAGAATCCTTTTTTTTCACAAAAATCAAGTAAAATGATTCTTGAATATAAAATGGGACTAATTGCCACATTTTTCAGGGTATACATTACATTCCAGACATATAAAATTTGATTGGTTAAGTCGACATCATTAGAGAAAATTGGAAGCAAAAATCATGTTCGATTTTCTTAAAAAATTAAAATGTTTCTAGTGGGGGATAATTCATTGTTTAATTCATTTAATATAGAGGTGGGATGCTTTTGCAAAAACCTTGTTTGATTTTCCTTGTCAATTATTTTAGTATAAATTTCAACATTACCATCATAATACTTGGTTTTAAATCACAAATAAAGTAAAAGTATATAATAAGTTAATGATAACATAATTATTTTCTCAACTTACAGAGTATTCTTTAGTAATTTTGTTTCTTCAATATTTTCATTGGGTAATTTAAAAACAGATATTCCAAGATTACCCATACAGATTTCATACAACCAAGCAACTTGAGAGTTAATATATGACAAATGATACCTCTCTCTCTTCATGCAACCACCAAAATTTCATGATTATAACTAGAGGTGGCAATCGGGCGGGTCGGGTTATTTCGGGTTCGAGTTGTTTCGGGTCGCGGGTCGTTCGGGTTTTGGGTCGTTCGGGTTCGGATCGTTTCGGATTTCGGGTCATTCGGTTTCGGGTCGTTTCGGTTTTCGGGTCATTCGGGTCCGGGTCGTTTCGGTTTTCGGGTCATTCGGGTCCGGGTCGTTTCGGTTTTCGGGTCATTCGGCTCCGGGTCGTTTCGGTTTCGAATCATTCGGGTCTTGGATATATTGATTTTCGGGTAATTCGGATTTCACAAAATTTGATTTCGAATTAATTGATTTTCGAAAAATTTAGTTTTCGGATAATTCTGGATTTTTTTTATTGATTCCAAGATATTTTAACAATATTATATTGATTTTAACAATAATATTTTAATTTTCGGGTCATTCGGGTCGTGAGTTTCGGGTCATGAGTTTCGGGTCATTCGGGTTAGTTCGGGTTCCGGGTCATTCGGTTTCGGGTCAATTTCGGGTTCGGATCATTCGGTTTCGGGTCGATTTCGGGTTCGGATCATTCGGTTTCGGGTCGATTTCGAGTTCGGGTAATTCGGTTTCGGGTTGATTTCGGGTTCGGGTCATTCGGTTTCGGGTCGATTTCGGGTACGGATCATTCGGTTTCGGGTTCGGGTCGTTGACTTTTCAACATTTTCGGGTCGGGTCGGGTTCGGATTCGGACGGGTCGGATCATTTTTTTCGGGTCGGGTCAGATTTTGCCAGCTCTAAATATAACATAAGATGGACCCTCTTTTATATCATAGAATAAAATCACATTATAATATATTTACAAGTATAAAAACTGGCATTCCTATACATATATGAATATAATAATAATAAAATATTGTTATTTTTATTGTATTTTTTATTTATGATTTTACTATTATTTATTATTAATATTATTAGTTTTATAGTCGGTGCTTAAATTTTTTTTTGAAGAGAATGAGGTATACATAATTGATTGTCTTTTTTATAAACCAATAATATTAATATTTCACACAACGATATATGGTACATACTTAATTTTAGTGACATTTTTTCCCTTGATAAATTAAGTATTTGACGAGTATACCAATTTATTAACCACAATACGATTATATTCACGTGGTATCCAATATCAATCTTGTTCATATTCTTGTATATATCGGAATCACATATGTATATGGATGATATTCGTATTCATACCTATATAAGTAAAAGAAAACAAATACAATATGATTATATTATGTGACATTGTAATACAATACAAATTTAAAATGATATTAATATATTATTATTTGTATAAATTTCAGTGCAAGTATGATTTTTTCACAAATTTTTTTTTTTTATGATTATCATATTCTAATGATCTCTTTTTTTATATTGGACTAAAAAGCATATTATAATTTTATAATTTGTAGTAACTTCTGCAAGTATAAAATAGTGATATCAAATTATGAAATATTTTGGATCAAGAACAAATTTCTTGGAAAAAATAACTTACGGATAGGAGATTTTTCGATAGATGATTAAAGATTCTTATTCGTGTTATATTATTTCCATAATTCGAAGAAAATGATACATATACAATTATTGACTATTGACTATTGTATATTTTTTCAAAAAATATTATTATTATTATATTTCAGTACCGGTTGTACATATTTATTTTTGTAACGAAATATAATTTGGTTTGATAAAATAATTACTTGGCAATTTACCCACCCCCTTATTTTTCACTTATCTTTAAACCTCCTCATGAAGCCACATCATCATGGTTATTCATGATTATTGACCATTAGATTTTGTGATATGGATTCATCCTATAAATTTTTTAGTGATGCGTTTTGATCTAGACCATTGACTTATTTTTTAGATTTTTTGAAAATCATATTTTGTGTAATCATTTATGTGTCATTATTTTACAACATGTTTTAAGCATCATTGGAGAGCCACATCATCATACATTAATGACGTGGACTAATATTATTGGTTAGGTTCGCATTAGACTAAATCCATTCAATTATTATCATTTTACATAAAATTACATGATAAAATGTGAATACAATGGAAGATGAAAAGTTTATATATAAAATACTAATAACTTAATATGTAATATTATAAACATACAACATATAGTAGTATTAATTTTAGAATTTTAATTTTAAAAATTCATAAAATACATTCGCTCTAATTTTCTCTTTATTTTGACATCCATATTAGTATAGTTCGTACATACCATTTTCCATAATTTGAATTTGTAAACATATTATGTAAAAAATACAATGCAAAAAGTGCATTTTTACAAAATAAAATTTTAATTATTTTATTTACATAATAGAAAATGGAAGATGAAAAGTTTATATACGAAATACTAATAACTTACTATGTAATATTATAAACATACAACATATAGTAGTATTAATTTAGAATTTTAATTTTAAAAATTCTTGAAATATTTTAGTTTTAACTTTCTCTTTATTTTGACATCCATATTAGCATAGTCTGTACATACCATTTTTCATAATTTGAATTTTTAAACATATTATGTAAAAAATACAATGCAAAAAGTGCATTTTTATAAAATAAAATTTTAATTATTTTAGTTGCATAATAGAAATTTTAAATATTAATATTTATTTTTTAAAAATTATAACTATATTAATACCATATAATATTAAGTTGATTATATTTGTGTTTTCGGTCAAAAATATTTAATATTATTTTTTTTGAAAAATATTAGAAATAAAAAAAAATTTATCCATCGAAATAATTTCTTAAATTTATAAACACTTATCAAATAATAGTGTTAATTTTAAAAATATAAAATTAAAAAAAAAATCATATGATATAAATTAATTTATATTTATGTTTATGAAAAATTAATTCTTTATATTATTTATTAAATCACTTGCAATAAAGTTTGATATTATTTATAATTTTCATTACATTTTGAATAAATAAAAAATTATTAGTAATATATAATTAATAATATTATTACGTATGTTATATGACTCATTATTTTTATATTTGATATTATATAAAATATTGTGAATAACGATGATATAATATTTGTTGTTATGTTTATTTGTAAAATCATGTTATACCTCATATATATTATTATTATATAATGACATTAATACAAGTGCTATTATCTGATTAAGGAAATGAAATTTTTTGTCTTAATGATGTAAAATAATTGTAAAACATATACATAATCATAGACAAATTAGTTCAAATAATTATATTATGAAATGATATAATCAATATTATCATATTTATATGTATTTTGTATTACAATGAAAAACATAATTAACATCCTCGCCGCGTAGCGCGAGTATTCTCCTAGTCATATTAATTTATAAAACACAATACACTCATGTTATAGTATTAGTTTCAATATTGTAACTGAATTTATGTTCATCTTCTATCAAATATTTTAATCTTAGTCTTTGTTGTGGGTAAAATATGATTCATATAATATTAATATAAATATCTATATCTGGAAAATCAACACATATACAATTAGGACCACTATGTAACAATATAGATATAGTACAAATTTAAATGCATATTAATATATTATCATGCGTTGTATAAATTTCATTGCAAATATAATGCTAACTTTTTCAAGCGAACATAAAAATTGCGTGATTATCACATTGATGTGGTTGTCTTTTCTAGCATGAAGCAAAAAATATATTATATCTTTATGATTTGCATTAAATTATTTGCAAATGTAAAACTATGAGAGTAAGATGGGAGTTATTACTCAATATTTTGTAAGCAAGAAAATATTTCAACGGCAAAACTAAATCCTTGATAGGAGATTTTTCCGGAGGTGAATCAGGAGATGATTAAAACTTCTCATTAATATTATGTTATGCCCATAATTTGATCCACCTAGAAATCAAAATCAAAATCAAAATCCACTTCTTTATTGCTTAATCCTCTCTCTCTTTCTAGTTTCTCTCTCTAGTTTCTACCTATATAAACCACAGATAGAAACTCAACTCCGCAGAAGAAACTCCTCTCTCCCTCTCTCTAACTCACTCACAAACACAAGAAAACCAAACTCTCGAACCCCTTCTTTGAAATTATCCAAATTCAAAAACAAAATCACAAAAAAAGGTTCCATCTTTCTTTCATGAACAAAACCACCTCTTCTTAAGCATGGTTCAACAAACTGTTTCTCTCTCTACAAAATCAAAAACGCCATTAATGGACTCTCCTAATCTCGTGTTTGATGCCTCAGTACTTAGTCATGAAACCAACATACCATCTCAATTCGTCTGGCCTAATGAAGAAACCCCAAAACCTGATTCATCAGAAGAACTAATCGTACCACTCATTGATCTCTCCTCGTACCAGTCCAATGAATCTGAACTGGTACAATTAGTCAGTACCGCTTGCCAGCAACACGGTTTCTTTCAAGTTATCAATCACGGCATAGATTCAGGACTGATAACAGAGGCTCATAGAAGTGCAGAGGGGTTCTTCCAGAGGCCGTTAATGGAGAAAGAGAGAGCTCAGAGAAGACAAGGGGAGAGTTGTGGTTATGCCAGTAGTTTCACTGGAAGATTTGCGAGTAAACTTCCATGGAAAGAGACCTTGTCGTTTAAGTTTTCTGATCAAAATCCAAGCATTGTTGGAGATTATTTCGTCGACAAACTCGGAGAAGATTATCGACATACCGGGTAATTAAAGCTTGAATTTTTTTTCTTAAATGTTACCAATGATTATATCAACATGTTTTTAACGTAATATATTATTTTAGTAATATAATTTCGACAACACCCTATTTTTTTAATATATTCTTTCGCCAAAGTAATTGATCTTTGTCACCGAAAGAGGGGGTAAAAATGTTGATTTAATTGGATATATCCTTATCCTAGTTCTTTTTTGCAAATTATAGTTTAGTGGAAGTTCCAAAATTCGTAATTGCATTTTATCACCTTGCAAAGAAACCAAATTACATAAAGTCCAAAGAATATTGTAAAAAATCATTCCTTTTTGGCCTTTACTTATTTGAATCGAGACAAAACTAGTACATCAGATAAAAAATACAAAATAAACAGGATTGCTCTGTTCTTCTATGCCCCAATTATGTAACTTTTCACGAGGCTTATTTATGATTTGTCCACAGTAAGTGAAATAGAAAGCGAGTATTTTAATAGGGAGACCTCTTCGGGGGGTTTACTGAAAAATTCCATAACTTATGCATGTCACTAGTTAGTCACTACTGATAGTTAAATTCCAAAATTTTATCATCCCATTATTGGCAAATTTTAGATTGCTTACAATTCATTGAATTTGGCCCCTCCTAAAAATGCAAAATTCTAAATTGATATCTTTTTTCATTTAACACCCTACATTTTTTTCCTAATCATAAAACCGAAATGCAGGGAGCTAATCGATATTTTAATTTTTACAGGGATGTATACCAAGAATATTGTGAAGAGATGTCTAGACTCTCTCTAGACATAATGGAGGTGTTGGGTTTGAGTCTCGGCGTGGATCGAACCCATTATCGAGCTTTTTTCGAAGGAAACGACTCGATCATGCGACTAAATTACTACCCGCCTTGTCAGCAACCTGATCAGACACTCGGTACGGGTCCCCATTGCGACCCAACCAGCCTCACCATACTGCACCAAGATGACGTGGCGGGATTACAAGTGTATATCGACGGCAAGTGGAAGACGATCAGACCGAGGGCTAATGCTTTCGTCGTCAATATTGGCGATACATTCATGGTACGTATATAATTCATAGAATAGAATATTAGATAGTAAAGTTAACAAATCTTGAAGAATATATTACTCACCAAATTGCACTAAGGGGGGCACTATATTGTGGCTAATCCAAATGAAAATTATAATATGACACGTATTAAGATTTAATGGCTTTGTCTCTAGTGAACCTCTGCCACGTAATAATGCTTCCCAATCCAATAACCCCATTGTGTGGAAATAATTAAGAACATTTTCTTAAGTGGCTTTTAGATTACAGACTTATTTGGGCAATCAATGAGCTTTTTAGTGATTTATTAGGACGCACCTAATTTTGTTACTCCTCTTTAGAAAAATTTAACTTATCTTTAGAGTTATTATTTTTTTGTCGGAACTTTATTTGAATATTTTAATCAAAGTCCACTATAATTTGATTTTCATATTTATTAATAAATTGGTGAAATATGCAGGCATTGTCGAATGGACGGTATAAAAGCTGTTTGCATAGAGCAGTAGTGAATAGTAGAGTACAAAGGAAGTCCTTGGCATTTTTCCTCTGCCCACAGATGGACAAACTGGTGTATCCTCCCGCTGAGCTCGTGGACGCGAAAAACCCTCGGGTTTACCCGGATTTCACGTGGTCGGCTTTATTGAACTTCACGCAAAAGCATTATCGGTCCGACATGAAAACCCTAGATGCATTCACTAAATGGATCAACCAATCAGAGCAATGTGTTTAGAATGGAAAAAGTTTGCATTTTTTTTTTTTTTTTTGGCAATTTTCCTTTTTTTAAAAAAGAAATGGCTAATTGGAGGAAAGGATCAGGGTGTTTGGAGTTTTCCCTTTTGTTTTTTGCTAGTTAGAGAGCCTATGAAGAGTTGAGAATTTGCAAGGTAAAAAGGCAAAGAAAGCAACCAATATAATGTGTTTGAAAAATAAATCATTGAGAAAGAGGCTATATATTGTGAATATTTAGCTATGCATATAGTGAGTTTGATGGCTAATTTGCTTTTTTTTCTGCCATAATTAATTTAGGGAAATTATACCGTGCCCCTCAAACTCACTCCCGCATCCTCGATACGAAGGATTAGCAATTAATCCCTCACTTAATTAACCCAACCCCACTCAATTAACAATTAATGAATATTAATTATTAATGATTAATCCACATGTACCTTAATTCAATAATACTTAATCATTAATCAAATTTATTTGTGTTAATTAAAAAGGTCATTAATCACTAATTTCCGAGATCGACAATATCTGGGAAAATCTGGGATGAGGGAGGGGGGCACAGTAAATGACGTCATTAATTTATTGGAGCCTGATAAGAAACATGAAACATTGGTTTCTCAGGGTAAACGTGAATATAGTAATTCTCAGAGAACTTAGTATAGGCATATATCTTAATAAAATAATTACTTTATTTTTAAATAATATAGAAATATCAAGATAATAGTCATTACAAAAATTAAATACCAAATAACCTGATATTTTAAGTTGAGGTTATTGACCCTGCCCCCAGAATTCACTGTCACATCCTATCTTAACTAACACATTTAATTAACGTGATAATTAATAAGGAATATTGAATTAATAAACACTATTATGATAACAAGCATTTACAAAACTTAACAACAAATTAATATATCATTAACTTAAATATGTATGTTTAATTTATGCCTTTATTTAAAAATTATAAATTCAAATATGAATTGAAAATTATAAATTACTAACTACAATAAAGCCAACAAAAAAAGAATGATAGAGAAAAGACAATAAGAGCTCTCCTGATATCAAATAAAATTAAATGTAAAACAACACTCGCACATTACAAATCTGGTAACAATTTTCATCTCATCTCATGAAAATGAGTTGATGAGATGAAATCTTACTCAAAAAGGAAAAAGCAAAAGAAAGAGATGGAATTTCAAATCATATTTTTTAGTCAATCTATGTGAAAGCTTGCATGGAAAAGATGAATTCGAAGGAAACTAAAATATTTACTGCCTTAATTTTATTAAAAAAGTATTTGTTAATTTTTTACTTACAAATAAATTATCAAACACATTTCCTTTTTGATACTGAACCCAATTACCAGCCACAAATAAAGGAAAATAAAACATCATCATCGTCAAACATCAATCAAATTGAAGAAAAATTACAACTATTTATACTTTTAAGCCACAAATAAGTCTACTAACATCTATCGAAAAGTACTTTAAGAAAACACACACACCACATGTCAATGGAGAGAGAAGGATGACATGGCAATGGAGAGAGGCTGATTAATTTGATAGAGAAGTAAACAGAAGAAAAGAACAAAACTGGGAATAAAGAAGAGAGAGAACGAGAGATACGTAACTTTCCTGAAGAAAACTGCCGAAAAAAGCCAGTTTTTTTTCGCGATTTCGGACAACCTTATTGGACGGCGAAACTTATCCGAAACCCTAAAGTCATTGATATGTGTATTGCTAATTATATACGGAGGAAAATTATACATCATATTTAGTTCAAATCTGGTTGAAGAAAACTTGCAAAGATCACGTTAGGGATGTTCGAACCGGCATCACTCTCTATCGGTATCCACACGCGACTCATTTAGACTGGATGTGAAGACCTTCGATGCTAGTCGGATTTTTTCTCCCTTCAGAAAATCTGCTGCCACCTCTCTTTCTTGTCAAGAAATTAGGTTGCGGTTAGGGCTCGACTAAATTATGAAGAGTTTGATTGTTATATATACCAGATTTATTTCTCCAAAAAAAACTGTGAATAACCTCCGGTAATCATTTGTGTAGCATCTCATACTTGCACCTCTTCATATCCAGTCTTGATTTTCTATGTCCAATTCAAACATGTTTTTGTGTGTGACCATATATGTTTATTTAATGTTGGCAACATATTAATCTCTATTTAAATATGTAAATCATAATTGGTCTCTAGCAAGACATTATGACTACCCAAATTAAATAAACGATTCGTGATGATCACATATTTATCAAATAGAACAGTAATAGTTCTCTTGTTCATACAACATATGTTGATCAAAGGCATGATAAATTGTCATCTTTTCTAAATCAACTTAACTCTTTCCCGATCAAGAATCAGATGAATATTCAATTTGGATTAACAACACATGTTAATCCTATCGAGCGTGGTCACGCATTTACTTCAATCCTAATTTATCAGGGAGCCCTGGGAAATATCACTTTCAATCATGAAAAGAACAATTTACGTCTTGGTTATTCACGTCCTCCATCATGTTTCATGTAATATCCAATGATGATCTTATGATCATCCGGTTAAAGACTACAAAGAAACATATCTAAGCATCACAATTCACATATGAGGAATCCAATGATAATCTTATTTGTTATGAGAATATATATATATATATATATATATATATATATATATATATATATATATATATATATTATTGTGTCGTAATTGCAGAAATTTCGGTCTGCAATTTAGAATCGCAACATCGCAATCATATATTGCGCAATATTGCGTTTTTAGAAAATTACGGAAATTGCGGCAATATTGTGGCCAAATATCGGTAAAATTGCGGTATTGCGGCTAATAATTGCGGTCATATATTAAAATTATTGTAACTTTCTCATCCTTCCATCAAATGACATGAATTTTATAACGAAATCGTTCGTCTTGACGAGAGGAACACAATCATGGGCTTGGATTTGTCAAATTTTGTATTTTATCCTGAATAAAAAACAAAACACACGTTAAAGTAATTTCGTCGAGAATTATTTAATATAAAAATTATAACATGATTTTGTGATTATTTATTACATAGTTTTCATGTTTTATTATCAAAATATTTGATAAAATATGCTCATAACTTGTATAACTTCTAAAATCTGTCATTTTCATCTATAAATGTATGAATTTCATAATTTTCATTGTATTTTATTTGATGTTTCGATTTAAAATTTGAGTTATATTGTTTTGATATGTTTAGGATGTCGGCGAAAAATTATTAACAAAATCAAAATCCAAAGTCCCGTATAATTGCCATATTAATGAAAATTTTATGATCAACTTTTTTTGTACACTGAAAATGTCCCTGGACAATCAACATTTTTATTCATTTTTGAAGAAAAATATAAAGAAAATTTTATGATATTAATGGTGACAAAAAATATTGTGAAAAATATATTTAAACGAACTATTATTATTACATATTTTAATATCGCAATGATTATGAAACTATTATTATTACATATTTTAATATGGTGACAAAAAATATTGTGAAATTTTTTTTAAAATTTCGAAATGCACTAATATAGAGTAAGTATTGGTTGATGCAGCGTTTACACTTATAATCTCTGCTAGGATTATACTCTGCGATGACTATCGGTACTAGATAACTATACCTCAAAAAATTTTAAAATTTCGAAATGCACTAATATAGAGTAAGTATTGGTTGATGCAGCGTTTACACTTATAATCTCTGCTAGGATTATACTCTGCGATGACTATCGGTATTAGATAACTATACCTCAAATCTCTTCCTCCTCTAGGTATATCTATACCTATAGTTTTCGCATGACATTCATGCTTAACTAAGAAGAGAGCAATTTTTGTAAACGGTTCCGCTACGTTCCTATTAAAGTCAATTTTCTTTAGGTATCCAATACCTATTTGAATATAAGTTTGGAGTGGTTATGTTATTTCAATTTCTTTTGGTTTGCGCTATTTCGACCATCGCAATAGACAACCATAGAATCCGATTACTTGGGACAATACCAAGTAAGATCAACACCTTGATTCATAACGTTTTCATTTCGGCTTCATAAGCCGTAATAAAATCTAATTCCATCATAGAATTTTGAACTTTAGTTGTTGTGAAACTCTTTCATACAACCGCATCTTTCTTTAAGCAAAACACGTACACATTTCGTAAATGTGTTGTATGTTTGAAGAAATGCCATCGGTATAACTTTTATTACCGATTCATCCTCCCCATCATATTATATGAGAAATATAGCCTTAATCCTTTCTAAAAGTTTTAAGGATATTATTTATTAATTTCAATGTGAATCCTGATTTTTAAAGGTTTGCATAACTATTATGCATATGTAAAGTATAACCATTATACGTACAAACATATCAAACTGAATTGTTTTCGTTCGAACCAACCATATGAAGCATTCAAAACGAAATATTCTCTGGATTCGATTGATAATTACAACGATTAATATGAACAATATTTAAAGATTAGTACATATCATGACGTATTTGGAATATTCTATTGTCGAAACATAAGATATCCATTTTCCTACTTTTCTTTAACTCAATGTCGCACATCGATCCTCAGAAAATTTTACGCCATTCGACATTTGGGAGAAATCCGTTCTTGGATTTATGTATTGAAAACCATTTTCAATATTTTGTCGATGTACATACTTCGATTCAGATCGAGGAATTTCAAATCTATCTCATAGATTTTTATGCTTATCTCATAAGATGTCTCATCTAAATCCTTCATAGCGAAACGACAATCGTTTCCTACAAATAATATATTGTTCATATATATTAATGTAAGAAATGTAATGTGGCTCCCACTAACCTTCACATCTACACAAAGCTTTTCTTTTGTTCTTGACAATATTATAACTTATTATAATTCCATCAGAACGAAATTTCAATTCCATGAATTATTCTTCAATCCATCATATGAATTTTCGAAACTTGTATATTTTTCTCGGATTCTTCGGATCGATAATACCATTAGGTTGTGTCACATACACATCCTTCAACATTTCCTATTAAGGAATACGGTCTTGTCATCCATTTGTCAAAACTCATAGTCATACTATGTGAAATGGCAAATATAATCCAAAATGGATTTAAGCATGATTATTTGTGAAACCGTTTCTTCATGATCATATCAAGAATTCTTGAAACTTTTCACAATTATCTTTGCTTTGTAAATATACATACTCTAATCCACGTCAGTTTTCATCTTGAAAACTCACTCACATCTTATGGGTCAAACCCTAAGAATGGTTAAATCAAGTTATAAACTTGACAACACACATGGATTGAATCATAGATTCTATGGCACCATGCCATATGAAATTTTATCCTTTATAGCATCATTTTAGTATATCGACTCATCATGTATGAGCTCGATTCGTTTGTCACATTCTTTGATAAATTCATAATTTATTGATTCATGACGTGTCTAAATTGATCTATAAAATTGCTTTGTGATCTTGACTTGGATTCATCAACTTTTGATGAAATTCCAATAATATTCATCGGTTCAATGTTCCATTTCGAGTCTCGAACCTTTCGATATCGATTCATCTCCCACTAGACCGCATAGATATGAGTGACATTAAGTTCCAAACTTATACACATTAAGTCCTCCTCCAAGAAGGTATCTCTTTGAACTATGAAAATCTTATTTTCATTGGGATTTGAAAAAATAGCATGCTTTAATTTATTTAAGAATACTCAATAAATGAACATATCAAATTTGAGATTGAATTTATCCAAAATCAGTTTTAGGATTCAAATCTCCAAATCTTACGAAAGATAGCATCGGAAGTTTTCATTAACATTGAACTATTAACATGCCCGACTTTGGCCTGAAACCACGTTAATCCTCAATTTAATTTATTTCCGATCCATATCGTATATGAGGTCTTTTGCGCCGACTTAAAAGGTACGTGATTAACCTTGGTCTTAAGGATAAATTTTCAAATCTTATTTGAAAAATTAGATTTTGATTTATCATCTACCAAACAATGTCCAACAAAGTTTGATTCCTCCTCTCGGAGACATTAATCTACATTGATGTTCCGAGTGAATATAATTATGAAACCTTTTCACAATTTTCTAGATGATTATCATACTCATAGCTTAAAATACTCGTCTCTTCGTTCTCATCGAATGACTTCGAATTTCTCGATTAGTTGACTACGTATTTCATTTCGTAATGTTTTTGAACTATTCAAAATTATGTTTCAAACGCATTAAATAGATATATTTATATCTATAATAATCGTTGGTAAATATAATGAAATATTTGTAGCCTCCTCTTGCCTCCGAACTTACTTATTTTCATAATCGTTGGTAAATGTATGGATTTTGATAAGTCGTTGACCGGTTTTCCAATCTTTGGAATGACACTTTTGTCATCTCGTTTATCAAACAAGTCTTGTACTTATCATGCGAATCTTATTGGAATGAAACTAGTATTCCATCCAATGGATTCTAGACATGTGTATCCCGTACACGTAGTCAAGATGGTAATGTCAAAAGAAGCTATTACTTTCAACATTTGAATTAATCCTCCTCGGATTTAACCCTTCTTTTGATATTGGGACAACAACTCGCCCAAATCCTTGATTGAGACAACATTTGTCTTAATCGCCCTTAGACTCTTATTTCTTAAAATTCTTCAAACTTCTTTGAAGATCTGCGTCTATGCATGTCAACATTTAACATATAATATTATTTGACTCATTCTCAAGTTTGTCAAGTTCTGGCTTTCTCTAAAGCCTCGTGAATAAGAATCGGTTCCACAAATTTTGTGTCCAACACGTAGCTCTTGCACTCTTGCCTAAGAACCATTCTTAGGATATGGTGCTAATCAAGTTAGTTCCGTTTCACAAACTTTTCTTTCTCTAATATCGATCATATCGATATGATATTGGTGTTGCTTAAAATTATTATTCTACATGAATTATGAAATTGACAACTAACCGTGCGAACTTATTCTATATGATTATATGATATGAAATATGTTACTTTTATCAAATCAATAACCCTAATATTGATTCGGGATTCTAAATCCAATAACACTTCAAGACCCATATTTCGTGATCCTCCCACAAGTGACTTTGGCCGACAAATGGGATCTCACTATTTAGGTAGGATAAATCCAATCTCATCCAATGCGACTCTTGACCATTTATAGGATTTCGGTATCGAACCATATCATATATGATCCGAATTTCGTTTGTGCATCCTAACTATGCCCCGAACCCCAATCGGATTGGCTTGGACGGTTAAGTCATAACCGTGTCCACATATCGTTCAATTGAACTACAAACGCGCCCGACTTTGGCCTGAACCTGCGTTTGTCTCCAATTAATGCGTGCCTATCACGTTGATACATACAACATTGCACGCCCGACTTTGGCCTGAAACCGTGCATAGTGTAAGATCAACCTCGGAGGCTGTGAACATGGAAGGCATTTTACGACTTAAGTATTATGCAGGGATTTATGTGATATAATCTAATTACATCATTTAGCAAGTTTATCATGATGAATGAACATAATTATTGATGATTAGAACCAAAATAAACAAATGAGGAAAAATTTACATGGTCCGTCATGGCGGTTGGTTTGGTCCGTCATGACGGACCATACCAATATTTCTCCTGAATTGGATTTCCCTCGACTTCCGTCATGACGCACCAACACGTGCGTCACGACGGACTTCACATGTCCGTCCTGACGCCAGCAAGTGCGTCATGACGGACTATACAAAACTATTTTGTTGTCCAATCCAGAAACTTTTCAGGTTTGTCCGTCATGACGCTTGGTTATAGCGTCATGACTGACTATACTGGTCCGTCATGACGCCAGCCTGTGCGTCATGACGGACTTTACAAAATAATTTTGTACAAACTTCCAGAAACTTTTTGGGCTTCATCCGTCATGACGCACCAACTGGTCCGTCATGACGATGCCAATTTACACAGTGCGTCATGACGCACAACTTTTGTGCGTTATGACGGACCAGTGTGTTGGAAATCGGCGTCACTACCAAGCCCCGCACAACGGATTGAGAGGCCCAGTCCAACCCGATCCCGAGGACCACGTCAACGACTCGAACGTACAAATCATGTGATGCAACTAAACCTATGAATATAACTCTTATATACATAGAAACATACCGCGTGAAATTGATCACGGAGACGGGTTGTTCACTTAGTTGCTGCTTGATTGTTTGCTTCGATTCCGGCGACACGCACGTCCCACGCCCGCGTGATTCGACACCTAATCCGAAGCTCCGATTTGTCGTATACAACCGGAGTATCTCCGGTTCGTCTCCGACCTTGTTCGACCTTGTTCTCGAATGATCACAACAGAAAATCTCAAGTGAGATTTCTCTACTCGTATCCACCTCAAGCTCGCGTCTTTCGGTTGCGGCGAATTCTCCTAAAATTCCCGCAAACTTGCTCAAGATTCAATCTCTATTCTCCAACTAACTTGTCTCACCAGTCTCTCTTTTCTCTAGTTCAGATCAAGAATAATTAGGGCCGAGGAGAAGATGAAACAGCCAAGATTATATAATCAAGATTGAATTAATGGGGTATTAATGAGTATCAAAACTGCTAATCCAGAATTCGGATCACAGTGCGTCATGACGCACGATATGGTCCGTCGTGACGCACATGCCACAGTTACTTAGATCTAGCCGTTACAATGTGCTCCGTCATGACGGACACAATTGTGCGTCATGACGCACCACCGTCATGACGCACGATATGGTGCGTCGTGACGGTATACTCACAGATTGGCTTCTACAGAAATACACTAGTGTGCGTCATGACGGACCATATGGTGCGTCATGACGGACTATGTAATTTCTGTGATATTTGCATAATCATATTATGCATCCAATCGTTCTGACGAACGCGTACGTTCATCTACCCTCATATGTACAATCTACTAGTTGATCTGTAACTGTATTTCCTTCACAGTGTAACGGCTTAGATCCAACTCTTGGATCTCTCGATACCCCGTGTGCGTAACGCGTACGTTCATCTACCCTCATATGGTCCGTCGTGACGCACCAGACCTGAAAACTGTTTTTACCTTGTAATTTTCACTGATTTTAACCGTTTCGAAAACGATTAATCATGAACTCTTCCTGATTACTTCTAGATTCTTTTTATCATGTCATGATCAAATACTACCAAGTTTTTCTATGGTCCTAATTGTATAACTACATGATTATGTCCTAAAATTCTACATGAAAATTCCGAATAACTCTTATTCGAAATCGATTCGATGATCGAATCGCGACGATCGCTCGGATACCACTGTTGGGTATCGGCGTCACTATCGAGCCCCGCACAGCGGATTGTGAGGCCCGGTCCGACCCGATCCCGAGGACCACGTCGACGACTCGAAAGTACGAATCATGAAATGCAACTAAATCCTATGAAATTAACTCTTAATTCATAGAGAATCGTACCGCGTGAAATTGATCACGAAGACGGGTTGATTCTTGCATAGTTGCTGATGTCCTTGCTTCGACTTCGGCGACACACACGTCCCACGCCCGCGCGATTCGACACCTTACTCAAAGCTCCTTTTGTCGTATATAACCGGAATTTCTCCGGTTCGTCTCCGACCTTGCTCGACCTTGCTCTCGATTGATCACACCAGAAAATCTCACGTGAGATTTTTCTACTCGTATCTACCTCGAGCTCGCGTCTTTCGGTTATGCGTGATTCCCCTAAAATCATCGTAAACTTGTTCAAAACCTTCAATCTCTCTAATGGAGTTTTCTCTCTTTTCTTGTCTCACAAGAATTGTCTTCTCAGATCTAGAATGGCCAGAGAGAGAGAGGGAGATTGCTCAGATCTTATAATCAAAGCCTCCATTAATGGGGCATTAATGAGTATCAAAAACTGTCAATCCAGAATTCGGATCACAGTGCGTCGTGACGCAAAACATGATGCGTCATGACGGACCAGTCACTATTACTGAATCCAACAGTTATACAGGTGCTCCGTCATGACGGACAGTATTGTCCGTCACGACGCACCTCTGTCATGACGCACTGAATGGTACGTCATGACGCTATACTCACAGATTAGACTATACAAAAATACACTAGTGTGCGTCATGACGGACTATGTAATTTCTGTTATATTTGCATAATCTTATTATGCATCCAATCGTTCCGACGAACGCGTACGTTCATCTACCCTCATATGTACAATCTACTAGTTTATCTGTAACTGTATTTCCTTCAACGCACGTATTGTCTGTTTCAATCAAATATTGAGTGGCATATTTTTATTTGTTGGGGTTGTGTGGGAGAATCAAATATTGTGTGTTTCAATCAATTGTGAATTTGTTTAGGATACTAATCTATTTCTATTAATTTGTATGAATGATTTATTATTATATTGATTTCCGATGAATATAAATTGATTTTACAAAATAAAATAAAAATAAACATAAACATACAATAAATAATAGAAATGGACCATGGCTAATGCTAATATTATTATTTTACATATAAAAATGTAGAAGCGATGGTTTGTGGCTAAAGTTCCAGGTTAATAGCCACGAGGTAAATTAGGCTTGATAACCACCGGTAGTATTTAAAACGAGTTGTGGCAATTCCCTCTTTTCGTACGGATTGTGGGTACAAGACTAAAATTATGGCTAAGAGTCCAACAGACACGGTCACTGGCTAAACGTGACATTTACATATCATGCCTTTATCCACGGAGCTTTAGTCATAGAGACTCGTTGCTGAAGAATTTTAGGGACCATTTGGGCATCAATAGCCACAGTTTGGCATCGTTGCCGATTCTCAGATCTGGTGTAGTGTAATGCTATCCGAAACGTCACTTGCATATCATAATACCATAGTCTCTAAGCTTCCTTGCCGCCTCCAATTCCGAGATGATCCAAGATTGTTAGAATAGAGGCTAAGGACTTGCTTAAACAGCCCTCCATCTAAGATCGCGTCACATTTTTCCTATTTGTCCTAGCATTTTTTTATGGATCTTATTTGATTCAACAATCTTGAAGATTTTTCGTTCTTCTTTCTAGGCATATAAAGAATGTCTCATTTGGTGTTCGTACGAAGAAGATGTCTTTCTGAATTAGATTCTTTGCCAAGTTTGACACTTGTGGTCGCAACGATTCTATTGCGACGCCATGGGTGTCCCGCGAGCGCGTCTTTGCCTTTCGCGATCGCGAGCTTGGAGAGTTGTATACATTTCGCGGCTTCGCCTATATTGTCTCGCGGTTTCTTTGTCGGTTTTGTGCCCGCAATGAAGGAAAATTTGATAATTGTAGAGAAATTTTATTTTGCCCCAAGATTTCACCATTATTTTTTTTATGTTTTATTTAACGCATTTAATTAGCATAATAATTAGAAATACAAAAATTAACAAATAATTAATATTAACTTAAATTTGCAAAATCAAATAAATATTAATTATATACTAATTATTTGTTAATTATGTGTTAGTCATCATGTCAAATAAATGTATTGATGATATGAGAATATGACGGTAAAATCGAGTGACATGTATTAAACAATTTTCATGATTGCTCACCGGATTTATAATTCTTGGTTGCTTTTAAAGTTTGTAAAACATGTTCTAGGTATAATTGTTTTTCGGAAAAAAAAATTCCATATATTTTAATTTCACGTGAAAAGAATAATTCAACGAAACCGAGTTGCTTCATTTTATTCAACATAAAATATGAGTTAAACGAAGCGGGATTAACGAATATTTCTTTCATTCATTCCAAAACAAATTAGATACTCCTTTTGTATATTTTATTATACATATTGTTCTGTTATTATATTTTACTGAATATCACATGAATAAAATAAAATAGATGCTCTTCCCTTATCCCAGACTACTCGATTAGTAAAACAAATTCGGAGAAAAGAAGAAAAAGAATTAGGGATTTTTTAATTTAAAAATGAAGAAAGAATTGTAACAGATAGGGATAGGGATTGGAGTAGAGAGATAGCGAAAGGGAATGGGCATCGAAATCCAGAAAAGATCATGCAACTGATAAGCTGCAACAACGAAAAACTAACATGCATCGTACAAGACAAAATTTGCATATTAATTTTTTTTTCATAATTAAATATTGAACAATTTAATTCAGAATTGTTACAGCAAAACTTGGCTAAATCCTAATAAAAATATAGAATTGGATAAAGTCTATCACAGAATATATATGCACTTTAAATAAAGAATCGGAAACTTATAGTATTAAATACAATAATTAAGGGGGGAAATAACTAAATATGAGATTTTGTAATAATTAAGGAAAGAGGTTTTTTAATCAAAAATATTTTTAAGCTGCTTGATATATTTTTTTGAATAACAATACATGTTTTTACATGAGCAGTTTACTTTTTTGAATAATAACATATCTTTTTGTAAGTATCCATTATGTATTTTTAATAGAAATTTTTACATTTTTTGAAAATTAATCTATATTATTTTTAAAAAAAATCAAATATCTAACTTAATTATGGTATATACTTTACTTAACAATCATATATTTTTCTGAACGTCATTATACATTTTTCCGAATACAATTTTATAGAAATGTTACACATAAAAAAAATGGACATGTGTTCTCGGTGCTTTTGGCTGGCGAGCGACCCTAAAGACGGGCAACGAGTAGTCGTCGCTCTCTTAGGAAATTAACAAGCAAAACTAACACTAATTTGTCAATGGGTCAACGTTCATAACTTAGTTGGTTAAGTAAAAAAATATATTGTTAGAAGTTATGGATTTGATTATCACTGACATAAAAAAATTGGATATCAGTAACGAAATCGATCGTTTGTCGGATACCATTAAAAAAAAACTAAGACTACTTCCTTTGTATTTATTGCTTATTAATTAATATTAACAAAATTATTTTCTGATGGCCATGGGGTTAAACCACATCCATATTCCATTTCCTCATCGATAGCTTAGGTATTTTCTAGTAAGAGATAGAACATAGAAGAAGACAAGAGTGACTATGGACTGACTGGTGACAAGACTGGACTGTAATCGATAGGCGGCGGAGTTGATAGTACAAGTAAAGTATGGAATGGATAGTACACTAATGTCTCGAACTAGGAAAGAGAAGAAGAGAGTAGTGTTCTCAGGTAAACTCTAAATTAGCGTAGGATAGTTAGAGTTTCGCAAATTTTTACTAGTGTATATTTGAACATGATTATAATATGATTGAAGAATTTTGAGTTAAAGAATCGATAAGACTATTTTGTATACAAAAAACAAAAATAAAAAACTAAGTTTTTATAAGTATTTTGTAGTAACTTTCTTCGAACTCTTGAAAAGAATATTATGTTAATATAAAGTAACCAATATCATTCATATATCATTAATACTGATAAGATTTAGAGTATTTTAATGAAAATTTTATGTTAAATTATATTATATTATATTATACTATGATATATTACATAATATTATGTTATATTATTGAAAGGATATGTATTAATACCGGCACGAAATTAATAATGTATATATTAGATACACATACATATATTGGGTATACATAATTAATTTGATAAGTTACATTGATTTTTATGAAAAGATCACAATGTTTATGTAGAAACAAGTTTAAATAAAATTACCATTACTTTCAAATACAAACTTCAATTGCGCCGGGCCAAATTGGGTTGGATTTTAATGGAATACCGAAATGGTGCGATAATTTTACAAGTAGATTTTAAAGGATTACCTAAATGGTGCGATAATTTTACAATAAGATAGTAATATTGTCCTAAAATTCACATCGGAATGTCAATTGGGTTGTGACAAATTGGGTTGGATAGATATTTAGATTATCTACAACTTCCGACAAAGAACATTTTCTGTTTGAACGATTTATCATTTTCATTTTTACGGATTAGTGAAATATGGCAAGTAGTTTCAAAAATTGTCTTTTCACTAGATCTTATCCATGTGTATATATCCCAAAATCGAGTTTCTCTCACTAATCCATGAAGAAAATATAGTTTAGGACCAACGGGTAAAATGTGCATATTAGGATAAAAGAACGTACGCGTTCGTGGGAATGATTAAATGTATAATGAGATTGTGCACGAATAGATTTCAGCAGATGTTCCATTCGAACGCAAAGATTTATCCGTTCGAACGGAAGCATCCGAGTTCTTTGCAATGTGATTGCATATACTGAATCAGAGACAAACTCATTCCGTTCGAACGGAACATGCGTGCGTTCAAACGGAAGGTATTCTGACTATGTATAACAGTTATACACCCATGGCACATACTTATCATATCTACTATATATAATGTTTCTCTCTCTCAATCTAATCTAATCATGTCCTGATTCATTCTAATAAATGCAATCAATGCAAGAAAATTTTCTGGAATAGTTCTAGAGGGAGAGAAAATCAAAGTATTTCGATAAGATCGAAGAGACGAGCATTTTTAAGCTATGAGTATGATAATCATCTAGAAAATTTATGAAAAAGTTTCATAGTTATTTTCATCCGGAACATCAATGTAGATTGATGTGTCCGAAAGGAGGAAACAAACTTTGTTGGACATTGTTTGATAGATGATAAATCAAAATTAATTTTCCCAAATAAGATTTGGAAATTTACTCTTAAGACCAAGTTTAATCACATACCTTCTAAGTCGGTACAAAAGATCCCATATGTGATATGAATCGGAAAGAAATTAAATTGAGGGTTGACGTGGTTTCAAGCCAAAGTCGGGCACGTTAATAGTTCAATGTTAATGAAAACTTCCGATGTTATCTTTTGTGAGATTTGGAGATTTGAATTCAAAAACTAGTTTTGGATAAATTGGAAGGAAATATAGTTTTGGATCAACTAGAAGAAAGTACAAATAAGGATAATCAAAGAATTGAACTCACAATGAAATTGTGAGAATTCTGGAACCAGGAAAGGGTTCGTTCGAACGAACTATATAGTGCGTTCGAACGCACTATAGTTAGTTCTAATGAATAGTGATTCAGTTCGAACGAACATGTATAACATATTAACCGTGGCTGGTTCGTTCGAACGAACCCAAAAGTGAGTTCGAACGAACTATGTTCCAATTGTATGTTTCGGTTTGTTCCTGAATTGATTGTCGTAATTAATGGCTTGATCTGAGATTAATGTTATATAATCTCAGATCTGGAAGAATAGAAACTGGTTGATTTTGTTGATTACTTCTTCTTCTTCACCAAGTTAGCCATTAGAGAGAGAAAGAAAGAATTGGAGAAATCGTTTCTTCAATTCTAGATTCAAGCAAGTTTACGCGTAAGTATTCTAGGAGGATTTACACGTAACCGGAAGACAATAACTCGAGGTGGATACGAGTAGAGAGATCTCAACTGAGATCTTGGATTGTGATCCAAGGAGAGCAAGAACGAGCAAGGTCGGATCCAAACCGGAAGAATTCCGGTTGTATACGACAAATTGGAGCTTCGAGCAAGGTGTCAAATCGCGCGGGCGTGGGACGTGCGTGTCGCCGGAATCGAAGCAAGGACAAGAGAAACTACACAAGAATCAACCCTTCTCCGTGATCAATTTCACGTGGTATGATTCTCTATGAATTAAGAGTTAATTTCATAGAATTAGTTGCATAGAATGATTCGCATCATTGAAACGACGGCGTGGTCCTCGGGATCGGATCGGATCGGGCCCTTCAATCCGCTGCGTGGGGCTCGGTAGTGATGCCGATACCCAACAGTGGTATCAGAGCGATCGTTGTCGATTCATTGATCGAATCGAATACGAATAAGTGTTATTCGTGTTCTTGCATAGAATTTAGAATTTTTATTAAATTTTGATATTAAAACAAGTTAAAATCTTACTAGAGATTAACCATGAGATGATTAATAGTATCTAGAAGGGATCGTGAAAGAGTTTCATGATCAGATTGTTTAAGAAACGATCAAAATCAGCAAAATCAAGATTAAAATTCGTGAAATCACTGTGTTCGTTCGAACGAACTATGAGTTGCGTTCGAACGAACATGGAAAATTCGCGAATGGATTGAGGAGAAAAACTGATGAATTAATGATTAGTTCGAACGAAAGTGGTTGTTCGTTCGAACGAATTCATGTAATCATTGGTGGGTTTGAACTAATAAATGATTCGTTCGAACGAACCCAATCTTGGTGAAATAAAGTTTAGTTAGTTCGAACGAAACCTGTTGTTCGTTCGAACGAACCTAGTTCCATCATATTGAAGTTTTGGTACGTTCGAACCTAGTGAACCATTCGTTCGAACGGACTAGTGTAGTCCATTCGAACGAACCATTAGTGTGCTCGAACGAATATTTGATTCGTTCGAACGAACCCAATTCTGGAAATTTTGGAAATTTTAGAAGAGAACAAAACTTAAGTCAGTTCGAACGGAACTTTTTGTTCGTTCGAACGAACTATGTTAAAATTTTGCTGGTTTAGTATTTAGAATACAAATTCGAAATTTGTTTAAATCATGCTCATAAATTCACATATATCATCATAATAACTTGTACAAATCAGTATAATATGATTATATTGACATTAAAATCCCTGCATAATATTTAAGTCATAAAATGCATTTCCATGTTCACAACCTCCGAGATTGGTCTTACACTTTACACGGTTTCAGGCCAAAGTCGGACGTGTAATGTTGTATGTATCAATGTGAGAGGCAAGCGTTAGTTGAGGACATATGCGGGTTCAGGCCAAAGTCGGGCGCATTTGTAGTTCAATTGAACGATATGTGAGCACGGTTGTGACTTAACCGTCCAAGCCAATCCGATTGGAGTTCGGGGCATAGTTAGGATGCACAAACGAAATTCGGATCATATATGATATGGTTCGATACCGAAATCCTATAAATGGTCAAGAGTCGCATTGGATGGGATTGGATTTATCCTACCTAAATAGTGAGATCCCATTTGTCGGCCAAAGTCACTTGTGGGAGGATCACGAAATATGGGTCTTGAAGTGTTATTGGATTTAGAATCCCGAATCAATATTAGGGTTATTGATTTGATAAAAGTAACATATTTCATATTATCATATAAGCATATAGCATAAGTTCGTACATGTTAGTATCAATCTCATTATAAATTATTTTTCCGTTGTAGAAATCATGACTTCAAGCAACACCAACTCCATGTCGATTAGATCGGTCTTGGAAAGGGAGAAGCTGGTTGGCAAGAACTATCTTGACTGGCACCGTAACCTAAGAATTGTTCATAGGCAAGAGTGCAAGAGTCACGTGTTAGACACAAAGATGGTGATTTCCAATGATAAGGCTTTTCCCGAAGAAAAGGCGGCATTTGACAAACTTAAGAAGGAGTCAAATGACGTGACATGCCTCATGTTGGCATGTATGGACGTGAATTTGCAGAAGCAATTCGAGGATTCTGATGCGTATGAGATTAACGCGACACTCAAGAAAATGTTCCAAGAGCAAGAATGGATTGAAAGGTTCAATACGTTAAAGGAGTTGGTTAACTGTAAGATGCCTAACGGATCTTCGGTTAGCACTCACGTGTTAAAGGTTCAATCGTTGATTGACCGTCTCGAGAAATTGGGAGAAAAGGTGTCACCAATAATGCAACAAGATTTGATCTTGTGTGCATTGCCACCAATTTTCCCAACTTTCGTGACGAACTATCACATGCATTCGATGAACAAGATGATTCCCGAGCTCCATGGGATGCTCAAGAACTTTGAGTCCGAGATGCTTAAGGTATCGGGGGAACCCAAAGCAAGAGTTGCTAGGGATGTCCTCGTGATTCAAGGTGGGATTCGTAAGAAACAAAAGTCCAAGGGTGGTGCGGGCAAGTCGTTGTGCAAACCAAAGACTAAAGTAAAGGAGAAATCCGAGGATGTCACTTGCTTCCATTGCAAAAAAGAGTGGGCATTGGAAAAGAAATTGCAAAATTTACCTCAAGGAGGTAAAGAAAAGCAAGGGGAAGGCTTTGGAAGCCGGGACCGCAGGTATGACTATTATAGATGTTAACGTTTCAATTTTGGACAATTGGGTATTAGATACCGGTTGTGGAACTCATATTTGTCGAAATATGCAGGTTCTTCAAAATAGAAGGAAGTTAACATGAGGTGAAGTGGATCTTCGAGTTGGGAATGGAGCAAAAGTTGCTGCGTTGGCCATCGGAGATGTTTTTCTTACTTTACCGAGTGGATTTATTTTAGAACTTAATAATTGTTATTTTGTTCCAAGTTTGTGTAAGAACATCATTAGTGTGTCTAGACTTGCTAATGATGGTTATGAATTTATTATTAAGAATAATGAATTTTCTATTTGTAAGGATAATTTATTCTATGGAAATGTTCTATTAGAAAATGGCATTTACGTTTTAGATATGAATTACACAAATGATAAATCAATCTATAATATAAATACAAATCGGATTAAACCTAAAGTTGATAACAAGACTTACTTTTGGCATTGTCGACTTGGCCATATAAACGAGAAGCGCATATCAAAACTTCATAAGGATGGATTTTTGGATTCATTTGAATTTGATTCATTTGGACAATGTGAATCTTGTTTACTTGGGAAGATGACAAAAGCACCATTCTCCAAGGTTGGAGAAAGGTCCAAGGAACTATTGGAACTTATACATTCTGATGTACGTGGTCCAATGAGTACCGAGGCAAGAGGAGGTTATCGATACTTCATAACGTTTACGGATGATTATAGTTGATATGGGTATATTTACTTAATGCGTAACAAATTTGAATCTTTTGGAAAGTTCAAAGAATTTCAGAATGAGGTTCAAAATCAACTTGGCAAGACAATTAAAGCACTTCGATCAGATCGAGGAGGCGAGTATTTGAGCTATGAGTTTGAGGATCATCTCAAAGATTGTGGAATCGTTTCACAATTGACTCCACCTGGAACGCCTCAATGGAATGGCGTGTCCGAGAGGAGGAATCGGACCTTATTGAATATGGTTAGATCGATGATGAGTCAAACTAGTCTCCCGAAATCGTTTTGGGGATATGCCCTTGAGACGGCGGGTTTTCTAATAAACCGCTTACCTTCTAAATCGGTTCAAAAGACTCCATATGAGATATGGACCGGACAACCTCCGGTGTTATCTTTTATCAGAATTTGGGGATGCGATGTTTACGTCCGAAAAATATTTTCAGATAAACTCGAAACCAAATCTGAAAAATGTTTATTTGTAGGATATCCTAAGAAAACTAAAGGATATTATTTCTACAATCCCGAGGAAAACAAGGTTTTCGTAGCTCGAAGAGGTACCTTCTTGGAGGAGGACTTTATATCTCAACGAGATAGTGGGAGTAAAATAGATCTCGAAGAGGTTCGAGATTCTGAAATAAACATTGAACCGATGGATGTTGATCCGAATCCGTCAATAGTTGAGGATATCGAGCCAATAGCACAAGGTACTCCTCGTACGTCTAGTACGACCAGGCTAGAACCAGTACGATATGGATTTATCGTGACTGATGAAGACAATGTCGAACTCATAGATGATGAGTCGACAACCTACAAAGATGCTATTTTGAGCGAAGATTCTGACAAATGGCATGATGCCATGAAGTCCAAGATCCAATCCATGTACGATAATCAAGTTTGGAACTTGATTGATCCACCGCCCTTGGTTAAACCCGTCAGGTGTAAGTGGGTTTTCAAGAAGAAAACCGACATGGATGGGAAAGTGCATACTTACAAAGCAAGGCTAGTTGCGAAAGATTTCAAGCAAATTCATGGTGGTGACTATGATGAAACGTTTTCGCCGGTAGCAATGCTTAAGTCTATAAGGATTATCCTTGCCATAGCTGCATATTATGACTATGAGATATGGCAAATGGATGTTAAAACCGATTTCCATAACGAAAACTTATCGGAGGATGTGTACATGACACAACCCGAAGGTTTTATCGATCCAAAGAATCCTAAGAAAGTGTGCAAGCTTAAAGGTTTATTTATGGACTGAAACAAGCCTCTCGGAGTTGGAATATTCATTTTGATGATGTCATAAGCGAGTATGATTTCATCAAGAACGAAGAAGATGTTGGGTATTCTTTCCGTCCCCGGGCCCGCGCAGCGGATATGTAGGCCCAGTCCGGTTCCCTTAATCCAAGATCACGCCATGACTTCGAAGGGTACGATGCAAATAAGAAGATTAGATTCATACCAGTGCCTTCTTTCTTATGTCACGTTGGTGACAATCCGCGCGTCCCACACCACGCGTCTTTCACCGCTCGTTGACCGTCTTCTCTCTCCCTCGAGTTGATCACAACCGAAGAGCCACAAGTGTCGCTCCTCTACTTGTATCCACCGTGAGTCGGAGTTCGTCGGTCGCGGGTGCAACTGCCTAGACGATGCACCGGCGAACTTGCTTGATCGATTGATTCTCTATACCAGAAAACTCCTTTTCTCGGTTCTCTCTCTTTACACCCTTTCACTCTCTAGAAAGATGTCTCTCTATAATTCTGGAATATTATGAATAATCCGAATGATTGGACTGAATGAAGCATACTTTGATGAGAGAGAATTATCCTATTTATATCACATAGGATTAAGATGGGCCAAAAGACATGTATATCCAATATACACTCTTTCACACAGAAAGTTGCATGAACCTGTTCAGTATTCTGTCCACAAGAAATTGGTAAATTCCTCTGACAGGAAATCAACCTACACGAAAGTTGTAGATAATCTTATTATCTACCCAACCCAATTTTTCCTGGCCCAATTGGAGTTCGTATGCAAAGGTTATGACTGTTTTACTAACTGTATGTCATACTGTTGCACTCTTTCGGTATTTCATAGAAACGACACTAATACTTCGTTCATATGAAATATATTTCTACATTAAGGTTGTAGATAAACTTATTATCTATCTAACCCAATTTGAACCATTCAAATTGGATTTTCCTACTGAAAGATATGACCACGAATGTACGCTTACATTCGTTTATCCTTGTGTACACTTTTACGGTTGATCCGAAACTGTATTTCCTTCAGTCTCTCACTCAATTTCAGATCTACCTAAAAGGTACTCATGCATATCCAATATGCACGATTTTAGAGAATATAGCCTGTGTATAAAAAATGAAGCCACTTCCAGTTACGAAACATGATCATCATGCTAGAACTATAGGTTTGAGATACATAGAGGAGGAAGTTGGTTTGTAGTTATCTAAAACAATAGTTGTTATGATAAGTTATTTGATGTAAACGATGTATCACCCAAAACTTATGCTATACTAATGCAATTTCAAAAAATTTATATTTTATTTGCATTCATCTCTTATATGAAAACTTGTGCGTGGTTGTGTAATTTGATTACGCGAACCTTGATTTATTACTTGTGTGAGCGTCTACATGATATGTGATCATGTTAAGTAAAACCGTCACATTTCAAAAGTTATATTTCAAAAACGTCCCTAGTCACGATTAGGATACTTATGTGATAAGTATATCTATTATAAGATAATAGACTAACGTGTACACTAGCATATTCGCCGAGGTGATGCTTATGTTTTGCTAATCATAGGACAAAGAGTTTGTTGAATCGGGAATATGGATATGCATTAGGTTATGCATATTGTGACTTGACCAAAAGTACGATACCATGACATGGTTTAGTCATTGTAGATGGAATCGTTACGAATAGGGTTTTAGTTCTTCACACTTGAGATGATCATAGATCATTTTTCGTGCGTAACATGATACTTAGATATAGTCTTCAACTATCTGTAACAGGATGGTCATGGGATTATGATCGGGTATTATCTGAAACACGGAATTTGATGTGAATCATCAAGATTGAAATTGTTCCTTTCGCGAGAAAGAGATATCCCTTAGGCCTATCGATGAATTGATCAACGAAATCTCTGGCCAGAGTCAATGATATTAATTGTTAATATCGATTGTGTTTGTTGATTCAATTCGGTATCGAGACAATAAGTTTAGTCAATCAAATTATAAGGATGACTATTGCCATGTCTTTTGATTGACGGATATCGCGAACAAAAGAATTAAAAACCACAGTTCGAGATAGGTATAAATGATCACAATCATTTTTCGTATTCAACTTGGGAAAGCTATGATGGATTCTTTCCGAGATCCTTCTCATGAGCCCGTGAACTTAGGCATAAGTTTACTACCACTGCTTGATACGAACCTACGCGGTCACACATAGAGTTGTCTTATTTCGGGCTTGAATATATATAATCATTGTATATGTGATATACATAGACTTTCTCTAAACGAATGTATATATGATATACATTAGTACAATCTTTAGTTAGATCTGAAACTGAGTGGGAGACTGAAGAAAATACAGTTTTGGATCAACTAGAAGAAAGTACAAATAAGGATAGCAAAGAATTGAACTCACAATGAGATTGTGAGAATTCTGGAACCAAGAAAGGGTCGTTCGAACGAACTATATAGTGCATTCGAACGCACTATAGTTAGTTCTAATGAATAGTGATTCAGTTCGAACGAACATGTATAACATATTAACCGTGGCTGGTTCGTTCGAACGAACCCAAAAGTGAGTTCGAACGAACTATGTTCCAATTGTATGTTTCTGTTTTTTCCTGAATTGATTGTCGTAATTAATAGCTTGATCTGAGATTAATGTTATATAATCTCAGATCTGGAAGAATAGAAACCGGTTGATTTTGTTGATTACTTCTTCTTCTTCACCAAGTTAGCCATTAGAGAGAGAAAGAAAGAATTGGAGAAATCGTTTCTTCAATTCTAGATTCAAGCAAGTTTACGCGTAAGTATTCTATGAGGATTTACGCATAACCGGAAGACAATAACTCGAGGTGGATACGAGCAAGAACGAGCAAGGTCGGATCCAAACCGGAAGAATTCCGGTTGTATACGACAAATTGGAGCTTCGAGCAAGGTGTCGAATCGCGCGAGCGTGGGACGTGCGTGTCGCCGGAATCGAAGCAAGGACAAGAACAACTACACAAGAATCAACCCTTCTCCGTGATCAATTTCACGTGGTATGATTCTCTATGAATTAAGAGTTAATTTCATAGGATTAGTTGCATAGAATTATTCGTATCATTGAAACGACGACGTGGTCCTCGGGATCGGATCGGACCGGGCCCTTCAATCCGCTGCGCGGGGCTCGGTAGTGATGCCGATACCCAACAAAATGAAATCTCAAATCTTGATATGTTCATTCATTGAGTATTCTTTAAGAAATTAAAGGATACCATTTATTAAATCCCAATGAGAATTAGATTTTCATAGTTCGAAGAGATACCTTCTTAGAGGAGGACTTAATGTGCATAAGTTTGGAACTTAATGTCACTTATATCTTTGCGGGCTAGTGGGAGATGAATCGATCTCGAAAGGTTCGAGACTCGAATGGAACCATGAACCGATGAATATGATTGGAATTTCATCAAAAGTTGATGAATCCAAGTCAAGATCACAAAGCGATTTTATAGATCAATTTAGACACGTCACGAATCAATAAATTATGAATTTATCAAAGAATGTGACAAACGAATCGAACTCATACATGCTGAGTCGATGGACTAAAATGATGCTATAAAGGATAAAATTTCATATGGTATGGTGCCAGGGAATCCATGATTCAATCCATGCATGTCATCAAGTTTAGAACTTGATTTAAACATTTCTTAGGGTATGACCCATAGGATGTGAGTGAGTTTTCAAGGTGAAAACTGACATGGATTAGAATATGTATACTTACGAAGCAAGCATAGTAGTGAAAAGCTTCAAGAATTCATGATATGATCATGAAGAAACGGTTTCACAAATAATCATGCTTGATCCATTCGGATTATATTTGTCATTTCACATAGTATGACTATGGACTTTGACAAATGGATGACAAGACCATATTCCTTTATAGAAAAATTAGAGGATGTGTATGTGACACAACCTAATGGGTTTATCGATCAAAAGAATCCAAGAAAAGTATACAAGTTTCAACGATCCATATGATGGATTGAAGAATAATTCATGGAATTAGAATTTCGTTCTGATGAAATTATAATTAGTTATAATATTATCAAGAAAAAAAGAAAAGCTTTGTGTAGATGTGAAGGTTAGTGGGAGCCACATACATTTCTTATATTAATATATACGAACGATATATTATTCATGGGAAATGATTGTCGTTTCGCTATGAAAAATATAGACGAGACAACTTATGAGATAAGCATAAAAATCCATAAGATAGATTTGAAATTCCTCGATCTAAATCAAAGTATGTACATCGACAAAATATTGAAAATGGTTTTCAATACATAAATCCAAGAACGGATTTCTCCCAAGTGTCTAATGGCGTAAAACTTTCTGAGGATCGATGTGCGACATCGAGCAAAAGAAATGTAGGAAGATGGATATTTTATGTTTCGGCAATAGAATATTCCAAATACGTCATGATATGTACTATTCTTGAAATATTTTTCATAATAAGCGTCTTAATTATCAATGAAATCAAGAGAATAATTCGTTTCGAATGTTTCATATGGTTGATTCGAAAAAATACAATTCGGTTTAAAATGTTTGTATAATGGTCATACATTACATATGCATAATAGTTATACAACCTTAAAAAATCAGGATTCGTATTGAAATTAATAAATAATATCTTTTTAGAAAGGATTAAGGCTATATTTCTCATATAAAATGGTGGGGAGGATGAATCGGTGATAAAAGTTATACCGATGGCATTTCTCCAAACATGCAACACATTTACGAAATGTGTACGTATTTTGCTTAAAGAAAGATGAAGTTGTATGAAAGAGTTTCACAACAACTAAAGATGAAAATTCTACGATGGAATTAGATTTCAATGCGGCTTACGAAGCCGAAATGGAAATGTTATGGATCAAGGTGTTGATCATACTTGATATTGTTCCAAGTAATAGGATTCTATGGTTATCTATTTCGATGGTCGAAATAGCGCAAACCAAAAGAAATTGAAATAACATAACCACTCCAAACTTATATTCAAATAGGTATTGGATACCTAACGAAAATTGACACTAACGGGAACGTAGCGGAACCGTTTACAAAAAAATTGTTAAGCATGAATGTCATGCGAAAACTATTGGTATGGACATACCTAGAGGAGGAAGAGACTTGAGGTATAGTTATCTAATACCGATAGTCATCGCAGAGATTATAGTCCTAGCAGAGATTATAGGTGTAAACGATGCATCAACCAATACTTACTCTATATTAGTGCATTTCAAAATTTCAAAATTTTAATTGCATTTATACTTATATGAAAACTTGTGCGAGGTTGTGTAATTTGATTACACGAACCTTGAATTATGACTTGTGTGAGGGTCTACATAATACATGATTATGTTAAGTAAAACCGTCACATTTTAAAAGTTATATTTCAAAAACGTTCCTAGTCACGATTAGGATACTTATGTGATAAGTATATCTATTATAAGATAATAGACTAACGTGTACACTAGCATATTCGCCGAGGTGATGATTATGTTTTGCTAATCATAGGACAAATAGTTTGTCGAATCGGGAATATGGATATGCATTAGGTTATGCATATTGTGACTTGACCAAAAGTGCGATACCATGACATGGTTTAGTCATTGTAGATGGAATCGTAGCGAATGGGGTTTTAGTTCTTCACACTTGAGATGATCATGGATCATTTTTCGTGCGTAACATGATGCTTAGATATAATCTTCCACTATCTATAACAGGATGGTCATGGGATTATGATCGGGTATTATCTGAAACACGGAATTTGATTTGAATCATCAAGATAGAAATTGTTTCTTTCGAGAGAAAGAGATATCCCTTAGGCCTATCGATGAATTGATCAACGAAATCTCAGGCCAGAGTCAATGATATTAATGGTTAATATCGATTGTATTTGTTGATTCAATTCGGTATCGAGATAATAAGTTTAGTCAATCAAATTATAAGAATGATTATTACCGTGCCTTTTGATTGACGGATATCGTGAACAAAAGAGCTAAACACCACTATTCGAGATGGGTATAAATGATCACAATCATTTTTCGTTTTCAACTTGGGAAAGCTATGATGGATTTTTTTCCTAGATCCCTCTCATGAGCCCGTGAACTCAGGCATAAGTTTACTACCATTGCTTGATACGAACCTACGCGGTCACACATAGAGTTGTCTTATTTCGGGCTTGAATATACAATCAATGCATATATGATATACATAGATTTTCTCTAAACTGTATATATGATATACATTGGTACAATCTTTAGTTAGATCTGAAACTGAGTGGGAGACTGAAGGAAATACAGTTATGGATCAACTAGAAGAACTTACAACTAAGGATGATCAAATGGTTGAGTTCACAATGAGATTGTGTAAACTCAGGAACCAGGAGATGGTTCGTTCGAACGGACTTAGATGGTTCGTTCGAACGTACTATGGTACGTTCGATTGAATAGATTATTCAGTTCGAACGCATATATGTAACACATTAACAGTGGCTAGTTCGTTCGAACGAACCGTAAGGTGCGTTCGAACGAACTATGTTCCGAATTCTGTGTTGACGGTTTTTATCTCCAATTAATTGTCCTGTAATTAATGGTATGATATGAGATTAATGATATTTATTCTCAGATCTGGTAGAGAGATGTGGGTGATTCTTTTTCATCTTCTTCCTCAAGAAAACCATTAGAGAATAGAGAGAATTTTGAGAAAAGTTCTCAAATTCAGATTCAAGCAAGTTTGCGCGTGACTACACTAGGAGGATTCACGTGTAACCGGAAGGCCATAACTCGAGGTGGATACGGGTAGAGAGATCGCAGTTGAGATCTTTCATTGTGATTTAAGGAGAGCAAGAGCGGGCAAGGTCGGATCTTAACCGGAACGATTCCTGTTGTATACGACAAATCGGAGCTTCGAATTAGGTGTCGAATCGCGCGGGCGTGGGACGTGCATGTCGCCGGAGTCGAAGCAAGGACAGCAGCAACTACGCAAGAATCAACCCGTCTCCGTGATCAATTTCACGTGGAATGATTCTCTATGAATTAAGAGTTAATTTCATAGGTTTTAGTTGCATTTCATGATTCATATTTTTGAGTGGACGACGTGGTCCTCGGGATCGGGTCGGACCGGGCCTCACAATTCGCTGCTCGGGGCTCGGTAGTGACGCCGATATCCAACACAACGACCCCGGCAATACTTTCCTCTTCAAGGATGCCGCCGCCGGAATTCGTTTTCGAGAGAAGTACTCCAAGAAATCGCCGAGTCAAGGGTACTATTTTCAACTTCCCTCCAACATTCCTCTTTTGTCCGACATTGTCGACCCAATCGAAGCAAAGTGGCAGATTGCCGGCTTGTGTTCTCTAAGTCACCCCTCATGTGAAGTGGTGACGAGGTTATTCTACGCAAATGCCGTGTTTAACTACGAAGATAATGAAATCAAGAGCTACCTCTTTGGACAATCCATCACCATCAACATCGCGACGCTTTGCCAATGGCTTGGTTAGGTGGATGATGGAGAACTTGTCTACATTAGCCGCGCCAAGCAAATCTCCGATGCCGCATACACCGAGATTTACAATCGTTGTGCTAGCCTATTACAAATATATAATACGAACTAAACGTGATCGGTCACGTGAGTTGGGAATCGTGTTTGATGGAGGATATCGAAAGTAGATCTAGGATCTAGGATTGGTCTCAACTTATCAAGAACTCACAAGATCAAGGTAGGATTTTCTCTCTTTTTAATGTGAAATAATTTTTCTTAAAGCTTGGAGAGAGAAGACATGAGTGGGTTCTATTTATATCACTCATAGAAACCACTCATCCTGTGTTAAAATTACATAGTGCGTTCGAACGCACATGACAGTGTGGTCGAAGGTACTGCAATTTGAACTAGCCATTTTATATGTATTATTCACAAACACGATGGGTTCGTTCGAACTGACTGAGCAGTTCGTTCGAACGAACATGGATTTTGCAATGGAGTTCAAGGTTCGTTCTATGAATTTTGAACGAACCATGAAGGTTCGTTCGAACAAACCGATTAATTCGTTCGAACGAACCGCTTGATACAAGTCAAGTCTACTACGTGCGTTCGAACGTTGAGACGGTTCGTTCACACGTATATGGTAAGGTTTGTTCGAACGTATAAATGTTCGTTCGAACGAACTATTGTTAGTGTTTATTTTTCTCCCATCACCATAATTAGGTTCGTTCGAACACGTTGTGATTGTCAGTTCGAACGGGAGGTTCGTTCGAACGCATAGTGTTGTTCGTTGGAACGAACCATATTATGGCATGGTGATTCATCATTTTCCATTTCATCATGTTTTGAATATATATTTTGATCTTGATAAACGTGAGATATTTCTTGGAATACCTAGGGTTTTATTTTGGTGATCCCAACTCACGGAAGGCTTCGACATCTTGGATTCTTCAATCGTCTTAGCGCCTTTCCTTTCTTGTTGATTTGTGTCTTCTTTAGTCTTGAATAATCTTCGCGGTCTTTCATTTGTGATTCTTTTGATCATCCTTAATATATTGTACCTGTTTCTCCTACAAGTTGTTCTTAACATAAACCGTCAGTATTGACAGTTATTTTGATATAATCAAACCGTAGGATATTTGGATCAACAAAAATGACCAACAAAAGATCAATTTGGAGAGATTATTGGAAAAATAACCAACATATTACATAGATGGAAAGGAAATTCTTTAAATATGGGAGGGAGATTAATATTAATTAATTCAGTATTAACTTCTATGTTTATTTATTACTTTAATGTTTATAAAATTTCTTAAATGGACACTCAAGGATATTTAAGGAAGAATATCAGAGAGTTTGGGAAATAATAGATCTGATTTTGAATGAATATAAAATCTATCAAAAGGTTTCCAATAAGATTAATGAATTTACTGATGAAGGCAATGAGAAGAAGGGTGAAAATGGTATTGATAATGATTCTCAAGCCTAAGTGATTTTTTTTTCAGTGTGCTTAAACTCAAAGCCAATTCAGAAAACGACTCTAACAATGACGATTTGAAGATCAGATCCATTTCTTTCTATTGCAAGCTAACAATCTTCAATCGATGGTGATCTTCAACAAATCTCGGTAGAGTGGACATGAAGGAGTTCAGAGAGTTTGTGTTTCTAGCAAGAACAGATTTAGGTAATAACCTAGAGATGTGGTCGGGAGAGGATTATAGCTTTTTATGTAAGCGTTTTTTTCGGATTTTTAAAATCTGGTATTTCATTTCTATTATTCTTTCCTGATTTTTAATGTATTGTTTTGGATATAATTTTCGGGAGTGAGATATTAGCGAAAACGATCACTTACACTTACAGATACAGAGTTCCGTTGTGGTAAACTCTCATGTGATCATAGAGGCTATAAAATTTCCTTTTAATAAAATCAACGGATGAGGACTTTGAGCTCTCTTTTTTTTCATAAAAAAAAAAAATCATAATATATTATGAGAAGTTATGAGCTCGAATTTCATTAACATCGATGAATAGGAAACACCGAGTCTTCTTAATTAACGTTTTTTTTTTTCATAAAAAAATTCATAATTAAGCATAATATACTTTGAAGCTAGGAGCCATTGCCGATTTGCCCTTGCCTTGCAACCGCAAAGTCACTACGTTACTGCGACCGCTGAAGCTAATTGACAGCCGCCAGGAGAAAGGACAAAGTCTCTCTCTCTCATTCAATTTTGTTGGTTTTTGGTGATTGGGCACACGAGGGAGGCATGCATCGAGACAACTTTATTTTGTCTTCTTCACTTCATGTCGTATTATATGGCCCAATGAATAGTATTGTTAAACATCTAACACACCTTTTCTTCGTTTTAACTTCATTAGATCATTTCTTTGTAGTTGTTAATCATTCAAGGGAATTTCAATAAAAAATCGGAATTTCCTGAAAATTATATTTAAATAGCCCCTTTAAAGATTACACTTAGCAATGGATATTGTTAAAAACTTTTTTTTTTACAAAATATATCTCTATATTTTGTATTTAATTTTATTATTTCGATTTTGATATTTTTTAATTTAGAGAATCGCAATAGTATTTCTTAACACTTACGATTTTGATATTTTTTAATTTAGAGAATCGCAATAGTATTTCTTAACACTTACGATTTTGATATTTTTTAATTTAGAGAATCGCAATAGTATTTCTTAACACTTACTGTTTAAAATAGAAACAAAAATAGACTATATGTTATGTTACGCGGATACTTCAAAAAACAAGTCGTATCGTATCGGATACCGATACTCGTCGGATACGTATCGGATAGAGAAACGATTATGCACTCCGTTCTTAACGCACGTCAGACCGTCATATACCTTTTACCTTCATATTTATACTTTGTTTTATACTATAAACACAAATTTTGTTCTTATTTATATATTTTTAGCGTGGATGAAAACCAATGATATGTATACCTTGTTTACTATTATTTATACATTTTGTAATATTTGTTGTAGAAAAATAGATATAAATACTAGTGTTTTTATTATGAATCGTTGTAAAAAGCTATAAATATGAAGGTGAAATGTATATGACGGCATGACGTGCGTTAAGAACGGAGTGCGTTAGCAGCCCTCTATCGGATATTACACATGGCGTATGTGAATATTTTATTTTAAAATTATACCGGATATTTCTCGAATTTTTCCGCATATTTGTCGCATACTTATAACGCATCAATAATTGTACTTGAAAAACAAAAATATAATTTTTCAATTGAAATGAATTAGTAATACATATAAGTAAATAACTAATTATTGAAAAATTACTTAATAGGAAGTTATTTCTATAATAACAAAAAAATTGTATATTTTATGTCAAAAATATAATATATAAAAAACAAAATATTATTAAATACATACATTACAATTAATAAAATAATAAAATATTATATATAATACACGTATCGTATATTATATATTTTTTGAAAACGGATGCATCACCTTATATGTATCGTGTCGGATACGATATATGTATATGTATCCGTGCAGCATAGACTATATGTTATTATAAAATTTTAATATTTTATTTCGTATTTTTATTTTTATGAAAAATTAACATCAAATAATGAAAAAATAAAAAATGGCAGAAAAATAAATTATGCACAACTTGAAATATCTTGCCATACAGATATTATTTTAGTAGCTAGTTTTATTGTTTGTTCATGGTCAATTAAAAGTGAATGAACATAAAAAGTAATTTTAAAATAAAAAAAAATTCTGCCAAGATATTTAAAAAGTGCAAAACTTTCATGAAAAAATATATAACAACTCAATTATTAACATTATGTAAATAGAACACATAGTTTCTTTGTTAAAATAATTATGAACTTTTTTGTACGTAATACAAATATACCAGAAGAGGTTTAGCAAAACTTAATATGGAATATACTTTGATATTTTGGTCATTTACAAAAAAAAAAAACATCAAATATTATTAAGTCTAAAACATATACGGAGTGAGTGAAAATAAAATCTTGTTTGGATGATATTTAAGTTAAAATATGTTTTTGCATTTATATATAAAAAATAAAGATTTTTTGTACAAGTAGAATTTTTAAAATATTAAAATCTAGTGTCCGAGCAAGTCCGGTACAGCAAGACAAAAACATATGCGAAGAATATTTCATAGATTAATCTATCTAGCTTCGTACCGTACCGGTGTTGTTGCATGTTGCATCTGTCTCATTGATCATTATGTATCGACAAAAGATACCATCCTTTTGTTGTTTGAAATTTTCCACTACTTTTTATCCACCTTATGAAATTATTTAAAAAATGAGGGTTAGATGAAAAAATGGACTTTTTTGGACAGGTAGTGTTCCCAAAAATCCAATTTGCAAGAATAACTACAAATTTTTCAAAATTGTAAATCTAGCTCGCAGAGAATAGTCTTTCGCGAGAAGGTCTGACAAAAATGTTTAACCATGATTTTTGCATGTAAATTTGAAAACAAAAATTAATTAATCCACTTTCGCCAAGCCTTCTGGCGAAAGAGAGAACTAATATTTTATTATTTTTTATAATTTTTTTCATTTTAATGTAACAAACAAAACAAAAATTGAATTTTCGCCGGCCTTTAGGCAAAATTGTAGGTACCATCAGATGTTTTGAAATTTTTATGCAAGTTTCTAGAGACTAATATGTAAATCTGTCATTATTTTTTGTTGGTATGTCCAAATCAATTATTTTTTGTTAGATTTGTTATTGTGTGTTGAATGATGGTGCGGAATTGGATAGTTTTATCTCGAATTTCTAATTTATTTATATTTTTCTATTAATTATGAATTTATGTGAAAAATCAGCATTACAAATTTTCTTGTGATGTTTAAAATTATACAAAAATTATGTTTGCATTATTTACATGTTTGTGCATCTTTGCATGTTCGAAAATTTGTCTTTTTAAAAATAAAATTAAAGGATAAAAAATATTTGGATAATTAGGTTAAATTGTTAAGAAAATTCTTCATTTTTTCTATTATGTATTGTAAAATAGATTTCACTATTTTTCTATATTTTAAAATCACCAAAAAATATCATGTTTAATATTAATTGTGTCTTGTTTATTCAGAATCTTTAACTTTTGCAATTTCATTTATTTTTCTATTTGTTATGATTTTTAGAAGTGACATAAGACAAACTTCTAAAAATCATAACAAATAACAAAATAAATGAAACTGAGTGAGATATGATACATAATCAACTACACACAATCAATATTAAACATAATATTTTTTTTGTGATTTTAAAAGATATAGAAAACAGTCAAGTTTATTTTACAAAACAAGACAGAAAATGGAGAATTTTCATAGAAATTTAATCTGATTATCCACATATTTTATTTTATTTTTTCTTATTAAAAAAATAAATTTCAAAACATCAAAAAATGTAAAAATAGGTAAATAATGCAGAAATATTTTTTATACAATTTTAAACATCACAAGAAAGCATGTAATGCTAATTTTTTATATAAATTCATAATTAATAGAAAAATATAAATAAATTGGAGCTTCAAGATAAACCTATCTAATTTCACACAATCATTCAACACATAATAACAAATCTAACAAAATAAACCGAATTTGATTTGGTCATATCAGTAAAAAGTAATGATAAATTTACATATAGGTCCCTATATTCTTAAAGAAATATCTCTGAACAGGATCTGGTACATGCATTTTGCAAAAAAAAAACAACTTGCTACTTCAAAATGAAAACAACTATAAAAATAATAATGAAATATTATTTTCATATTTCGCCAGAAGATTTGGGAAAAGTGCCTTAATTAAAAAAAAATTAAGTTTACGTGTCTTACTGGCGAACATGCAAAAAAAAAACTTGCTACTTCAAAATGAAAATAATTATAAAAATTAATGATGAAATATTATTTCTCTCTTTCGTCAGAAAGTTTGGCGGAAGTGACTTTAATTAAAAAAAAATTTAAGTTTACGTGTAAAATCATGGTTAAATTTTCAACAGATCCCTACAAAACATCATTCTCTTTCGCCGGGTCCTCTAGATTGCAGTTTTTTTTTTTTAAACCGTAGATGAAAAAAAATGTTGTTATTCTTTCAAATTAGGCTTTCGAGAAAGCAACATGTCAAAAAAAAATCTGAAAATTGGGTTGTTCACTAAAACCGGAGAAGATCCTTGGTCTGTACAAGTGTACAAATGACAAGTAAGTAATCTATCTAATCTGTCAAGAATAGTCTGATGGACAAACTAGGTCGAGTGAGTCCAAACAATCCCAAAATGCAAGGCACACGCACCCAGCACAATACCCTCCAAACTAAACTGACACACACCCATAGCCCACCACTCACAGACGCCAGAGACAACCTCTCTATCTATCTCTCCATCTATCTCTCCACCCCAAATTGGTCGCATCTCCTCTGCCATAAACCCTTGTCCTTTGCTTCTTTGTCTTTTTCCTTCTACTCTTCTATAGGCAAGTATGTTATAACTTCTAAGATAGCATGGACTGGTCTATCATGGACCAAATCAATTCGTCACATCTAGCCCGTACCCGACACTCCCGACATCCTAAAATTCTAGAAAAGTCGAACAACGAAGTCCATCCGACTCGGAAAGACTTGACGATAATTCGAGTTGTTTTAGATCCAGTATATCCGAGACTTAATAAATCTAAACTTAACTATTATCCAAACTCGAATTGACTCCGATTCAAATCAATTCAAAATTAAATTTTATATATTATTTTGAGAGTTTAAAATTAATAAAATGTTTATTATTTATTTTCATAATTAGAAACTTTTTATTTGGATAATAACTTAACTTTATATACAATATCTTTTAAACAGAAAATTTATTATAGATTATTTCAAAAATATGACAATCCCGAACTAATATGAATCACAAACTAACCCGTGTCTAATTCAATTCAAAATTTGAAATCAACTCGATACATAATCATCTCGAACCTGGAAAATACAATCCGACTGTAATCTCAATCCAAAAATGATCGGGCCAAATATGATCCAAATAAAATCCAGTCCGATCTAAATGATTTGATCTGAAAATATATGAATCTAAAATCAATTTAAACTCGTCTGGATCTAATAATTTTTGTGTCGACAACTAGTGATGAATTATACATATATGTGTAGAATTAGAATTCTTTATGTGTTAAATTGAATTTATGTACTTATTTGTCATATTTTTATTTAACCATATTCATGTGAGTCCACTTACTCATTTATCAATTAGTCATATAATGTTATATTTCATATTAAATAAATCTGAGCAAAGTAAAGAACATGGTAATTGTAGCACCCCTCTGTCAATGGCTCCATAGTCCAGATAATTGAGTGATTAGTACAATAAATTCTCATATTGGAGAGATTGTGGGTTCGAGTCCCGACAGAATCAATATAAAAAAAAATTATATAATTATCACGATTCGTGATCTAAGATTCTTTTCAAAAAAAAAAATTATAGCACCCCTCTAATTATAATCGCTTAAAATCCAAAAATTTACAGGAGTTACATGACCAACAAAACACCTATTGATTGTGATTGGTTGGGTCCATAGTGGAACGGTTGTGTCTTCAATTTTAGCATTATCAAACGAGCCGATCATGTTAGGTTCGTCAGCAAATATCAAATTCAGCGTCGATTACTGGATGGCTTTTGTTAACTCAGTGACTATTCCAATCTCTTTGGTTCCAAAATAGATAACAACATATATCATTTTTTCTTGTTGAACGAAATTTTTTTTTATGTTTCATGGTCAATTTTTACTGGACTAAAATGATTTTGTTTCTTTTTTTTTGCTTCTGTCGAATACAAACCACCAACAAGGTTAAAATTATGTGGGGATCCATCTGTTCTCAACTTAATTTGAGGGCAACAGCTGGGCTACCCAAATATGCCCCCACAAAGTTCTTGTATCAAAGACAAAACATATCATATTTGCATCAATTATTTCTCAAATTATTGTTTCTGGTTTGCCTAATTGGGACGAATAATATATATATTGATTATATATTCTAATAAATACACAGTTTAGGTCACAAAACAAAACAAAAATGGATGAAAAGGCAATATGTTCATAAATTCATTTTCTAGCACTGATTCCTACGAGTAATGCTGTTGAGTACAAATTCCACACGTGAAAATTGACCCACACTTTAATTTATTCCGCTACGTCAATTTTCTAATTGTGGAATTTAATTAGGGATTTGAATATACTTTGTCGCCCCTCAATTTGGCCACGAATCATGGGTATTGAATTCCTCTCCGTTTCCTGAATAGGATATGGATAGAGAACTCTAGTTTTGTCCAAGATATAAAAAATAAAAAAAATAAAAAAATCTTTCTTTTTTTTTAATGAAAAATTGTAAACTGTTTTGTCATGTTTTGTTTGGTTACCAATTAAAATAGACTAAATAAGGTTTTCTATTTGTTTTTTTTTTTATGAAAAAAATTATCAAATAATAAAAAAAAGAGATATTATTAAGGTCGTTCATTAAAAAATGTATTTGTCTCGTATTTATCGTCAGAGAGAGAGAGAGAGAGAGAGAGAGAGAGAGAGAGAGAGAGAGAGAGAGAGAGAGAGAGAAGAGAGAGAGAGAGAGAGAGAGAGAGAGAGAGAGAGAGTTATTATGGACATGTATACCTATGTGATATCGATGCGATATGACTATATTAGTATTTAAACATGTTCGATTACCTACATAATTTTTTTATTAAACAATTATAGCTTTACAAAAAATATATACATATCTGATTATAAGAATTTAGACCTTTTGGCTTATGCATATACATTTTTGTTACAATTTATAATTTTATATTTGTTTCTTATGAAACTTTCATACCTCCATAATATGAATATTTATATTTTTATTATCAATTTTTAGTATTTATGTTATATTTTGTTATCAATTAGTAAACGAATAGTATATGTTTTAAATTGAATTAGGTCAAGATCAGATAAATATTTGATTATATTAAAATGTCAATCGTTTCCAATTTTCGAGTTATTCAGGTTCGAGATTCAGCTCATTTGACTTAAAGTCATTCGGCTTGTGAGTCGCACATGTTACGAATTAATTTAGTATCATATAATTTGGGCAATAGATAGTTTGGATCATTGGCCGTTCGTTTCATGGCTCATTCATATTTTTGCTTCATATCAGATTTTGGATCGTTCGAGTATATATAGATTCGTTTAGGTTTCAGATCATTCAGATTTCGGGATTCAGTTCTTTCATTGAATTCCGTGTTATCCGCTTTAAGTTGGGTTTCAGATTTAGATGGCTAACTTAAAAAAAAAATCGGGTCAGGTCGTTGTTGGGTATGAATAAGTCAGATTATTCGTGTGGGTCAAGTCGTTGATGGGTTTAAAGTATGTAGCATGCTAAAATGCCCAATTTGCACAAATAGCATGCAAGTTTTCTCAATTTGCAAAACTAGCTCTTTCATCAGAAATCCTGACAAAAGAGAAATAACTTTCGTCATACCAACTGGCGAAATAGCTTAAAAAAGTTTTGGAGTGTTAAATCAGTATTTAGTAATGTTAACTTCGTTAAAAAATGCATACATGTCACGTGAGTCTCGAGGAGACAATGTGTGCATGTGAGCGCGTTTTTTGAATTAACTCTTTTTCGCCAGACTCTCGAGCGAAAGAGAGGCAATTAAGTGCTGCATGCGCCTCCTCCCTTCTTTTTTTTTCTTCTTCTCTCTTTTTTTTCTTTCTTCCGAACCAAAAGTTTTTCCTCTCAACTTCAAAAAATCGTATAAAATCGCAAAAAAATCGAAAAAGGGGTCCAAATGGTTTAGACTTAAGTAGACTGAAGAATGACATACAACCTTGCGTAAGTTGCTTTGAATGGGTAAATCAATCATCTGTCTCGGTCCCCCCCCCCCCCCCCCCCCCCCAAGCTGCGCAGGAAGAATCTTTCAGTAATATAGTACATGATGGAGCTCGAGAAATAGAGGAGCGTAGATCCAAATAGAAGAACATGTTTCTCCTCTCTTTGGTAAGATTATTTACTCTTTTACATTCAAAAATTAATAGTTAATTTAATAAGGGTTTAGAGTAATTTTTGGTAATAAATAATTAGTTTTTAGTTAGTTTGGTTGATAATTAGGGTTTAGAGTAATTTAATTAGCTTGATTAGTTTGATTTATTAGGTAATTTGTTTTCTTTTTCAATTCTTTTTTAACATATGTTAATGTTGTTTGTTTTCAATATTTTCGGTTTAGGGTAACAAAACTACTTATTACTAATTAGTTTAATATTTATTTAGAAATATTTAAAAATTAGTTTAATACTTACTAATTTTTAGAAAAAAAATGATATTCTCGGATTATTTTTTAATTTTTTAATATATTTATCTTTATCAGTATTATATTTATTATATTATTAATATTATTATATTTATTATAATTTTCAGAAAATAAAATTAATATTATATTTTTCAGTAAATAATTATTTATTTAATTCTTACATTGAAATATTATTTAATTATTATATTATAAAATTATTTATTATTATTATATTATTTAATTATTATAGGCCTATTTATTATTATTATTTATTTATTAACATTATAATATTATTTAATTATTGATTATTAGTTATTGATTATCAATTATTTTATTATATTATTACAATATAACATTATTTTGTCTGTTTTTATTATTATTTACAATTAGTACATTATTATTGTTTAATTTACTATTAAATATTATTATTATATTATACTTTTTTTTGGTTAACCTTGGTTAACCTTAACAGCAATCAACACTTATTAATATCTCTAAATCTCTTTAAAATCTTTCGCTCTTTTGCCAAACTTTCTAACGAAAGAGCTAGTTTCTCAAATTGAGAAACTGACATGTCACATGTCATTTGTGCAAATTGGAATTTTTTTAGATGCTAAAATAAAAGAATCCACTTAATTACATGTATGTATCTTTCAAAATTGAAAGGTACCATAAAACAGAAAACATGTCCACGTGAGAAAACGATGTACAAGAAAGTGAATATGAATAATGATTTGCTTTAGCAAGTGATAATTCACATTTAAAAAGAAAAAAAACTAATAAATACAGTCAAACTTGTTGCACAATTATGTGGTGCATATCAAATAAAACATCGATTTCTAAGAGAAAGAAAAAGAGAAACACGTTCATGTGATCATAAAGTGATCTTGTACTAAGGATAGTTGATTCTATCTATATATTCCATGTTCTATATTTCTTTTTTTTATTTAATGAATAAGAACCAAACAACGAAATAACAAAAAGTTGTTTCGCTTTAAGTCTCTAGTGGTAATCACAAGTTCACAACGTCAATATTTCATTTTTTAAACAATAACACACTTTACAGTTGTGAATATATAAACTTTTTTTTGAATAGTACACAAACAATTGTTAGTCGTTATTGATACGTATATTTTTTTTATTATATTGTCACTAGAATTCGAACTCATAATCTATCCAACATAAGATTTTATCGTGCAAAACACTCAAATCAACTCAGTCATGGAGCCATAATTATGTATATATAGTTAAAAATGTATTTATTTTATGCAACTATTTTGAAATTAATTAGGTTATTGTTAAGGTTAAATTCATGTAAATATGAATGTAAGCATGCAGATTATTTTTTTCTATTTTGAAATGAATTATGGATTATGGATTGTGGTCATGTGCAACCTATACCTTCTTGCATTTATTCTTCACCTTTTCTAGCACGGTTGTCTTTCACTCTTGATTGCCAGGGCAAGAAGACAAAAGAGTCTTATTGGATTTATTTTTATACGGGCGGTTGATGGGTCGGGTTCAAGCATTATAACATTCAAATTCAGAAAGGCAAAACTAAAATCATTATCGAACCTAGTTGGTTGAGTGTGAGACACACAAAATCATATGTTGTGTGAGGTTGTGGTTCGATCTCAGTTGACATCAATGGATGAATGACATAAAAATATTTTTTATTTATTATAAAAAAAAATCATTATGGAACGAAAATTTCAATTGCAAATTCAAACAAATTAGTTACGAGGATTTCAAATAGAATTCAAAACTAAAATCATTATTGAACGACTCGTTTATAATCTGTTTAACTTAAAACTCAAAATTAATCGAGATTGGATGAAAGAAATCTTCCATAACACTTTAAACTTCCTTTCTCTTCCATTTAAAACGTGATTCATCATAGTTTTGCTCTTATACCAATTGTTAGGACGACACAATACGATACAGCCCCGATTCTCGTAAATCCCGTAATAAATATGTGAATTTTACAGAATAACCGTAAAACAGAAGCTACCTTAAACCGTATAGGGAATCATACCAAATCCATTCCGAACTGATGTTGCATGAACACCTTATTTGCATTCATGAAGACTTAGTTGCAAGTAGGGGTGTCAACGATTCGGATCCGGTTCGAATAGTGGTCATACCAGATCCATATCCATATTATTTTTCGGATACGGATACGGATACGGAATTACCCGGATCCGAATACGGATCCGGATACGGAATTACCCGGATCCGAATAAGGTTCGGACAGCAAACGGATACGGATACGGTTCGGATATTATCCGATACAGATACGGTTCTTTTTCGGATATTAAAACGGATACTATGTTATGATAACATAACTTATTTTTTAACTATAAATATGAATGTTTTAAATAGCGTGTAGCGGCACGCAGCGTTTTTGACGTTTAATTTAGCAGTTAGCGTTAGCGGACGATATAGCGCCGCTTCACCATCGCAGCGGAGTTTGATCAAAATTATTATTTTTATAATACTACAATATGCATATAAATATAATTTAGCAGCCCAATATTATAAATAAAATTATATCAAATGCTTATTTATATCAATCTCACAAACTAACATAAATTAAAAAAATTCATCTCTAAGAAAAATATATTATTATTATTATTATTATTATTATCATTATTATTACTACTTTTATTTTTATTTTATTATTATATTATTGTAGTTATAATAATGCTAATAATAGTTGTTGTTGATCTTATTCTTCCTATAATAATAATAATAATAATAATAATAATAATAATAATAATAATAATAATAATAATAATAATAATAATAATGATGATTATTATTATTGTTATTATTATAATAATTATTATTATTATAATTATTATTATTATAATTATAATAATAATTATTTTTATTATTATTATTATTATTATTATTATTATTATAATAATAATAATTACTATTATTATTTTTATTGTTATTGTTATTGTTGTTATTATTATTATTATTATTATTATTATTACTATTACTATTTAATAACAACAATTATTATTGTTGAATAATAATATTAAATATTGTTACTATTATTATTATTATTATTATTGTTATTATTATTTAATACCAATAATAATAATAATAATTATTATTAGTATTATTATTTATTACTATTACTATTATTCAATAACAATTATTATTATTGTGTAATGATAATAATGATTATTTTTATTGTTATTATTATGTAATAATGAAGAAAATACAGTTTTGGATCAACGCTAAAATGGTACGTAAAAGGACAAAGAACGTACGCGTTCGTGGGCATAAGAAACAGTTTTAGTAAAACTGGCATAACTTTCAGATAACGACTCCAATTTGAATGGTTCAAATTGTCTTAGATAGATACTGCGATTATCTAGAACTTTCATGAAGAAATATATTTCATTTGAGCGAAGTATCAGGGTCGTTTTAATGGAATACCGAAAGGGTGCGACAGTTTGACATACAGTTAGTAAAATCATCATAACTTTCGTATCCGAACACCATTTGGGCTGGGCCAAATTTGGTTGGAAAGATAATAAGATTATCTACAACTGCCGTGAAGGTTTGAAATCGGTTGGAAAGATTTAACAATTTCGTTTCAACAGAATACTGAAAGGGTGTATGCAGTTTTCGGTTTGAAAAGGTGTATAGTAAATATACATACCTTTCGGCCCATCCTTATCATATATATAGGATATTTCTCTCTGCTCTAAGAGATCAATTGAACTCTAATTGAATCCAGAAATTAGAGAGACTCTTATCAAGGAATTGAAAGAGTGCGAAGAGAAAGAGAGAAAGAGAAAAGAGGAGAAAAGAGTTTTCTCCGTCTAGAGAATCGAAAGCAATCATGCAAGTTCGCCGGTGCATCATCTAGGCAGGTGCATCCGTGACCGAGGTTCTACGACTCACGGTGGACACGAGTAGAGGAGTTCGCACTTTGTAGCTCTTCGTTTGTGATCAAACCGGAGAAGTAAAGGAGTGAAAGGCTGTGGAAGCGTGTGGACACGGGACGCACGAAGACAATCGGAGGCGTGTCAAGACAGTGGGAGACGTGTGGTATGGGACGCACGGGCTAGTCACCAACGTGACACCGAAGAAGAGAAGGATGCGAGTGATCAACCCGTCATGCGTGATCAATTTCACGCTGGTAATCGTCTATCCTACTTTGCATCGTACCTTCGATATCGAAGCGTGATCTCGGGATTTGGGAACCGGACCGGGCCTTCATATCCACTACGCGGGCCCGGGGACGGGACAATTCCCTTCAAATAACAATAATAATAATAATAATAATTATTATTATTATTATTATTATTTCTACTATTACTATTATTATTACATTATTATTTTATTATTATTTTTATTATTACTATTCTTATTATTAGTTTTAACATTATTACGATTTTTACTATAATAATAATAACAACAACAACAACAACAATAATAATAATAATAATCACGCTATAGCACCGCTACGGCCGCTATATTTGAACGTTTCATGCTATAGCATTCCGCTATAGCGTTGCAGCGGAACAAAACTCTACAGAGCTAAATTCCGAAACGATGCAGCGTTTACCTCCTAAAATCCGCTATAGCGTTGCTGAAACGCCGGTATTTAAAACACTGATAAATATATATAATTTGTGACATGAACGATATATATGATTATATTTAAACGTGATATTAACGATTGTGATTTTAAATCGCTCAGAAATTATTAATTTATATAGGATTTTTCAAATAATATAAAATAACATACATAAAAAATATATATAATATACGGATCCTGATATTCGAATCCGATTTCGAGTATCCGGATCCTAAAAATACCCGGATCCGGGACACCGATCCGGTCTTGACACCAAAACCAAATATCGGATCCGGTTCCGGATCCAAAAATCAGTAACCATATCCATATCCTGATCCACTCAGATCCAGATATTTTTTTCGAATCCGGATATTTCTCCGGATATGGTTCGGGGCGGTTCAAGCAATATCCACACCATTGACACCCCTAGTTGCAAGAAATTGATTCCAAATAATTTATAATGTACATTTTAGAGTCATTTGATTTTCTCTAAAGGGTATCTATTTTATTTTAATGGGACAAATTAGAGAATGATAACATATCATGTGTATTTGAAATCAAATTTGCTTTTATAAACAAAAGATATCTTATCTTAAGAGACATACTTTGTGTGTCTCCTAATGTGAATTTTATAATTCAACCCATCATAGAAAATAGAAACATATGACCCACAACATAATTGACACATTATTATAACTAAAATTGATCATTTTATTTTAAACATATAAATTGCCGTATTATAATATATACATATTATACATATAAGTTCAACGTTGGAATAATATTCCAACAAACTAAACAATAAAATTTACATTATTATACTTATAAAATACGCTGCAATCATTAGTTATAGAGATTGATCATCGAAATTAGAATAATGTTCCAACATTTTATAATTGGACAAGGTCTCATTTTGACCCTATATAGATCTGTCCGACCTGAATTTGCTCTCAAATTAGAAAATAGAAAGTGTTCTTCGTTTTCTTTTTATGACGAAAACATGTAGGTATGTCACTGAATTTCACGTAAACACGTTAAAAACATCATAATTTATATATAACCCTCGAAAACATGAAATTTGGCACATATCATTTCAAAAAACTAAAATTTGTCAATGGATCCGTAACTCAATTGGTTGAGTGTTTGACACAAAAAATCTGTAGAATGAATCAGAAAGAGAAAGATCAGGTGAGAATATCATATATAATCACCACCATTAATGCAGGATCAATGAGTATCAAAAACTGCTAATCTGGAATTTGGATCACGGTCTGTCATGACGCACAATATGGTGCGTCGTGACGGACGTGTCACGAGTACTAGATCTAACCGTTATACTTGTGCTCCGTCATGACGGACATGACAGTCCGTCATGAGGCACATAATAGTGTGTCATAACGCTATACTCATAGATTGGTATGTACAGGATTACACTAGTGTGCGTCATGACGGACCGTATGGTGCAATCTACTAGTTGATATGTAACTGTATTTCTGTCAGATTTGCATAATCTTATTATGCATCCAACCGTGGCCCATGGGCCGTTAAAAAAATAAAAAATTTACATTTCCCCAAAATTTCCCCAAACACACTTTATTTTTTGTTTATCACCTCTGTTGCACGGATATGGATACGAGTATCGTATCCGATACGATACGGATACAGCAATATGGCAATTTTCAAAAAATCACGGATATGAATACGGCTATATAGTTATTATTTTAATAGATTTATTTTATATATAATTAATAAAATTATTTATTAATTAAATGATAAATTAATAATATTTTAAAATTAAATATCATGACAATAAATAAAATCAAGCTAACAATACAAATATCATAAAAATATCCTAATTTATTCTAGAAGTATCTTAAAATTAATTTTTAAGTATCCTAGAGTCTTCTATATAATTTATTTAAAAATATTATAGGCCAAAATATATAATGGGCCGAAGTATCATAAATAGAGTATCACAGCCGTATCATGAACGTATCACCGCCGTATCCTGCCGTATCCCCGTCATATTCGAAAAAAATAAATATTAAAATAATTAGATACACCACGTGGCGCATCCCATACGTATCCGAGCCGTATCGTATCTGTATCCGTATCTGATACCCGTATCCTCATGATACTTCTGCATTTTTGAAGTATCCACGTAACACAGATTATCACACATTATTAACATGATAATTCAAAAATACATAATTAAAAATGAATTAATATTAATTTAAATTTAGTAATCCAAATAGCCAACTAGAGTTAGCCTAGTTGGTCACACCTCTTGGCTAGGGAGCGAGAGGTGTGGGGTTCGATTTCCGACGGGGACACTGGATTATAGATTAAAATGTTTAATGAGTGAATAGAGTGTGTGGCCTACGGGTTTGTAATAAAAAAATAAAAAAATAAAAAAAACAGGAGATTGTGTTTGGAAGGGGGACTTTGAGCCCTCTCCGAATTTACTCAAAAAAAATTTAGTAATCCAAATAAATATTAACTAATTGGTATTTATATAATATGTGTTAATTATTATGTTGATTAAATGTACTGACTAGAATATAGAGAATGTAGGGGTAAAATTTGAGGACATGTATTAGTTACATGTATAATATTTTTACCTGGTCTATAAAACCCGGTGTTTTACACTGTTTAATTTTCCTTGGTTAATTATATGATTTATTCTAGTTAATCTACCGGGTTGTTGATATCGGGTTTTTTAAATCACTTTTGAATTAATTTTTGAATTAATTTTGAAATATTTTTAAAAACTGGTTTACTTTTCGAACAAAATTCTACACAGAGAAATGCTCCTTGAATATAAGCAGCGTTTGCCCAAAGCCCTTTGGGCGGAGAGACTGGCCAAATGGCTTCTCAGCCTTACGATTTATCATGATTAATCAGGCTTGATTAATTCTAACAGCCAGTTAACTCTGTTTTCATTTGTTTTGGAAAGAAATCATCTAAATCTCTCTCTTCCCTTATTTTGGAAATGATAGCAAAAATAGAAATCAGCCTATCCTTCTCTTTCTTCCCATCATTCTCTCTCTCTTTCCAGTAACTCCTTCACCTCCTAATTCAATTTTATAGATGATACTATTACATGAGTATCTCTCTTCTTCTTAACTTGATCTGTTTGTGATTAAGTTTAGTTTAACCTCTATCTTAAGATTCGAAGAAACAACATATTGTTGTTCATGCAATAATTAAGGAATCAGTTTAATTTAACTTCTGATTCTTTAGTTGATTTCAAATTTTGTTCAATTGTTAATCTAATTTGTTGTTTATTTAGGTTTTTCAAAATAGTTTTCTCAAATAATAGTTTTTTGGTTTGCATTGTCTGTATAATTTTACACAGTTTTGTTATGGACCAACCTTATTATTGTTTGTGTACCTTTTTACATTATGGTATATGAACCAAAGATGATTGATTGAATGCTATGATTTTAAGACAAAAAACCTTCAAAGTGGATTTTCTGATTTACCATGTACAAGAAGTATACACAATCATATAATTATATGAATTTTTCATTCATATTCCAAGAAGGCAAGTTGAACCTATTAATCAGATAGATGAACAATGTATCCATAATGCGATTATACGGAACATAATTAATCCACTCACTGATACAACTTACGAGTATTTGTATTGCTTCATAAATCGAAATTTTAAACTTTGCATCCATCCAAATTCAGAACATACATCCAAATTTCTGTACTTATTCATATAATAATCTTATTACCAAATACATACACAATACACCCATAATCAAACATATAACATATAAGCCTGCATTCAAATTCTTTTACCCCCACGTTACACAAATTAAGTTTAGCAACTTAGCTGCATATCCACTGGTACCACCCATGCATACCTTTGTGTTCGCTGTAAAGACTCGGATAATGGAAATTGAAATTTTATCAAATTTCTTAAATGAATATTTGTCCCAAATAATAAAACTCAAACTAAATAAAATTTATGTTAAAATCACAAAATCTTTTTGAAGTTTGTGTGGTCATGTTGAAAATACAACCACCATGCCAGTACAATATCGGGAAACTGATTTATTTTCGAAGGAAGACACACGCGAACCGGAAAGAGAGAGGAGATTCATTTCCCTTTTTGAACGAGAAGGAGATGACGACTTTCTATTTTCACCAAACGGAAGAATTAACAGAAAAGTTAATGGGGTAGTGATATCGACAGGAAATAGTTTTACTTGCTACAGGAAAATTAATTTGAAATGACTAACTTACCCTTGTAAATGATTATATATAATTTGGAAAGAATCTAAATATATGTGTCTAGAGAAAAATTAGAAAGTTTTAATCATGATAATTATAAACAAAATCAATGAAAATCAGAATTTAAAAACATCCTATTTGGTAGTAATTCCTAACTACAGTTAAAAATTATTTTTTTCCTACCTCCATTACTTGGACCCTCTTAGTCAAACTTCATCTTCTTGATCTTCAATAACTCAAGAATTAAATTATGATTTTTGGAAGGATTGTGTGATTTTTTATGTTGCATCAGGTACACGTATTTTTATTCTATAAAATTTGTTGCACTTTGAGATATTTTTTTCTTGTACTCGAAATCAAGTTCTATTTTCTTGATCAATTTTTTTTCACTAAACACATGAATTCTAATAATTCAATGCAACATGTTGGTGAAAGTAACACGGATCCCGAGCTTGTGACAATATTTTTTTTCATTTTTAAGTTGATAGAATTCAATGCCACGAGTTTAGAAAAAATAAATATAAGGATCACATCATTCCAATTATACATCATTTAAATCTTCACGTGACACATAATATTTCACTTTCCAAATTATATATAATCATTTACAAGGGTAAATTAGTCATTTCAAATTAATTTTTCTGTAGCAAGTAAACTATTTCCTGTCGATATCACTACCCAAGTTAATGTCAATCAATCAAAAATTCATCATGATTAAATTGAATGGTAGATATGATATTTGGACACCTTCTTTCCCAAAGACCCTTCTGAGTTCTGAGTGCTACATTTCCAATTTTGTAAGGGATGCATAAAATTCCACCTATTAATTTTGTTATCACTGTAAATGGTAAATTTAAGACCCTACTTGTCATGGCTGCAAAATATATTTGGCATTAAAATAGTCATATATATAAGTGATTCGGGACATATATTTCTATCTTCCTTATCAAACAAAACCAGAACGCTGGTAAGAGAAAATATCTAATTGAGTACAAATTAATATTTATAGTACAAACAAAGCAACATTGGTCCCATGGTCTAGTGGTTAGGACATTGGACTCTGAATCCAGTAACCCGAGTTCAAGTCTCGGTGGGACCTTACATTTTTTTTTTCCGGCTGTTTTCTCCAATCCCCTCCGTCAATTTTGAATTGCTGAATATTTTCGGTTCTCCAATCTCCATTAATTTTCTATTGACTTTCAATAGTTTTTGATTTTTCCAATATCCATTAATATTGAATTGGCATTGCATAGTTTTTTTATTTTTCCAATATCAATTAATATTGAATTGGCATTGAATAGTTTTTTTATTTTTCCAATATCCATTAATATTGAATTGGCTTTGAATAGTTTTTTTATTTTTCCAATATCCGTTAATATTGAATTGGGAATAGTTTCAAATTTTTCCAATATCCATTAATATTGAATTGACTTTGAACTTTAGCCCAGAAAGTTTTTCAGCTTCACTTTGTTCATGCATACAAAATTGAACTTTTATATTTCTAACATTAAATATTTTAGAATATTTTTGTTACGAACAGTGTTTATAATATATCAAAATGAACATATATAGGCTACACATTAAACTTTTTATTTCCTAATTTAGTGGTGATTGCAATGAATTTTTGTTGTGCACACATAAAGTTTTGTGTGATTGCATTGAATAAAAAAACATATGGTATGGTGTGTGATGAATTAAATTTTTGGGCTTGGAGTTACATAGAAAATAAATTTCCTTAAGAGACAACCAACATGGCTAAATCGAGAACAATTTCAATTTTGTTTTATCAAATAACCGTTATACCCTTGTTAATGATGAATTGATGATTGATATTTCTTACATTTATCTATTAGTTTATCATTTTTTATAAATCATGCAAATAAAATCTTTCATATATAAAAAAAAAAAATGTATTCTTAATTTTTTTCATCATAAAAAAACAATTAAATTGTAACATGCGATATATATTTAAATATGAAAATCAATATATATTTGTTAGATTTGGTTTTTTCATAATATTAGGAAAAATATTTTTGCATTATTCAGGAAAGATATAAATAATAGTATATAAATATAATAAATATCAATCAACATAAATAGGGATATAGTAGTCATTCAATTAAAAAAATTTAAATCGCTCTCAATTTAATCATGTTAGCTCTTGCAATAGCGTCACCCAAAACAAATTTGGCTATATTTTGTATACCTATACTGTCATCACTGGATCTCATAAATTATATAGAAAAATAAAAAGGATAAAACCGGTCCACTACCTAATTATAATTACCATAAGGCCCAAAACAGTACCTACCAATTTATACAGCCCAAACTTAACCAAACAAAAATTTAGACCAAGAACAAAATGCAGCCCATACCCAAGTCATTGTTCTAGTATTTTACAAAACATCATTTTAAAATAATAGAATAAAGAAAACATATATATCCCTTACAAAAAATTTAGGAATTTTTTACTCAGAGACGATTTTAAATCAGGAATTACATCTTATAGACACAATCATGGTTGTAAAAATCGGTCTAGGCGGCCGCCTAGGCGCTAGACGCTGTCCAAACGTCCAGGTCTGCCCGATTAGTGTCTGTTTTGGTTGAATTCCGCCTAATCCCGTCTAAATACCGAATAATTCCGTCTAGGCCCAGCCCACTTAAATTTATGTTTTTTTTCACTTCTATTTTTTAGGCCAACAACCCACTTTTTGTTAATGTTTAGTTTCTTTATCTTTGTGCATTTTTTTAGGCCCACAGTTAGCTCTAGGAGGATGGAAAATATTATGATATCAGTTATAATGTGTTGATATGTCAGTAACTTTATTATGTGGTTTATTTGGATTTGTGTTAATGTTATGTTGTAGATTTCATGTTATGATTTGTTTAGATGTTGTCTAAAATAAAATTCATATAAATTATTTTTAGTATAAAAATTTGTAGCACAAATTATAATATATAGAAATTAAAAAATATGACAAAAAATATGTAAAATTACAAATCCTTCTAGAACCGATTAATCCCCGATTAATCCCTCTAGGCACTAGACGGTGTCCATCCGCCCAACTAGCGCCTAACGATTTCTGTAACATTGGACACAATACAAAGAAACTTATCAAAATAACAATGTTGGCCTTTCAAAATATTATCTTTGCAATGGTGAAAATGGTGAATTTCCCACTCCAATTTGCACCATTATTTTTAACCAAATTTATATTACTTGGAAATAAATAAATTCTGTAAAATCATATTTATTTACATTTTAAAAAAGAAATAAAATATTTACAAATCTTATAAAAATGACAAGAATATTATAAATTATTTTTAAACATGTTAATATATGAGAATACTAAAATATGATGTATAATATTTTTTTTTATAAGAAATCAATATTCACTTTTTTATATTACGGTCCTTGATTTATTTGTTATACTAACATAATAAAAATATAATTCAGACTTGTAGGTAAATGTGATATTTTCTTCTATACAATTATTTCTTTGAAAAATATGTTTTTTAATTGTGAAATATAATATTATATTTTCATTTTTCAAATAAAAATCATATTTTTCAAAAAAATAATTGTAATGAAGAAAATATTACATTTACGTACAAGTCTGAATTATATCTTCATCATGTTAGTATAACAAATAAATCAAGGACCGTAATATAAAAAAATTATTGATTTCTTTTAAAAGAAAATATTATACATCATATTTTAGTATTCTAACCAAGTGTACAAAGTTAATTAACGAAATAACCAAGTTTTGGAAAAAAATCCAAATATGTCTTTTGCGGGGTATGAAAGTGCGCCTTTTGTAAAAAGGCGTAGTATGGAAGTGCGCCTTCCTTAATTTTATTCCCATTGGTTAATTCTGACGGTTAAGTATTAATTAAAAAAGACGGGGAATGAAAGTGAGCCTGGCGAGGTATGAAAGACCGCCTATTCCAAATATGTCGTTTTTTCCCTTTCACCGACGGGCAGACGCAATATTTGCTATCGCAAATAGCTCATTACCGAAGGCTGGACACAATTGTTTAATCCGTTGGGTCATTTCTGACCTATACCTACTGGCCGTCGGTAATAGTCTCACAATCAGCTACGGGCCGTAGCAAATCAGTCCATTAATACGGATGGGCGGTAGCTGATAATCATATATGTTGTACTGTTTTTATATTTTTCGTTATATTTCGTTTGATTTATATTATTATTATTTAATTAAAATTATTGATTGATAATATGTTATGTTAAATATAATTATGTTGGATATAATTTTGTTCATATATTTGTCATTTTGATTAAATGGACCAATCGAAGATCTCAGTTGAGATCTCTCTACTCGTATCCACCTCGAGTTGTTGCTTTCCGGTTACGTGTAAATTCTCCTAGAATACTTACACGTAATCTTGCTTGAATCTAGAACTTGAAGAAAAACTTTCTCCAATTCTTTTTCTCTCTCTAATGGCTAACTTGGTGAAGAAGATGAATAATCCAACCGTTTCCATTCCACCAGATCTGAGATTATATACCATTAATCTCAGATCAAGCCATTAATTACGACAATCAATTCAGGAAAAACTGAAACAAACAATTCGGAACATAGTTCGTTCGAACTTACTTTTGGGTTCGTTCGAACTTACTTTTGGGTTCGTTCGAACGAACCAGTCACTGTTAATATGTTATATTAATTCGTTCGAACTGAATCACTATTCAGTAGAACTAACTATAGTGCATTCGAACACACTATGTAGTTCGTTCGAACGAACCCTTTCCTGGTTCAAGAAATTCTCACAATCTCATTGTGAGTTCAATTCTTTGATCATCCTTATTTTGTACTTTCTTCTAGTTGATCCAAAACTGTATTTGCTTCAGTATTTATCATTTTGATTAAATGGACCAATTGAATTAATTTGTAATGATAAAAATTATATAATTTTGTCATTTTGATTAAATGAGTTCGTTTCGATTCGATTCGATTCGATTTCTTCGATATCCATGTCGGTGTAGTTTGGCCAACAAGTAAATTAGTAGTATTACCGAATGTGGCCGTGTGTTCACGTACTAAGAAATATGCCATGTTCGATTCGATTTCTTCGATATCCTCGAACGAATTGGCTGGGGGGTTTCCGAATGTCCCGCCGTTATCCATGTCGGCGTAGTTCGTGTAATCGAAATTAGGATGCAATACTTGATCCTCCTCGTCGGATTCGTTTTGTAAATTGTTTTTTACCCTTGCTTCTTCGAACTCTTCGTCGGGTTCGTTATGTTGTACTCGAGGTGGTCTCTCCTCCATTTGTATGTACAATTTCACGATAGGCCTGGGACAACTGTCGGATTTTATGAACTGTACGAACCTAACGAACTCATTTAATCAAAATGACAAAATTATATAATTTTTATCATTACAAATTAATTCAATTGGTCCATTTAATCAAAATGATAAATATATCAACAAAATTATATCCAACATAACTACATTTAACATAACATATTATCAATCAATAATTTTAATTAAATAATAATAATATAAATCAAACGAAATATAACGAAAAATACAAAAACACTACAACATATATGATTATCAGCTACCGCCCGTCGGTATTAATTGACTGATTCGCTATGGTCCGTAGCTGATTGTGAGACTATTACCGACGGCCAGTAGGTGTAGGTCAGAAATGACCCAACGGGTTAAACAATTGTGTCCAGCAGTCGGTAATTGAAGGAAATACAGTTTCGGATCAACCGTAAAAGTGTACACGAGGATAAACGAACGTACGCGTTCGTGGGCATAAATAATGTGTATATTAGATGCACATATGTATATTGGATATACATGGTTAAATTGATAAGAAACGGTTTTTATTAAGAAAACCAGAAAATTCAGTTTAAGCCGTTTTAGTAAAACTGGCATAACTTTCAGTAGGAAACTCCGATTTGAATGGTTCAAATTGGTTAGATAGATAATGAGATTATCTAGAACTTTCATATATAAATATATTTTATTTGAGCGAAGTATCAGTGTCGTTTTAATGGAATACCGAAAGGGTGCGACTATTTGACATACAGTTAGTAAAACGTCCGTAACTTTCGCATCCGAACTCCAATTGGGTTGGAAAGATAATAAGATTATCTAGAACTTTAGTGAATGTTCAAAGTCGGTTGAAACGATTTAATATTTTCGTTTCAACAGAATACTTAAAAGGTGTCTGTAGTTTTCTGTCTGAAAAGGTGTATATGAGATATACATACCTTTTGGCCCATCCTTATCCTATGTGATATAAATAGGATGTTTCTCTCTCTCTCTCTAACCAAATTCATTCAGTTCAACCCCTATGGAATTAATGAGATTAATCCAGAAATTAGAGAGAATCTTTCTCAAGAGTGAAAGAGTGCGAAGAGAGAAAAACCGAGAAAAACAGTTTTTCCGGAGAAGAGAATCAATCGATCAAGCAAGTTCGCCGGTGCATCGTCTAGGCAGGTGCATCCGCGACCGACGAACTCCGACTCACGGTGGATACAAGTAGAGGAGCGACACTTGTGGCTCTTCGATTGTGATCAACTCGAGGGAAAGAAAGAACGGTCAAAGACGGTGGAAGCGCTTGGACGTGGGACGCACGAAGGCAACCGGAGGCGCGTCAAGACGGTGGGAGACGTGTGGTATGGGACGCACGTGCTAGTCACCAACGTGACCGGAGAAAGAAGGAAGAACGATCAACCCGTCGTGCGTGATCAATTTCACGCTGGTAATCGTCTATCCTACTTTGCATCGTACCCTCGAAGTCATGGCGTGATCTTGGATTTTGGGAACCGGGCCGGGCCTTCATATCCGCTGCGCGGGCCCAGGGACGGGTGAATTCTCAACAGTGGTATCAGAGCGATCGCCATCGATTCGAGGGTCGAATCATAGTCGTATATTCGATATACGCACGGGTTATCAAAGTTCGTACCCGTTTGCATGATGTTACATATTTAGAACATCAATTTCGTTAAAATCACAAGTGGAATTCATTAGAGATCGATCAAAAGTTGATGGAGAGTATCTAGGAATGATCGTGAAAAAGTTTCATGATTTATCGTTTTGGAAACGAGCGAACACGGAAGAAACGGCGAAATCTGCAGAAAATCCGAGTTTCTGCCGCCCCGGGGGCAGTTTTTGGTGCCCCGGACGCGTCCCGGGCGAGGTTTTCTCGCGCCCCACGGGCCTCGGATGGGGCAGGGACCCTCCTCTCGATGCTGATTTTGTTTTCGCGATAACTTTGGCTACGAAACTCGAAATTTTGAGTTCTTTATATCGATATGATCGGCATCAATCATACTAGCATATAAACAAGTAATTATTTATAATAATTAGTCTTCCTAATTAGTACATATGCATTTATGAAAATCTTGTGATAGTGATATAATATGATTATGTCACGAATTAATGAAACATGAAAGTCATGATCCCTCATAATATTTAAGTCATGGAAATGTCTTCCATGTCAACAACCATCGAAATTGGTATCACAATATATGTGTTGTTAGGCCTTCGTCATGCACACATGTTGTTGGTATCAATGGGTGGCAAGCGTTAAATGGGGACTCACGTGTTGTTAGGCCTTCGTCATGCACGTGAGTAGTCCACTTGACGATACGTTTGATATGGTTATGACTTAACCGTCCAAGCCAATCCGATTGGAGTTCGGGGCATAGTTAGAATGCACACACAGAAATGGGATTGTATATGATACGATCCATCACCGAAATTCTATAAAGGTTCGAGAGTCGCATATGATGCGATTGGATTATATCCTACCTAAATAAGCGAGATCCCACTCGATAGGTCTTCGTCACTTGTGGGAGGATTGCGAAATATGGATCTCGGGTGTTATGGACTTAGAGTCCCGTATCGGTATGAGGGTTATCGATTCGATAAAATAATACTATTCATATAATCATCATATAAGCATATAGATTAAGTACGCACGGTTAGGAGTTTAATCTTTATCATCCGTTTAGAATTATGTTTTCAAGCAACACCAAATATATCGATGAGATCGATATGATATATGGCTTTTGGGCCGGAATTACCATGATTAACCCTGATAGTTAAAGAATAGTTCTTAGACTTAAAGGAACGTGTTGGACACGGAAATGGTAGATTCGGGGCTCGAGGCTTTGGCTTTAGAGAAAGCCGGGTTCGATAAACTTTAAGAAGAAATCGAACGAGATTACGTGCCTTGTGGTGGCATGTATAGACGCAAATTTCTCAAAATTGTTTTGAGAATTCGGGTGTATACGAAAGTAAAACACAACGCTAATGAAATAGTTTCATGATGTAGAGCGCGTTGAATGGTTCAATGCGGTTCAAAGAGTAGGTTAATTTTGAGACGCCTTATGGGTCTTTAATTAACACTCGTGTGTTGACGGTACGAGATTTGATCTTCGTGACCGAATATAATATGCATTCGATAGATAAGTCGATCCCGGAATTGCATGAAATGCGATGTAAGTTTGAATTGGAGATGCTCGGAGCATCCGAGGAATCCAATGCATATAGATGCGTGGATATCCTTGTAATTCAAGGGCGGGATCGGAAGAAATAAATGTCTAAGGGTATTTTGGGAAAAATATTTTTCCAAACAGAAAGTTCGGGCAAGGAGTTGTCCAAAATAATGACTCAAAGAACGGTGAAATCCGAGGAGGATTAAACCTAGAAGTTGATTGTTTCTTTTGGCGTTGCCGTCATGGCCATATAAACGAGATACTCGTATCTAGATTCCATATGATGGATTGCTAGAATCAATCGAATTAGATTCAATTGGTTAAATGCGATACTTATTTATTAGGCAAGAACGACAAAGTGCATCATTCTCCAAAGGTTGGAGAAAGATCCAACGAATTATTGGAAATTACATTTAGATGTAAATGTTCCGATAAGTTCCGAGGCAAGAGGAGGCGATCGGTATTTTATTACGTTTACGGACGGTTAAAAATAGATATGATAATATCTATTTAATGCGTGCCGAAACGGAGACTTTTGAAAGGTTCAAAGAGTTTCAAAAACAAAATACAATATCGACTTAGCAAGAAAATCAAAGCCCTTTGATAGGATCAAGGAGGCGAGTATTTGAGCTACGCACTTAGATAGGATCGAAGAGGCGATATTTGAGTTACGAGTATTGATTATCATTCATGATTGTGGAATCGTTTCACGATTATATTCATTTCGGAACATTGAGATGTATTCGAAAAGAGGAAATGAACGCATGTTAGACATGGTTCGATAAATGATAAGTCAAACGGATCTCCCAAAAATATTTTGGGGATACGCCCTTGAGACAGTGGCACTAATGAATGGTGCATATAAGATATGGACCATAAACCTTCTAATTGGTACAAAAGACGTCATATGAGATATGGATCGGAATGGTTCCGAAGTTGTCATTTGTAGAGATTTGAGGATGTGAGTATATTTCGAAATTTGTTTCGATTAATCTCAATCCCAATTCTGAAAATTGTTCGTTTATCATATATCCTTAAGGAAACTAAAGGGTATTAGTTCTAACGTCCCAACGAAAATGAGATTTTCATGGCTCGAAGAGATGCCTTCTTGGAGGAGGACATAATGCGCACAAGTTTGGAACTTGATGCCATTTATCTCTACGTGGGCTAGTGGGAGTAGAATAAATCTCGATAGAGTTCGAGATCTGGAAAATGAATATTGTACCGATGAAAGTTGAGACGACTTTATCAAGAGTTGATGAATACGAGTCGAACACAAAGGAATTTTTCATAGATCTAGTAGACTATATCATAAATACGGATTTATCGTGGCTAATGATGATAGATCGAAATCATATGATGATTCGATATCCTACAAGGATGCTATGAAAATGACGATTCCATATGGCAAGATGCCATGAAATCTGAGATTCGATCCACGTAGATTATCAAGTTTAGAACTTGATTTCATTACTTTCAGGGTTAGACCCGTGAAATATCAATGAGTTTTCAAGATGAGAACCAACACGGATAGGAATACGCATATAACAAAGCGAGGCTTGCAGCGAAGAGTGTCAAGTAATTCATAGTTGGACTATGTAGAAACGTTTTCGCATGTTGCCAAGCTTTCACATTCTCAAAATTCTGCTTGTCATGGTCGCATATTATGACTATATGACGGGGCAAAATGGATGACAAAACCGAATTTCTTAGCAGAAATTTTATAAAAGGATGTGTACTTGACACAACCTTACGGTTTTGTCGATTCATAAGAATCGGGGAAAAGATATGCACGCTTTAACGATCCATATGATGGATTAGAGAAAGATTCTCGGAATTGGAACATTCGTTTTGACGAAGTTATAAACTGTTATAACATTGTCGGAACGAATGGAAACTTTGTGTATACATAGAGGTTAGTGGGAGCCGCGTTATATTTCTTGTAACGACAAATGATTTAGGCGAGACCGCTTATGAATTAAGCGTGAAGATCTATAGGATAGATCTAAGAAGTTTCTCGTTCTAGATTATAGCACGTATATCGACATAATGTTGAAAATGGTTTTCAACATATAATTCCTTTGAGGAGTTACATCGAAATGTCGAATGGCAAAAATTTTCTACGGCTCGATGTGAGACATCAAGCAGGGCGAAAAGTAATAATATGATGCTTTACATTTGATGTGAAGATCTATTATATCTGGCATGACATGTATGTGGCTATACGTCGTACACATAAAGCGTCTAATTTACCGTCAATGAAATCCAAGAGAATCACACGAGTTTGAATGTAATGAGATTACATGAGACTAACTCTTGTGAATGTATAATGGTTATACATATATATACATAATGGTTATGTATATTTAAACCCATCGGGATTTGTATTGATAACGGTGAAGTTTATCCTTGAATATTTTGCGAAAGAATTCAGGATTTTGTTTTATCTATAATGGTGTGGAGGACGTGTTGGTTATAAAGAGTTATAACAACAACAGTTTCCAAATATGGCACGTCCAAATATGTAGCACGACTTTCGATCACAAAGTGTGCACATGATTTGCTTAAACGAAAACATGGTTATGTGGAAAGGTTCCACGTGACCAATAATTAATGATTCTATTTACGGAGGCGAGTATATTGTGGTTATGAATCACAAAAGGAAGCGGTATGGATCAAGGATACATGACCAAACTCGAGTAGTCACGAGTTATCGGATTTATGGTTGTGTATTGCGTGATACGCAATAGTACAAGCAAAAATGCCGAGGTCACAACCACTTCTAGCCAATACTCAGAAAATTTCATTGATCCATGAAATTTTGTGAAATGATGTGATCGTAGGTATTGGAAATGTTACAAACCTTAAGAAGATTAACACTAGCGGCAACGTGGGGAACCGTTTACAAAACCGCTCTCTCTAGTCGCGCGTGACTATCATGCGATGACTATGGGTATGGAGATACCTAGAGGAGGAAGAAGAGAGTAGAGTGTAGTTATCTAATACGATAGTCCTCGCAGGTTATGGGTATGGAGATACTCATAGGTAAACGTTGTATCACCCAAATACTTAGTCCATATGAACGCATCCCTCTGAAATTGAGTGGGAGACTGAAGGAAATACAGTTTCGGATCAACCGTAAAAGTGTACACAAGGATAAACGAACGTACGCATTCGTGGTCATAAATAATGTGTATATTAGATGCACATATGTATATTGGATATACATGGTTAAATTGATAAGAAACGGTTTTTATTAAGAAAACCAGAAAATTCAGTTTAAGCCGTTTTAGTAAAACTGGCATAACATTCAGTAGGAAACTCCGATTTGAATGGTTCAAATTTGGTTAGATGTATAATGAGATTATCTAGAACTTTAATATAGAAATATATTTCATTTGAGCGAAGTATCAGTGTCGTTTTAATGGAATACCGAAAGGGTGCGACTATTTGACATACAGTTAGTAAAACGTCCGTAACTTTCGCATCCGAACTCCAATTGGGCCAGATCCAATTGGGTTGGAAAGATAATAATATTATCTAGAACTTTAGTGATGTTAAAAGTCGGTTGAAACGATTTAATATTTTCGTTTCAACAGAATACTAAAAGGGTGTCTGCAGTTTTCTGTCTGAAAAGGTGTATATGAGATATACATACATTTTGGCTTATCCTTATCCTATGTGATATAAATAGGATGTTTTTCTCTCTCTCTCTCTCTCTAACCAAATTCATTCAGTTCAACCCCTATGGAATTAATAAGATTAATCCAGAAATTAGAGAGAATCTTTCTCAAGAGTGAAAAAGTGCGAAGAGAGAAAAACCGAGAAAAACAGTTTTTTCGGAGAAGAGAATCAATCGATCAAGCAAGTTCGCCGGTGCATCGTCTAGGCAGGTGCATCCGCGACCGACGAACTCCGACTCACGGTGGATACAAGTAGAGGAGCGACACTTGTGGCTCTTCGTTTGTGATCAGAACTCGAGGGAGAGAAAGAACGGTCAAAGACGGTGTAAGCGCTTGGACGTGGGACGCACGAAGACAACCGGAGGCGTGTCAAGACGGTGGGAGACGTGTGGTATGGGACGCACGTGGTAGTCACCAACGTGACCGGAGAAAGAAGGAAGAACGATCAACCCGTCGTGCGTGATCAATTTCACGCTGGTAATCGTCTATCCTATTTTGCATCGTACCCTCGAAGTCATGACGTGATCTTGGATTTTGGGAACCGGACCGGGCCTTCATATCCGCTGCGCGGGCCCGGGGACGGGTGAATTCCCAACACTATTTGCGATAGCAAATATTGCGTCTGCCCGTCGGTGAAAGGGAAAAAACGACATGTTTGGAATAGGCGGGCTTTCATACCTCGCCAGGCTCACTTTCATTCCCCGCCTTTTTTAATTAATACTTAACCGTCAGAATTAACCAATGGGAATAAAATTAAGGAAGGCGCACTTCCATACTACGCCTTTTTACAAAAGACGCACTTTCATACCCCGCAAAAGACATATTTGAAATTTTTTCCAAAACTTGGTTATTTCGTTAATTAATTTTGTACACTTGGTTAGAGTTGAAAATTTTCCTATATTAATATGTTTGTTATTTTTATAAAATTTGTAAATATTTTAACTATTTATGTTGTTATACAAATAAATCAAATAAATCAAATAAATTTGTAAATATTTTCATTATTTTAGTATTATCATTATGTTAGTATAACAAATAAATCAAGGCCATATTTGATATTCCCAAACAAGTGGAAGCAATCTCAACTCTCAAGTAAATTGAAACGCTGAGATGGCGGGATGTTTTTGTACGGAGTCACGTCCAGCAGGCAGCAATATCCTCTCAAATTAACCCACAATAAAATTGTCTACAAAAGAGAGCAACATATTGATATAATCAATCATACAGAATGTCGGCAACTGCAGAAACTGCACGATTAATACTATCCGGTGTTTTATGTTAGAGCTTTTTCGAATATGGCCTGAAAATGTTTATATTTAAATAAATATGAAATACTCCTATTTATGTTGTTATACTAGTTCATTATTCACATTAAATTTATTCCCTAAGTCAATGACATATTTCAATACTATCAATAAAATAGTATACATAGAAGTTTTGATTTTATGTAACACGGAATAATTTTGTGGATCTAATAAGGATTTACATTGTCATTTTTATTTCTTAAATTATTGTCAAATATTCAGTGTGTTATTTAAACTTTAGTTGTGTTCAATTAATATTATGAACTGTCAATTTTATTCAATTATCACGTCTGATTATACAGTTAATTGATAACGGGTCATTGACATGTCATAAAATGTATTTTTATTGTACGTCAAACAATATTTTAGGCGGCAATAAAAATAATTTTTTTATGACATGTTGACGATATCATCCCATCAGAGGGTTAATTAAATAAAATTAACAGTTCATGAGGTTGTTGATTGAACAAAATTAAAATTTATGAGACACATTAAACATTTAACAACAATTTAGGGGGTAAAAAGGAAATATTTTCTTGTTACAAAAATATCACATTACAAGAGGGTACGAGTGTAAAATGAAAGTATGTTCGATTGAGACTTTTGAAGTAAAAAATTGACTAAAATATGAGATCTATAATCTAGTGAACATATACATAAAAACATAACCTTATTTACGTACACAGGTCCATGTACTCCGGATCCACGGAATACTTTTTGTATAATGTGTCTCGTTGGGACCTTGCTTTAATTAGCATAGAAGCATCCAATTGAAGAATTAATCCTTGATTAATTAGAGCAGTCTTTCTTTAAGGACCCAGTTTGCACCAACATTAATTTGATTTATCAATTATCAATTTATCCAGACACAAGTTTGCCTAATAACAACATGATTTGTATACATTTCTTTTTTTTAACATTATTATATACGTCCCAAAAATTTATTAAAAAAAAATCAATTTTTAAACAAAATCGCAAACATCATTGCACATTCGAATTCTGAGAACTCAGCCTAATCTAAATTTCGAACTTTGAGAATCCGAAACTGAAAATAGAACCAATACCATAACTTCTTAAATTGCAACTAGTATGTAAAACTAAAATCATTGTGAAGGAAAAAATGAACTCATGCTCGACCAAACATAAACAAAATCGGACTCTGCATATGATTAAAACATCACATTTGAATGACATAAAAACATAGTCGATAACTAATCATAATTAATAAATAGTCCATAATTAATACATAAATAACCTATAAAACTACCATCAAATTATTGCTCAATTTCATTTTCCTTTTCATAATTTTGTAAGTGCACATGATACGTGGTATATGTTTATTGAGCGCAAATCACATCACAATATCACTCTATACATGAGACATTTGAATTATTTCAATGCAGATATGGAATACCCTAGCCTTCCTACTCGCGCACCTCGCACGTATGCAAGAGGTAATTGTGTAATATCTTCGATCTCGCATAACCGGAAAGGTTAATTCATATTAAAAATATTGTTGTATTTTAATTGGCAATTAAATGAATAATACATAAATATATTACTAGGATATACGTTATTCTCATCAAACAAATCAGTGTAATATGTTATTATTATAAGGCTATTAAAAATTCATCTCTAAGAAAAATATATTATTATTATTATTATTATTACTATGATTGTCATTATTATGATTATTATTATGATTATTATTATGATTATGATTATGATTATTATTATTATTATTACTTTCATTTTTATTATTATTATTATATTATTGTAATTATAATAAGGCTATTAAAAGTTTTTGTTGTTGTTATTATCTTATTCTTCCTATAATAATAATTATTATTATTTAATAACAATAATAATTATTGTATACTAATAATAATATTATTATTATTATTATTATTATTATTATTATTATTATTACTATTACTATTATTTAATAACAATTATTATTATTGTGTAATGATAATAGTGATTATTATTATTGTTATTATTATTTAATAACAATAATTATAATAATTATTATTATTATTTGTACTATTACTATTATTATTACTATCATTATTTTATTATTATTGTTATTATTATTATTGTTATTATTAGTTTTTACATTATTATGATAATAATAATAATAATAATAATAATAATAATAATAATAATAATAATAATAATAATAATAATAATAATAATAATAATAATCACGCTATAGCGCCGCTACGGTCGCTACATTTGAATCCTTCATGCTATAGCAGTCCGCTATAGCGTTGCAGCGGAACAAAATGCTACAGAGCTAAATTCCGAAGCGATGCAGCGTTTACCTCCAAAAATTCACTATAGCGCTCTATAGCGCCGTTACAGCGCCGCTATTTAAAACACTGATATATATAATTAATACTTTTTCACCATTGCATGTGTATTGAGATTTGTACATTTAATGATGTACACAAACTTTCATGATAATCATGAAAAAACACAAATCTCAATGCAAATCCAATGGTGAAAAATCATTAAGTACCAATATGTTGGTACTTAATTAAGTAGTTTAGCCTCCCTCATATATATATATGATTCACATTTTAAAATCCAAATAATCATTTTAATTAAATCCTAATTAAATCGACATTTAATAAGGATTTTAATTCCAGTTAAATTTAAATAATTTTTTTAATAATATTACAATCTTTTATATAATTAGTACAAATCCCTCATAATAAAAAAATTCATATATAATCATGGTCGGTCCATATACCTAGGCGAACTAGATCTAGGCCGAGAATCCACAAAAAATTGAAGGCATGTGTATGCCTGAGTTGAAAAAATATCTAAAATATTATCCTAATTTTTTCTCAGCAAGTTTCCACTTAAATTATCAATCTTTCATAAATAATTTCCTTTATGAAAACGATTCCAGTTTCCTAATATGCTACTCATTTCCATATTTAGAGTTTTCATTATCTATTTAGTGTGTTTTGCCGGGTATCTTTCCCTCATATTTGGCATTGGTTAATTGAATATCTTTCATTTAATTTGATATTTTCTTTCTCGTTTTATAAAATCATGATTCTTTTTGAATTTTGATCTTCATGTATTTTTCGTAATTCCTGATGCATTTGTGGTATGATTTCTTTCCTGATTGCCTGGTTGTTTTGGCATCTTTTCATATTTCTTTGTTAAAAACATATAACTTCTTTTATATGAAATGCCTTCCTCTCCATCATATATTTTGATTTATTGAACCTTGATTTATGCATAATCATGTTAATACTTGTTAATTGTTCGATGTATTATCGGTTCATTTTTTTAAAATATTCAATCATAATTGCACAACTCTCAGTATACTGATTTTTGTGCTCTCCTCTCTTTTGGTTCTTTTGTTTTAACATTTATAATTTTGTTTTCTTCTCTTAATTTAATTGGTTGTCAAATATGAAATTGTATTGTATTGTATTGTTTTATTTTATTTTAATTTGATTTGATTCATTTTTGTCAAATGATGTCCATACCCAAACAAGAAGCTTCTGACGTGAAGTTTTCTTTTTATTTGAAATGATGTTTTCTCTGTAATTGTAAACATGCATGGAGTCATTGGTGTTATTTTGTGATATGCTAGGTATTATAGAAGTTTTCTTAAGAGTTCTATAATGTTTTATTTTAGTCCTTGATGAAATTTTAATTTAGTTTCATTATGCGAAATAATAAAATCATGTTCTTATTTTTTGCCGAGAGCCTCCAAAAATCTTGAGCCGCTCCTGTATATAATATTATGTCTTTTTAAATACTAATAAATAAGGTTTAAATTTCAAAGATAAAATTAAAATATAAAAATCATAATCAGAAATTTTTAAAGTCCAAATATTAATAAAATCTATTAAGTGGCATAACTCAAAGTATTAATTGAATTATTTTAGAGAGGTAATAATACTGATTAGTCGGGAATCTTACAACATTGGGTGCAAGAGTGGGAGGCATTTATGATCTTCCAATGAAATAATCAATAATTAATTAGTAATTAATCAAGTAATAATTAACTTTATTTGTACCTCTCATCTTCTCCACTACCCCTTTCGTCTTCTTCTTTGTTCTCATCACAGAGAGAGAGAGAGAGAGAGAGAGAGAGGATGGGGCTTCTATCAGGCATGGTGATGGGTGCTGTAGTAGGAATAGCTCTAATGGCGGGATGGAGCCGCATGATGCGGCGCCGCTCGACCAAAAGAGTCGAAAAGGTTGGTTATTTTACATTTTGTACTTGAGTGCATTTAACTGGATACCATTTGTTTAAAGATAGTTCTTAGTATTTATCCTCTCTTTTTTTCAAAAGATCGGAAAGTAAATTCTTATCCACCAAATGGACTGCTAAAGGTTCTATTGTTGTTGCTCTTCTTTTCATCAAATCTCACATATTGTTGAATTTGCAATTGATTGACAATTTTGTAAATGTGAAAATTGGAATTAGATATCTTTGGAGAGAGTTGACCTGGAATTAGGAATTACAAATTAAACCTCATTCCGAAGTTCTACCCCATCTCAGTATAATCCAGTCTATTATGAAATTAATCCTCATTATTTCAATCTTAATAAAATTGAAGGAACAATTACCTTTCAAACCTCATATTCAGTAGAAAATAAGGGAATTAGCCAATTAGAACAATGAAATCACTATAATTATGAAACAATATCTTTAATCATCACTCATTTATGCTATGAACTGTATTCTTCTTGTTAATTAATGCATGCATCCTTTCATTTTTGCCTTTTTTCATTATTTGTGTAAATAAAGGCTGCAGATATAAAGCTATTAAGTTCTCTGACGAGAGAAGATTTGAAGAAGATTTGTGGCGATAATTTCCCTGAATGGATTTCATTTCCCGCTTTCGAACAGGTTCTATTTCTTACCCCTCAAAATGTCACTAATACCCCTACAAAATGGAAATATCATGGATACCCATGATATTTGATTTTATGATGTTTTCACTTGACCTTTTATTTTCCTTTTTTGTATAGGTTAAATGGTTGAACAAGCAATTGAGTAAGATGTGGCCTTTTATAGCTCAAGTATGAACTCAATTTTTTTATTTTACTTTCAATTTTTATTTATTGAAATTATTTTTGAATTATTTTTATTTATTTTGCAATTAGGCTGCAACAGCAGTTGTGAAGGAATCGGTGGAGCCATTACTCGATGATTATAGACCACCAGGAATTAAATCTCTCAAATTCAGCAAATTTTTCCTCGGAAACGTGGCTCCCAAAATCGAAGGTATTTTTTCAAATATTACTTTTCATATTATTCACAACTAATTATTATTAATACTTTTTATATTGCTATTATTTTATTCAGGGATTAAAGTACACAGTTTGACAAAAGGACAAATAATAATGGATATAGATTTTAGATGGGGCGGCGATCCGAGTATTATTCTCGCCGTCGATGCTCTGGTTGCTTCTCTACCAATTCAGGTTTTTGCCCTTAATATTCTATTTTATATTTGGTTATATCATTCTTTGAACTCATTTTTATTTTGTAGCTAAAAGATTTACGAGTATTTTCGGTGATTCGAGTCGTGTTCCAACTTTGCGAAGAGATCCCTTGCATTTCTGCCGTCGTCGTTGCTCTCCTTGCTGATGTAATAATTACTTCTACTTTATTCTAATTTCGAAAATATTTAGTTTCATTCTGATTTATTTATTTATTTGTTTTATTTTTGAAAATATAGCCAGAACCTAAAATAGACTACAATCTAAAAGCAATAGGAGGAAGCTTGACAGCTATTCCAGGCCTCAGCGACATGATTGACGTAAATTCTCTCATTCATGATTTTTCTTTTTACATATTAATAAATTTCCACTTATTTATTTTTCTAAAAAAATGGTGTAGAATACTGTCGACTCAATAGTTAATGACATGCTCAAGTGGCCACATAGAATCGTTGTCCCAATCGGCGGTGTCAACGTCGATATAAGGTACACTTTTCTCAATTTATATTACCAAATTTAAAATTATTATTATTATTATTATTATCATTTAATTTATTTTTGTGGGTAGTGATTTGGAGTTGAAACCGCAAGGCAGATTGACGGTGACAGTAATGAAGGCGAATAAATTAATAAACGCCGATGTACTGATCGGCAAATCGGATCCGTATGTGGTTTTGTATATTAGGCCTTCTCTTAAGGTCAAGACTCGAGTCATCGATAATAATCTAAACCCTGAATGGAACGAGATTTTCGAAATCATCGTCGAGGATAAAGAGACCCAATTTGTCGTCTTCAATGTACATTCTTCTCTCTCTCTCATATCTACATAGACAATATATATGTTTTTTTTTAATATTATTTGTGTTCTGTATGGATAGGTATTTGATGAAGATAAGATGCAAACAGATGAGAGTTTAGGAGTGGCTAAATTGCCATTGAACGGACTGGAGGTGGCAACGGAGAAGGAATATACTCTCAAGTTGGAAAAATCACTGGACCCACGCAAGAACGATAAGGATAAGAAGGAACGTGGCACCATTACTCTCAAGGTCTGTTAACCAATTCATTACCTTTTCAAGGGCAAAATTGTAATTTCTGCTTTTTGCATGACAGGTGTTCTACCATCAATTTACAAAGGAAGAAGCGTTGGAAGCATTGAGAATCGAGAAGGAAATGTTGGAGCAAAAGAAGAAGTTGAAAGAGGCGGGTTTAATAGGAAGCACAATGGATGCTGTAGGTGGAGTTGTTGGCTCTGGTTTTGGACTCGTCGGTACCGGTCTCGGAGCTGGAGTTGGATTAGTCGGTACCGGTGTCGGAGCTGGAGTTGGATTTGTTGGTAGTGGTATCGGAGCTGTTGGTTCCGGGCTCAATAGCGGTATTGGTGCAGTTGGTTCTGGGCTCGGTACCGGTTTCGGAGCCGTGGGAAGTGGGTTTAGTAAGGCTGGGAAGTTTATGGGAAGGACCATTACTGGCACTTCGAAGAAGAATGGAGCAAGTTCCGCCGCACCAGCCCCTGAAAATGAGACGGAGAAGGATAAATGAAGGGCAGTTTCGTAATTTATGATTTGTTGTGTTTCTGTTATGTTGTAATCTTCTTGTTCATTGCAAGTTGTATGGTACACAGGTTTGCTTTGTTTGAAGTATAAATTTAAGTTGATAATAATACATGTATTATTGTTATTGAATTACCAAAGTTATACATGTCTCTTTTTTCAGTGTACTCAGTATTTGCTATAACAACACTAAAAGTTTAGTCTGCAAAATCGAATATTGTATAACAAAAACAAAATATAAAAGAAACAAATAGCTACCAATTCGACTTTTAACAAAACATAGAAGCTAAATAATATTATATCATCCCTTGACCGACACGAGGTTTCTTAGCGGCTGAATTAATCTGCTGAGAAACAAACAAAACGGCCATGACGACAATCAAGCACCCGACGAGCGTACTAAAAAACAAAGCGCCAGGGTGGCGAGTCTGCACGAACCCATAAACCCCGCCACTAGAAACCAAGATAACATCCGTCAATCCATCGTCATTAAAATCCTCCAGAATCAACGCATGAGTCGGCTGCGCGGGCAACTCGATCTCCGCGAGAACAGCCCCGTTCGGAGAAATGATAACCGCCTCTTGATCTCCCGCTGCTATTATGACTTCTTGACCGTTGGAAGTTTTGCGTAACGAGAAGGATTTTAAAGTGGGGACGATTTGGGTTTCGGTCAAACCCATGGGTGATGGGAGGTTTGACCATTTTGCGCCCGTTGATAACTGCCATCGCCAGATGGCATCGTGTCCGTGCGAACCGGGCGAATATGATGTCACCTATACAAAGATAATAAAAAGAAAAGATATATATGGTTGGAAAATAATAAATATTAAATGGCAGAATTTCACGTGTACCCCTGCAAAACATCCTAATTTCATGTATACCCTTCAAAAACGTGAAATTTCATAAATACCCCTATAAAACCCTTCAAATATCATGGATCCCCCCCCCCCCCCCCCCCCCCCCTAAATTAAACTTTTAATTAATAATTTGTTAATTTTTTCATTTTACATTTATATCAATATAGTAGTTACTTCAAATTTTGAGAATAGTATTGTGATTTCAGCAATGATTTTTGGAGCAAAACTTAATCATTATCATAGAAAAATAATTATAAAAATTAGGTAATTGACATATTACTAACGAGAAAGACGTTGATGGTTTTTAAATGATATAATAGGGGTATATGTGATATTTTAAGAATTTTATAGGGGTAACCATGATATTTGAAGGGTTTTGAAGGGGTATCTATGATATTTGAAGGGGTTTGCAGGGTTATTCGTGAAATTTCACATTATTGAGGGGTATATGTGAAATTGCGCCATATTAAATATACCTCGCCACGATTGGTGAGGAACACAACGTCGCCGTGGCTTCCTTTGCGATGTCTATGACCATCTTCCCTCCTAACCAAAATCGGAGTGGCTACCTCGAGATTACTCGTATCGTGATTATTTGTATAGATGCTTCTAGAAAGTTCCCCGTGAGGGAAGAAGTTGAGGTGGCCGTAGTAGTGGCATATCGACACGTTGAATAGTTTCTCACGGATCGGTACGCCTGAGGTGGCAACTGCCCAGCACGGTCTTAATACCTCGGCCGTACCGGACACTACTGACATTTCGGCTCCGTTTCGGCCTACCACCTATAAGTTTTTTTTGTCGAAATTTAATACTAGTTTATTTAATGAATTAAATAAAAAGATATAATAACGAACCTGGACATGATCCAGAACACCATCTCCGTTTATATCAGCATGAAGTCCTCCGTCTGTTAAATGAAGCTATTCACCCAAGAAAAATAAATAAATAAATCAATTAATAAAAAAATAATTAATTAAATAAATAAATAATTATACCTTGCAAACAGTTCTTCCAGAAGCTAAATGAACCGCTTCAATTCCCTCTTTTGAATGTGCAATCACCACATTCGGTACCCACCAAATTTGCGTGTGATTCGTTATCGTCGGTATATAAAGCGATCTCTACAAACAACAAAAAACGCAATAATAAAAGAAGGTAAGGACGAATTTGCGAAAATGGAAAATACCGTTTTGGGACGTGATGAGCTGGCGTAATCTGCAGCTTTACCGATTGCTTTTGCGATTTTATTACTCGGGTCTTTCCCTAATGGGTTGTTTTCGGTGGGTTTGTGTACCGTTGTGGTGGTGGATTTGCCTGATAATTTCTTTGTGATTTTTCTTTTGTGCCTCCTAAAATGCGCTAATTGCAAATTGGTATCTTCTCTCCTCTCCTATTTTACCAAATCAAAATAAATAAATAAATAAGAATTTATATATAAATAGTGCTTGTGTTAGATACTAACCCAAGCATGAGGCATGGCTGAAAGAACTGATTCTCTGAACTCTCTACATTCAAACTGCAAAATATGATAAAAATAAAAATAAATATTACAAATATTTTGATAAAATAAATAAATTCAATATTTTGGAAACGAAATGGACCTCTCCAGGACGGCGGCTATTTAAAGAATGTACGTCAAGTTTGTAATTATGTTGCGGTATCAATATATTCGCATCTGACGGCTGTGCCTCCACATTCTGCAAATTTAAAAAAATTTGCAATGAGAAGGGTAAAAACGGAAATGAAATTTCTAAAAGGGTAAAAAGAAAAAATTTACTTCGTTTTTCCGACTCCATCTTAGCTGTCCAGTTCTACCAGCAAATGCGTAGAATGCAAAGTGGCGCAGATCTACAGTACTAGCTCCAGAGCCCTATATAAAAAAAATACAATCTAATTATATAGCTATGTATGATTAATAATTAAAAAAAATAATAAGATATGAAAATTAGGGTACCTCTTTCTCATTAGCATTTCTTCTAGGATTATGACTATCTTGTTCTGACATCATGGCTTCCTCAAACATATCCATATTATTCTACAAGCAAAAAAATAAATAACGAATGGTATATTGACACGACAAAATGGTATATTGAGTATATTAAAAAGGATAAAATGAAAGAGTATATAAATACATGATGTTGCATTTCCATTCTACCGCCAACAACAATCAAACCCGCATCACCATGTTTCAAAGTATAATTACTTATTGATATCGCAATTTCTCTATGATGCGTCCCATGTGGAAAATCCTCCTGTAAAAATCAATAAATTTAATTCATTTTTAAAATAATCAAAATTGATATAATATTTGAACAAAATTACCTGAAGGTTATTCTCCCATAATTTCTTCAAATTATGATCGAAACACATGACAGACCAGCCAGACGTGACGACGACAATAACCTTCTTCTTCTTGCCGACATCATCGCCGTGCATGTACGACCTGTCAACTACACCTGCTGACATGGCGACAGGTCGTCTCCCACTTGCTACTCTCACTTTGTCTGGTAGTAAAGACACCTCAGCTAAAACCCTAGCTTCGACGAATCCTTCGTCCACTCTCCTTCCATGAGGCTCCAATATCTAAAACATAAAATGCAAACAAGGGTTAACACTAAAAATAAAATTCAAGTTAGGGTTAACAGTAAAATTTGAACCTGGATTTTGGCATCGTGAGTTGCAACGATAATTTCGCTTTTGCCATCGCCATTCAAATCGGTTACGAGTGGAGGTGGGAGTCTTTCGGCTTCGTACTTAACTGGAAATTCGTCAGAGAAATGAACCCATGCTTCCCTGAATGTAAAATCTCCCTCATGCTACAAAAATTATAAATGTAGTAAATATATTAGTCTTAATATAGAACTAATTTCTGTGGGAACTGAATGAATTGGACCAACTCAATTGATCTGGTCCGAATTGAAAATGTTCATCTTGTTGTTTGTATTGAAATCAGTGATATAGGAACTCTTTTTGCACTACGATTTATAAATTTACAACAAAATGCTCTCTCCAGAGCTCCTAATTCGAGATTTCTTTTACAAATTAGCATGTTTGGTGGAATAAAAAGAGGGAAGTTCCCGAATTTCACTCCAATCAAATGAACTGCGTCAAAATAGTACCTGAAGAGAGAAGAAAATAGCTAAGGCGGCTAGAAGAAGAATTCCCAAATCCCTCTTTCTCATCTCTCTCTCTCTCTCTCTCTCTCTCTCTCGCTCGCTCTCTAGATTGATCCGCAAGAGGGAAGTCAGAAGTGCTCGGTTCCGGGTTCGGGTCCAATCGGGTTATGTAGTTTCCACTTGATCCGGATCCGAGATATGCTAGGAAAGGAGACCGGAACTGGGAGAGAGAAAATAAAGGTAATTTTATAAAATAACCCTCCCCCCTACATTTAGAGTAATTTTACACAACATACTCTCGCAACATGCTCTTGCAGCAGGATATTGATCATACTTTAGATATTGTATTCACACTATAAAATTAGTTAACTTAATTCAATCCACGCCATACACCTCATCATCATGATGCCAATCATGTTGCGAAAACTTGTTGCGTATAATTACTCCTACATTTATTCCAAAATAACCATCCTTAAACAAAAAATTTGTATAAAATGTTTCGGTCGGATAGGTCCATCATTTCAGATTGGGAAATTATACTCTACCCCTACAACCCACCACCGCATATTCTATATTCCTAATTCACACACTTAATTAATTAGTAATTAATAAAAAACACTCGACTAACAATTAACTAATATTAATTATTAACTATTAATTCATATGTATGTTAAATATACATTAGTTAATGGTTAATCAAGTACTTTTGTTAATTATCAGTTAATTAAGTGTGTTAATTAGAGATATATAGGATGTGGTGGTGGGTTCTGGGGTAGGGTGAATGGTCTCTTTTAGATTTATACCGACTCGAGTATGTCAAATTCAACTTAAAATCATTTTATGTAAGACAGGTATGTTAATGTATCGTCTTTGAGAACAAAAAGGAGACTAGGCGATAGCGACTTCTCCCCTTCTCCTGAAAACCCTAAAGGGGCGAATCGGATCAAGAGCAAAAGTCAAGGGCGGCTGATCTAAGGGGGGGGGGGGGGGGGGGGGGGGGGGGGGGGGGCTCCCCCTTGCGGCATCAGACGGTAGCCCCTCATGTCTTCTCTTGTTCTCCTTTCCTAAATTTCCTCTTTTCTTTCTCTTGACTAGTCACATGACGACGGTCCATGATCGCCCGTTTCCGAAGAAATTAATTCTAGATGCACTATGTAGTTGTCCATTGTTTGGCTGTCCGGTCATATCCTCCATATCCTCTCTTACACTTTTTATATCATTTTATATTTTTTTTTATAATATATGGATAAAAGATATGTTATTATTTATGTCGTTTTTATTAGTATGTATATAAAAGATTTGATGTTAATTATTTATGTCGCCACTCCACGTCTTGGTCTCGATTCTCTATTATTTTACTATTTTTTCTATATTATAGATTAAAGATTTGATGTTAATTATATTATTTTACTGTTATTTATACATTTGTATATTTTTTTACTATAATTGATAATATTTCCTATATTGAGATCAAATATCTGTTGTTATTTATGTTTTACACTATTATTTATATCTTTTTCTATACTATGAAAAATATTTGTTGTTATTTATACATTTTTTTTATTGTAAAAATGTATAAATATGAAAATGAAATATATAAAAACAACTTCTTAAATATTTATACATATTTTATATTGTAGATAAACTATGTTGTTATTTATATACATTTTCATTGTAAAAGTGTATAAATATGAAGTTTAAAGATATAAAAACAACTACTAAATATGAAAGTGAAAGATATATTGGACGTTGTCTGAATATTAAGTTTTGCCCGAAAAAACGATCGCTAGTCTAATTTTTTTGTTCGTGTCTTTTTTTAAACCTACGTACAATAAAAGTGAAATGCAATATCAATCTGACCTGGTGAGGTAACTATCGTTACTTCAATGAATAATATGGAATAGAAAGGGTTATTTCTGTCCCAAAATTTTGTCAATCAGATGGAATAAAGTTATTTCATGTATAATATGGAATAGACTAAACCCACTTTTTCATCTTTTATTCCGAGTTATATCAATCGTGTTCGATAGGAATAGAAAGGAATAACCTGATTAAATCTCTATTCTTGACTATTCCACTGCTCACCTTGCTAGCACTGACCACTTCTTGGTCAATCGTCATCCATAATTTTCAAATTCAAACAGCAATTATACGGTCACTGAAATGTAAGATTACTAGCAATAACCAGCGCAACAATTGCGCGGCACTCCACATTTTTTTTTAAAATTTTTTTGTATAATTTGTTTAAATAGAATTTGCACGGGTACGTTTAAACTCAATTATATAATCTTGATATTTTTTCAAATATATTGATGTCAATAAGTACATTATAATCAAGAAAGGTTCATGAAATTTGTCTATCATAGATATGTGCATTATAATTAATAAGGGTATGAAATTGATCCACCATTATAAATCCACACAAAATTAATAAAATATAACATGTTATAATTCAAACAAAATAAAAGAAAATCGTAAATAATACACATAAAATCGAAATGCATATTTAAAATGTTATCTATTAACATAAATAATATTATTTTTTTTTTCCAAAAAAACAACACAATTGTAAATTATACCATAAGAAATAAACAATTGAGCCATAGTTTCATACGGAGATTATATATGGAGCCCCAATAACAGAAAAATAACAGCCTTGATGAAACGGCAAGAGAGAATTAAATAGGTTTATTAGTATTATTGATTGACTCAATTAACGATTTAATTGACCGTTTAATTGAATTGACACGTCAATTAGCATTTATTAATATTAACCTATTATAAATTATTGATTTGTTAATCAAACGCGTCAATTAACATTTAATTGAGTCAATTTGGAATTTTAATCAATTCAATTTGTCACCGAATCAAAGATATTGTGATAAATTTGACGACCAATTATATTTTTCTTCCATACATGGATATAATTCGGATTCCAATAGAAAAAAAAATGCATGACACATGTCATGATATGGTGATGCATTCTAAGATCTATTGAAAGATATCATTGCCAAATCATTAAATTGTATGTTGTACCTGCCAAGTTACCAAATTTTGATATCAAATTAATTGTACATCATTATTTTTAATATTATATTATTAAACTTGAATAATATTATTTTTTAATTATATTTAATAATATTCTTAAAAGAAATAGACATAAACATAAAGAAATGATATGATCCGTACAAACTAATAATCAATAACTCCGGGAGACACAATTGAAAATTCTAGGAACTTAAGGCATTGTTTGATTTGGTGGGTAGATTGTATTTGAACAAGCCCGTAGGCTCTCTCTCTCTCTCTCTCTCTCTCTCTCTCTCTCTCTCACACACACACACACATACACTAAGACTAAATGATATTTTAATAAAAAATCTCTTCATAGTCCAGCTGCATGCAGGATTCGAACCCCGCACCTCTAAGAAGTGAGGCTAGGTATACCATCCGCTTGAACTATCAAAACGGTGACACAACATACAACAAAATAAGTTTTAAGTGCATTGTTTTGAAACAAACCATAAGGAAAGAGGCCATTAATCACACAAAACCAAAATTTCCTCTCAATCTCCCTTAGTAAGAACATAGAACAAAATATGAACCTCTTTCTATCTATTTATCTTCATTAAATATATCCCTACATCAATTTTAATATTCATAATTTCGTAATAAATTGATTTGCATGAGGTATTAAATGCACATGATAAATGCAATGAATGAAACTTTAGCACTATATACCATAACAAGTCTCTCACATTTTCTACGGAATTAGTTCGGGAAATTTCCTCTTGATCCGATATAAAAGCAGAACGTATAAATAAGAAAAATAACGTAAAAAACATGAAGAACCAACAAGCAATAAGCTCGATCGTATTCGCTATTCTTCTCATTTGTTATTTTGGTAATCAATCTCTTTTATTATTTTTAAAAGTGAATACTTGTTTTTATTTTGTGTAGACTTAAGAATATAAGTATGGAACTTTTTTACATTTACACTTTTGGTGTTTCAACTTTCAACCATAATTTCTCGAACACATTAACAATATTTTTATTTTTCCCATTTCAAAGAGACATAGATCAAGTTCTCATAATTTGCACTGAAATCGTAATATTACCCACTTAGTTGGGACAAACATGATATTATGTGATTATGCGGGAATAAAGAAAAAATGAGAGAAAGGAATCCAATTTACGAACCAAAACGTTTAAATCCATAGTATAGGAATTAAATTATGTGGTAATTTATTTCAATGTACTTTTCTAAATATTACTTGCATGCTAATTTTGTTAAAAACAAATCAGGTACTATTGTGCAAGGACGTACACCGAAAAGAATGGAAACTGACCGTGTCTGCATCAGGGAATACCCTTTGGCTGCACTTCTCGTTTGTGATAATTACGGCACAACTTTTTGCCGGACATTCTGCCAAAGGCTCTTGGACATAAATTTCATCGATTCAAATTGTCCAAGTCCCGGAAATAAATGCTTTTGTAGATTTAGGTGTTAAGCTGAAAAATATTGAAGTAATATCACGAAATGACGCGTTGTGATGTTATTTCATTTTTATCCTATCATATGGTATTGAATAGATGTTTTTGTTGTTCTCTAAATAAAATAAATGAAAGTTAATTGTTTCCCTTTCTCATTTTGAAATCTGAAATTTTCAAGGTGTCTGGTTTATTTTTTATGTTGGATGATGCTTGATAAAAATAATACTCGAGAAACTATACCAAGTCCAACACACTAGATTTTAGTATGCAAACAAATTTAATTATGTTAGAAAAAATGTTATTAAGGTGAAAATAATAAACCTTTTGGAGGAAGACAGAGGCTGCGAACTAAGAAAACGAAGAAACTAAGAAAATTCAGTTAATCACAAAAACTAGACATTATAAGTCTCTAAATATCATATTATCGAGAAAATTGAAAATATAAAGTTTTGCACTGCGTCTAACTATATACACCTACTAGCTTCTTCTCCCGCGCTATTGCGCGGGAGTTGCACGTTCGTTCTCGAGTTTTTGATTATCTTTTTTGATATGTGGATTTTATTTTTATTTCATTATTTTATTTTATTTTTGGTGATATTTCATTTTCTATTTAATGCTGTAATTTATTGTAATTTTTATAATTGAAATGAACATATCATATGTGGTTATTACGCACGTGTTGTGAACAAATTATTAATACATCATACGTAAACATAAAGGAATGCAATACACAAAATATAAATATTTTGTAACAAAAAACAGACAATATTAAATAACATATAATATTAAATCACTTCTAATAATAAAAAAACAAAAGAATTACAACAATATAAAATTTTAATTAGTTGTGTTATTAGAAAATTACACAATTAAGTACATCAGAACAAATGAATGTTTCCATTCAAAAATAAAAATATGTAAGTATTATATGTTTGCTTCAGTAAATCATGATATTTCTAAATTATACAATAAGTAATGTTTGAATTGTTCAAGAGCCGGATTTCTTGAACAATTCAAACAGTTCTTGTTGCAAATTTTGTTTATATTTTATACATCATCGGCAAAATCGAGGCAACAATGATGATGATGATGATGATGATGATGATGATGATGATGACGATGACGACGACGACATGATGATGATGATGAGGATGATGATTTGGTGACGACGATGCTCTATTGTTTAGATTTTCATATTGCATTTGCAAAAACGGTAAAATCACGATTTTTATAAATTTCAAAGTAAGAAGCGCTTGAATTGTTGGATAGTTGGTTTTCTCAAACAATTAAAACGGACATACAATGAGTAATTTATTTGTTACATAAAGTCGTGATTCGGAATATTATTTTGTATTCTCCCGTACTGTTGTTTACTGAGCATACATACATACAATGAGTCTCATTTTTTTACACATCGTTACGATTCAAATCAATGTTTTGTATTGTTATGTTCGGATGATATATTGAGGTCTTGTTTTGTTTTGACGCGAACTTCAGCTTCATTATTTGAAACGAAGTTATGATCCGGATCAATGTTTTGTATTGTCCCGAATTTGTTTACACAAATCGCACATACATACAATGAGTCATTCTTTTACACACCACCACGATTTATTCGTATTCGGATCTCATATTTGTGTCCTTGTTCTAATTTTCATTCTTAGTTGTATTTAATTTTCATAATTCGTAGTTCGTGCTGTTTTTATTTATATTTGTTTTACATTTTTGTATTCATATTTTGTATGTAGTCTGTTTTTCGTATTGGTGTTTGTGTTTGTGTTTGTATTCGAATCTCGTATTAATGTTCTCATTGTTATCCTTGTTTTTGTCGTATTCTTCCGTATTTTGTAGTTCATGTTGGTTCTAGTATTGATATTTGTTCTTCGTGTTTTTTTGTTTGTGTCGTTTGTTTTTCGTATTTGTATTTGTACTTGTATTCGAAACTCGTATTCGTGTTTGTGTTTGTGTTCTTATTCTTGTCCTCATTCTCATTCGTATTATTGTTTCGTATTTTGTAGTTCATATTGATTTTTGGATTGACATTTCTTTTCGTTTTTATATTTTGTGTCTAGTTTGTTTTTCGTATGTGTATTTGTATTCGTAATTGAATCTCCTACTTGTATTCTTATTCTTAATTATCCTCGTTTTTGTTCATATTCTTCTTTCATTTTTAGAAGTTCCTATTGAATCACATTGATATTTGTTCATATTCTTCTTGTTCATATTCTTATCCTTGTTCTCGTTCTTGTTCATATTCTACTCCCGCACGAATGCACGGGTCACATCAGGGTTTTTTTTTGTGATAATTAAGTATTGTTGTACGTATGCAGTATATTATAGAAGTAACGTGTACATATCAAAACTCATCACCTCATTACATACGGATCCTTTCGGATCATAATTATGAAAATATGGTGATTTTCTAGGATCAGGCCTTCTTGAAAAATCAAAATATTTATCATATTATGATCACTATATCTTTTTTGTACATCATTGGTGAATAATTCGATGTATATTTGTTATTTTCCCTGTACATCACAAATTTCTTTTTGGGTTTCATTGCAAATATATAACAGCTACATCTGTTTTTATGCATCATTGTGCACTAAAGAGTTCAATGTTTTATTTATACTCGATAAACATTTTTTTTATTTCATTCATAGATTTGCATCTTTGATGATTGAATCTCAAAAACGTAATAAATTAAAATTTTCTTTGTATACAGAAACTTTATATCATGATTGTTTTGGCTATTTAACATGTTTGTTGTCGTGAACATTGTCATTATGTTTTTTTCATGAAAGAAAATAAGTTGCATCTTATTTTTTTCACATTTTATATTTGTTGTTGTTACGTTATTTCTTTCAATCTTGTTTCTTTTCTATTTCATTTTTACCTTGTTTTTGTTTCTTTCATTTCTCCATGTTCGAGAATAAGTACGACATGTTCATAGTTCAAAACAAAGTATGAGAAAATAAAAAAATTCTTGATTAACATTATTTCTTCATGATTAGTGTCATTGTTTGAGCCAATATATCAAAGCAGGAACATAAAAAATTTACATATTCATAGTTGAAAACAAAATACCACGAAATATATTTTTTCATAATTGAGAATATATTTCTTCATGATTAGCGTTATTATTATTGTTTGAGTCAATTTATCAAAGTACTTAAACAATTTACATATTCTCTCACGGAAGTCAAAGAGCACAAATGTCATGTATTTCGAAATTTCATTGAACACAAAATGCACAATGAGTTCATGGATTCAGAAGGTGCAATAATTGTGTGTAATGATGATAAAGATGTGCATGATAATTATGATAATGATCATGATCATGGTGCGCATGCATGCATGATGAGGAGGATGATGATTATGCACATGAGGATGGGGATGAGGATGAGGATGATATGTGTGCATATTGAACCAATTATTTAAAACAACAAAAAATATCACCACACCTCATGTCGCGGGGATTTTTGCTTACTTCCCACATTGTCGTAGAAAGCAAAATTAGTACCTGTCCTAGTACTGGTACGGCACGGTGGTTGCTTTGTCAGGCGCTTTCCTCTCAGGAACCCAACCATTCCGTTGGAAAAAAAATTATATTCTGATATGGATGAAAATAAGAGTTGAAAACTTCAATTGTTTCATAATAGAAATAATACACAGGAACTTAATACCAATTCGAATCAAACGAAGATGCCGCGCAACCATGACCGCGACTACTCCGATGGCTTCGGGCTTTTTTCTAGATCTCTCCGCTGATTTGCTTTTATTGGTTTCTTGTCTTGGACAGTTCGCGAAATGCTCGTAACCCTTGCCAAAACCGGTACCGATACGGTGTCCTAATTGGCTTGTTCTGTGCTTGCCTGTCCTAAACCTAAACATTTCATCTGAAAAAGTGAAATGCTGATATGGACAGAAAAGAGACGCTTTTATTGAGTCCATAAAGCATAAACCCTAAACCCCGCCTACCTTCCAACATCATACCTCTCGTTTTTAATCTTGTGGACCGTCTTTCTCAGTTTGCGATAAGGAGTGGTAGTTGTAATTGCTCGGAACCCTGAATTAACTAACCAAAAATTGACAACGAATGAGCTAAAAGTGAAGAAATATCGTCAAAAGGCAGAAATAGGTACCTTTATATGCAATAATCACTAATTCAATTTGAGAAAAAAGCAATGAAATAAGTACCTAATGTAAACAAAGCAGAATTGTGAACTAATTCAACATTACCATATATACCCTGGAAGTTAAGAAAATATCCAGAATACCCCTGCAATAATTAATCGAATCGTATCAAGCATTACCTGTTACCTGCACGGCTATCATTCTTATTGGCACGGGAAACGATCTCATTCGTTGCTCTCCAGTTGGAAAACCCTAGTAAGAAATTAGAAAAACTTTGATTGTCATTAGTTCGGTTAATTAAAATATAATATTTGCTAATTATTTGCTTAGTATAGCAATATTGTTGCACAATTTGATTTGGACCGAGCTGAAAGCAATGAGGACGGGAGTCTTTTCTGATCTTTCGATTATTCAGCCGAGTCCATTTCATCAAAAAGAAAAGGTGTGTATACATTTTTTTTTTACGATGTACCTTTCGTCTTTCCTTCTGATATCTCTGCTTTCACGTATCGTGTGTGCTCTTTTTTTATTATTCCTTCTATAGTGGAATGAAAAGGCCTCCATGGACACTTGAGAATGAAACCCGACGAATGAAGTTCAAGGACTGGTACCGACCAATGAAACCCGATCCAGACTTATGATGAAAGCGCTGCAAATCAATGGATAATAACAAAATCAGTGGAAATTGGAGAGAGAAATAAGAGTCTATTTGGAAGAATCTTACCCTAGATTCAATTGAATCAGCGTTTATGCTGGAATCAGATCAGAATCTTAATGGAATCACTGCAAAGAAACGAAAAATACCAAAATCAATCGAAAAATCGAGAGAAATTAAGAACAAAATCGAGAGATCTTACTCTAGATTGTAGATTAATGTCAATAAAGGATTTAGGGTTCCAGCAGAAAGAAGAGAGGAGCAGAGGATAGCGAGGCGGCTGCCATGGTAAGCGCACTCGTCGTGATGCCTCTCGCTCGTTCCGGTTTCGTCCTTATTTTGAATTTATTTGTATTGTAATTTTATTTATTGGATTTATGTTGTATTGTCATTTTATTTATTTGATAGTGTGTATTTTTACAAATATGTCAAGTTATTTTGAATGATAGCGAAGAAAAACAATTGCGTGGAATTGTGGAGGACTTCAGAAAATCGAGAAATTTACGTGACTACATTTTTTGATTCTAGAAATCCTATTTTCATTGCTTAAGTACCAAAATGTTTGTGCTAATTAATTTAATTATTAGGAAATTATGCAATAAGATGCATTAAAAAGAGCGATTTTTTTTGCACAAATGATGCGTTTGCCTCAGTAAATCATGATTTTAATAAATTTTATGCAACAACCGTTTTCAAGAGCCGGATTTCTGGAACAATTCAAACGATTTTTGCTTTCGAATTTCGGTATTCTTTTATACATCATCGACAAAATCAGAGAAATAAATGAAGTAATTATCATAAATTTTAGTGAGAACGAAAGCTTGAATCATGCAAATTTTAAATTGTCATGTCTATTGTGTATATCCGAATCACGCCATATGTTTGAATCATATCCAAATAACGTCATGTGTATCGTGTATCATCTACATCAGAATCAGATCGTCAAATTGACATTCGTGTTTGTGTATATGTATTCGTATATTCGTATTCGTGTTTTCGTATTCGTGCTTGCCTCAATAAATCATGATTTTAAAAAAAATTGGAGTAAGAACCGCTTGAATTGTTCAACAGCCGATTTTCTTAAGCAATTTAAGTTATTCTTGTTTTAAAATTTGTTTATTTTTTTATACTTCGTCGGCAAAATCAGGAAAATGAACCAAGTAGTCGTCGTCAATTTGAGAATGAAAGCCGGAATCTTTCGTTTTTTGTATTTCGGATTTCGTATTTTCCATTCGTAAATTGTAATTCGTAGCTCGTAATTATATTCATGTTCGTATTAGTATTTTTTTTTTGTATATTCGTATTTCCATTTGTAGTCTTCTTTGGTTTTGGTATTCATACTCATATTTTGTATTTGATATTTTGTTTTTTCGTATTTCCTATTTTGGTATTTCACAGTTCGAATTAATTTTGATATTGGTATTGGTATTTGTTTTTTGTTTTCGTATTTGTTTTAATATTTCATATTTGTATTTCGTATTTGGTGTCCGTTTTGTAATATGCATATTTCGTTTTTCTTTATTTATAATTCGTAGTTCCTATTTTAATTCAAATGTGGATTCGTATTTTTATTTGTATTTCACATTTATATTTTGTATTTGCATTTGTATTCGTGTATTCGTATTCGCATATTCGTTTTGGTATATTTGTATTCGTGTTTGCCTCAGTAAATCATATTTTTTATTAATTTTAGAGTAAACACCGTTTGAATCATTGAAGATCCGGCTTTCTTGAGCAATTCAAACGTTTCTTGCTTTCAAATTTGTTTATCGAGGAAATCTGGAAAGAGAACCAAGTAGTCATCGTAAAATTTATTGAGAATGAAAGCTCGAATCTTTCGTATTTTGACATCAGTAATTCGTAATTAATAATTCGGAGTTGTATTCGTGCTCGTATTAGTATTTGTATTTTGTATATTTGTATTTCCATTTGTAGTCGTATTTTGTTTTTGTTTTCGAACTCATATTTCGTATTTCGTATGTTGTTATTTGTATTTCGTATTTCATAATTCGTATTTCCTATTTCGTATTTCATAATTCGCTTTTCCTCTTTTCTCGTTTCTCGCGGTTAGGTTTATCGCTCTCTCGCGGCTCGCTCGCGGTTAGGGTTCATTTTTGTTGAGCGGCTCCAAATGAGGAAATGAGAGGAAATACAACATGAAGTTATAATTGCGGTCTTTTCTGACAGAACACAAACCATGCCGATTCGAGGTTGGCATGAGCGCCAGCGCCGAACCGAAGTTCTTCTCTCGCCAGCGTGACAACGATGGTTCTTCTCCCCTAGTATCAGAACGGCGGAGAAGGAAGATTTCTTCTCTCGCCATCTTTTCTCGCCGATGTCGCCGTTTTAGAGAGGAAATCGGCCGACGTTGCTTCTTCTAAACCGTACAGTTAACAATTCTCCTGAAATTAGAAAACCCAAATTAAAAGAAAAATCACCTGACAAAATCGACCCACGCACAATCCGCAGAGACTAAATTTGGCCAGAAATTTGAGCAACCAATGTGTGAAATACATGAAACCAAACATAAATCGAAGAAGAATCAAACAAAAAAGCGAGACAACAACAAATTGAAGTGGAAAAATCGGTTAAAAATAGATTACCTTCGGTCGAGCTCAATCCAAGCAAGCTTTCCATCACTCTCGGCTCTCGCTCGCGGCTAGGGTTTGGGTCTCGCCATCTCCTTCGTTCTCACTCGCAGCTAGGGTTTGGGTCTTGCCAGGGTTTGGGGCGTTGTTTTGTGGTTTCTCTCGTCTCTCTCGTTCGTCGCTACGGCTTCCCGTGCTTCATCGCGTCGTTGGGATTTCGCGAGCTTCCCATTCTTCGTCACGTCGGCAAGGTTTCTTCTTGCGTTGCTCACGGAAATGAGAAGAATGAGAAGAGAGAGGGGTTGCGCGAGCAAGAAATGTGTATTTTTGCTTACGAAAGTGTGAATGAAGGAAAGAACATTGAGAATTAGACCTAAGGTATAATAATAATTAATATTAACTAGTGGGGTCCTCGTTTCGCTTCGGAAAAATATTGTTAAGTTTATATATATATATATATATATATATATATATATATATATATATATATATATATATATATATATATATATATCAATGTTTTAAATTGCGATATTGCGGTCCATTGCGGTCGGGTCTTTTTTGCAGCGGATTGCGTTTGCGGGCGCAATTGCGGCGCAATGAACTTATTGCGGACAGTCGTTGCGATATTAAATTATGTAAAAATAATATTTTGTTTAAATATATTTTTCACAATATTTTCTTCTAAAAAGACTAAAAAAGTTGATTGTCCAGGAACATTTTCAGTATAAATAAAAGTTGATCATAAAATTTTCATTAAAATGGCAATTATACGGGATCTTTGGATTTGTATTTTGTTGAAGAATTTTTTGTCGACATCCAAAAATATCAAAACACTATAACTCAAATTTTAAATCGAAACATCAATGAAATACAATGAAAATTATGAAAGCCATATATTTATAGATGAAAATGACATATTTTAGAAGTTATGTATGTTATGAGTATATTTTATCAAATATTTTGATAATAAAACATGGAAACTAAGTATTAAATAATCTCAAAAATTATGTTATAATGTTTATATTAAATAATTCTCGACGAAATTAATTTAACGTGTGTTTCGTGTTTAATTCAGGGTAAAAGACAAAATTTCACAAATTCAAGCCCATCATTGCGTTCCTCTCGTCGAGACGAGCGATTTCAATATAAATTTCGTGTAATTTGATAGAAGGATTTTAAAATTACAACGATTTGAATATTATCCCGCAATTTGTACCCGCAATTACCGCAATTTTCCCGCAATTTTCCCGCAATTGCGCCGCAATGGCCGTAATTTTTCGAAAACGCAATATACCGCTATATATTATTGCCAAATTGCGATTCTAAATTTCGGACCGCATTTTCCGCAATTGCGCCGCAATTTAAAACACTGATATATATATATATATATATATATATATATATATATATATATATCAGTGTTTTAAATAGCGGCGCTGTAGCGCCGCTATAGCGCGCTATAGCGGGTTTTGGGAGGCAAACGCTGCATCGCTTCGGAATATAGCACTGTAGCGTTTTGTTCCGCTGCAACGCTATAGCGGACCGCTATAGCGTTGAAGCGTTCAATTATAGCGTCCGTAGCGGCGCTATAGCGTGATGATGATGATGATTGTTGTTGTTGTTGTTGTTGTTGTTGTTGTTGTTGTTGTTGTTATTAAATAATAATCACTATTATCATTACACAATAATAATAATTGTTATTAAATAATAGTAATAATATTAATAATTATTATTATTATAATAATTATTGTTATTATTATTATTGGTACTAAATAATAATAACAATAATAATAATAATAATTAATATTATTAGTATAAAATAATAATTATTGTTATTTAATAATAATAATAATATTGACAACGATACAAATAAAAATAATAATAATAATAGTAATAATAATGAGCATACTTATTATTATTATTATTATTATTATTATTATTATAGGAAAAATAAGATAATAACAACATCAACAACAACTATTAATAGCCTTATTATAATTACAATAATTACAATAATAAAAACAAAAACAAAAGTAATAATAATAATAATAATAATAATAATAATAATAATAATATATTTTTCTTAGAGATGAATTTTAATTTATGTTAGTTTGCGAGGTTGATATAAATATGCATTCAACATAATTTTATTTATAATATTGGACCGCTAATTTATATTTATATTTGTATTGTAGTATTATAAAAATAATAATTTCGATCAAAAATCCGCTGTGATGGTGAAGCGGCGCTATATCGCCCGCTAACGCTAAACGCTAAATTAAACGTCAAAACGCTGCATGCCGCTGCACGCTATTTAAAACATTGATATATATATATATATATATATATATATATATATATATATATATATATATATATATATATATATATATATATATATATATATTAACTAGTGGGGTCCTCGTTTCGCTTCGGAAAAATATTGTTAAGTTTATATATATATATATATATATATATATATTTAGAAATACTTATTTTTTAAATTTTAGAGATATATTTATGTTTAATTCTTGATATTTGTAATATTTAAAAACATATAAATGATATTTTTCGACATTGTCGAATATGCATGGAATTTGAAGTTGGGTGCAGGATATAATTGCATCTTCACAGTAAATTTCTATTTGTGTGTGTTTAAATTTCATTTACTCCAAATATTGAACATATGAAATTTAATCATGTTTTAGAACAAAATCAAAACAATTATCCATAAATTAGTTAACATTAATGTATTAATTATGGATTGAATATTAATAAAAATCATGTAATATAAGCATAAAATACGGAGGGTGCAAATTTTAAAATTACAGAAATATATATACAGAAATAATTAATTTAAAATTAAGCTGCAATTATATTGATTTTAGAAATACTCTTTCTTTTAAAGGCAAAAAATTTGGAATGGACGGACTTGAACCCAGGTCATCACCACCAACACCTATAGTATTATCAACTTACCACAAATTCTTTATGTAATTGTTCAGAGCATTAAGTATTTATAGAATTATTTATTTTGGAAAAAATTTGTCTGAGGACGGACTCGAACCCGCATCATCACCATCCGAAGCGGCATCCTTACCGACTGCACCATTACTTTCATGTGAAATCATTCTGATTTTTTGGTATTTATACCGAAAGCCACGTGTCAATTTTGTGTCGATTTCATTAAACTGTATTAAATGAAAAAATGATCCACACGAGATTCGAACCCTGATAGACACGCTGGCAGCCATGTTATTCCACCAACTGGGCTAGAGGAATTAGTTGTTGAATCAATAACTTTTATTTATTTATCATATTCGGACTCGTGTTAAACTATAAAAAATAGAAAAAAATACTACCATAAAAATAGAAAAAATGCTACCATCAGGATTCGAACCCTGGTAGGCAGGGTGGAAGCTTTGCTCTTTAACCACGTGAGCTGGGTATTATATGTTTGATTCATAACTTTTACCTATTTAACATATTTGGACACGTGTCAACATATGGTCCCCTTCATTAAACTTTAATATACTAGCTTTATCCCCGTGCAATTGCGCGGGATGTTTTTTATATAATTATTTAAATAGAATTAACGTGTGTGCGAATTAACGCGCATGCGTTTGAACTAAATTAATCTAATCATGATATATTTGCAAATATCATGATGTCAATAGATGCATAAGGTTCATGAAATTAGTTTATCACGGATATTATTTTCTAATATAATTTGTATAAATAGCATTTGTTAAGGTGCTTTTAAAATCGATTAATATAATCAGGATATATTCGCAAATTTTAATATGTATGTAAAATAGGAAAAAAAGACCAAAATGTAAAATAAGAAAAAACGATCAAAATGTAAAAAAAGATCGAAATGTAAATAAAAAAGGACCAAAATGTAAATAAAAAGGAATAAATGTAAACAAAACTAAAAAGGACGAAAATATGAATTAAAAAATGTAAAAAAGGTCCGAAATGTAAATTAAAAAGGACCAAAATATAAATTAAAACTAAAAAGGACCAAAATGTAAAAAAAAGGGACCAAAATATAAATTAAAAAGGTAAAAAAGGACCAAAATATAAATTAAAACAAAAAAGGACCCAAATATAAATTAAAAGGACCAAAATATAAATTAAAAAAATATTTTTTACACAAAAGCCGTTGATGACGTGGAGGCATAGAATTGCAAGAATTTTGTTTGATATATATATAAGATAATGTATGTAAAATAAGAAAAAAAGACCAAATGTAAAAAAGGACCAAAATGTAAAATAAGAGAAAATGATCAAAATGTAAAAAAAGATCGAAATGTAAATTAAAAAGGACCAAAACGTAAATAAAAAGGACCAACATGTAAATTAAAACTAAAAAGGACCAAAATGTAAATGAAAAGGACCAAAATGTAAATTAAAATTTAAAAAAGGACCGAAATGTAAATAAAAGAGGACCAAAATGTAAATAAAAAGGACAAAAATGTAAATTAAAACTAAAAAGGACTAAAATGTAATAAAAAGGACCAAAATGTAAATTAAAAAATGTAAAAAAGGATTGAAATGAAAGGACCAAAATGTAAACAAAAAGGATCAAAAAGTAAATTAAAACTAAAAAGGACCAAAATGTTTTTAAAATGGACCAAAATGTAAATTCAAAAATATTTTTTTTACAAAAAAGCCCCTGATGACGAATAAAATGGACCAAAATGTAAATTAAATTTTTTTTTTTACAAAAAAACCCCTGATGACGTGGAGGCATAGAATTGCAAGGATTTTGTCTACTTTATACATAAGATTAAGATTAATAGTATAAGTGTAATATCTATGATTTAATTTGGTGTATTTTGATGAAATCATGAATTTAAAAATGAATTTTGAAATACACAAAAAAAAATTATAACCAAAATACAAAGAGATGTTCATATCCATGTATTTCACAATAATAATATAATATTATATACTATCATATAATGTAATATAATATAATATAAGGGATATGTTCAATGGGCAACACCCTTGTTTGGCCAACTCGGCCATCAACGTTTATTTCTCACAATATATACATGAAAATAAAAATCCAACCGCATAGATGTCACATACGTCACTTAGGAATGTTATAGATTTAATTTCATGAAAAATAAATATTTTTATCATCTCCATCATGATACATAAAGATATTGACGGATGACAATATTTACGACATGATTCATCATGAAATCAATTTTAAAATTTGAATTTTTTTCATTGGATTTAATTTAAATGATATAGATAGACTTAAGATTAATTTTTACAATGTTTGGACTTTTCTTTCATCGAAATCCAAAAAAATACCGAAATAGACGGTTGTGAAAATATGTTATCGGTTTTGTTAGATAGAAAAATGCAAATGAAACAAATTTTGTTCTACAACATATCTAAATGATATAGATTACATCTATATGGTTAAAATTTAATTTTCATTTATATAATTTGAGAAATAAACGTTGTTGGCCGAGTTGGCCAAACAAGGGTGTTGGCCATTGAACCTAGCCCATAATATAATATAATATAATATCAAACAATATAATCTAATATATTATTATATGTTATAATATTATATAAGGTAAGATAATATTATAGTATGTTATGTTATGTTATATACCATTATACAAAATAAAATAAAATAATATAATATAATATAATACAATGCAGTATAATATAATATAATATAATATACTATAATATACTATCAAAATAATATAATATAATATAATATAAATAAAATATAATATAATGTAATATAATGTAATACAATGTAATTCGATATGCAATAACATAATATAATATAATTTAAGTTAAGTTAATTTAATACAATACAATAGCATATAATATAATATAATTTACTCATTCAATATTATAAATCATGTATTTTTATCAAAAAACCAAACAACAAATTTTTGTTTCCATGATCTTAAAATCCATCTAATTAAACAACTCACATGTATTTTTATACATGAATAATCAAATACATGTATTTGATATATCCATGTATTCCAAAATATCTAAAATCAAACATGGCCTTGGGCTGCAGTGAAATTTTCCTAGATTGTTTTGTTTATAAAGGATTAACTGAAGTGTGTGGGTGCATGCATTTATTGCTAGATTTCGTGTGCCTTAATTTGTAAGGCTATTTCCATTTGCTCCAACCATTTCTTATCACGGAGAGCACCCAACACCAACAGTACCCGCCAAATCTCTGAAGCATTTCATCAAACAGTTTGTAGTCATGCCAAGCCTGACAGTTTCCCTATGCCAACACGTATCTTTGCCTCCAAAATACGGTATTAACCATGTAAATTGTAATTATGAATAACAACAATATGATTAAATTGATTATCTGAATATATCCATTTCTAATTTTCTATTATACCTTCAATTATGGATTAGGATTTTTACTTACTAGAGCAAGAAGAAACAACTATCAACTTGCAAAAAATATGAAATGTAGTTTGAAACAAAATCAATCCGATACAAGGATGCAATTTTATCTCGGTATAGACTTCGGTACATCAGGTGCACGATATGCACTAATCGACAAAGACGGTACCATTCATTCCGAAACAAAGAGGACTTATCCACCGGTACAGTCCATTTTCTTTTACTAATTTCTCCTTCTTCTTTTTTATAATTTAATTGTTGTTTCTTTCACTAGGAAGGTTGGAAACGGTGTAAATTGGGCAAGCTCTTGGAAAGAAACATTGTTCATGCTTTTAAATGATATACCGAAAGATTATAGATCGTCAATTTCTTCTATATCCATTGATGGTACCTCAGCTACTACGCTAATTATTGACAGGTCACAACATTCTTTTTCTTTTTCATAAAATATGTAAAACTGAGCTTAATTGGGGGTTCAATTGCATAATTAAGTTATTTTTTTTATTTTAGGGAAAAAGGGGAGGTGATAGCCGGGCCATTTCTATACGACGAATCATTCCCAAACGCATTGCCAAACGTAATTTCAATTGCGCCAGAAAATCACACGGTTTGTTCTGGTTCATCAACGCTGTGCAAACTCGTTTCGTGGTGGGATTCAAATTCAAACTACGATTCGAATAAAGAATCGACTATTTTGATGCACCAGTCCGATTGGTTGTTATGGCTGTTGCACGGGATTTATGGTATTTCTGACTATAACAACGCTCTAAAGGTACACATTTTGTAATTATAAATTAATAATAGTACCGGCAAAAACTATAAATTAACGATTTCGATATTTCAGGTAGGTTACGATGTGGAAGCGGATGAATATCCAAAATGGTTGGCATCTCAACCGTTTTCATACATGTTACCTTCGATCAAGGCACCCGGTACCGCTATTGGTTTTGTTAAAGAAGATATACGGGTACAATACGGTAATAAAATTATCTTTTAAAATAATAATATTTTTTTAAAGAGAAGTGAGAAAATAAAATAATCTTGCTCACGCGCAGATTTTTTTTATTATTTTAGGGTTTTCTAGGGATTGCGTGGTATGTACCGGTACAACAGATAGTATAGCAGCTTTTCTCGCTGCTCGTGCTTCTCTACCTGGAAAAGCCGTGAGTTTAAATCTACTTTTTTCATTAATGCCCCTCAAAAATCCTCTTATTTATTACAAGTTATTCCAATAGAACTATAATTTTTGTAACGTCTTTTTCTCTTTAAGTGTAATACAGGTGACGTCATTGGGCTCGACACTTGCAATCAAGCTTCTCAGCACAGTACTATTCAAAACAAAATTCAATAAATATTACTAAATTAACCATATTTTATTTCTAATAAAAAATGAGATAATCTGAAATATTTATTGCAGGTACGAGTGGAGGATTCCAGGTACGGAGTGTACAGTCACCGTTTGGATGACAAGTGGCTCGTAGGAGGGGCTTCAAATACAGGAGGAGCAGTACTCAGACAAATTTTTAGTGATGAAGATCTGGAACAGCTTAGTGCTAAAATTGATCCTTCGGTACAGTCTACTCTCGATTATTATCCTTTGCCAAAAATTGGAGAAAGATTTCCCGTCTCGGATCCAAATATGATGCCAAGGTAAGAAAATAGTGAAGATTACATAAGACTTAAATGTTTAGTCTACACTTTATTTACCCTTTCTCTCTCTCTCTCTAGGTTACAACCACGTCCCGGAAATGATGCGGAGTACTTGCATGGGATACTGGAGTCAATTGCAAGAATCGAGGTACTTAATTCTCACTTAAAAAAAGAAAAAGAAAAAAATTATTTCACCGAACTAATAAGAAACAAAATTCTTTCTTTTTTAAATATGAATCAGGCGAAAGGATATAGACTTTTGAAGGAACTAGGAGCTAATGAGGTGGAAGAAGTTTTGACAGCTGGCGGCGGTGCGAAAAACGAGACATGGATAAGAATACGAGAGAGAGTTTTAGGTTTACCGGTACGAAAAGCGGTACAAACCGAGGCTGCTTTTGGTGCTGCATTGTTAGCAATGAAGGGTGCTTTGAGGGAAAATTATGTGTAAATTGTCACGTAGTATTCGAAGACAGTTTTTGCCAATATATTTCTTGAATATATCACGTCACATTTGTAATTGCTGATATATTTCGAGCACCATCAATGCATTTTCGAGCAAGTTTTGTCAGTCAGAATCAAAGCGAATGTGAATGTTCATAAATACATAACAGGAAATTTTCAGTAGAATGACCCGACATTTAATCAAGAGGGGTTTCTCCACTGATGAATCGTGGAAGGATCTTTTTCTCGCCATTGATAAAACGCTTTTCATCGTCTCACATACCGTGAGGAATCACTTGTCGAAGAAACAATGAATCACTCCTCGTCGTGTCGCTTCTCTCGTCTGGCCGCATTGGAGTCACGCCAAGATATCATCGTTGAAAAAAATGGAGAGGAAGTTGACCGCATCGGTCTACAACAAATCAATAAATTGACAAAAAATAACCCTTAATGTCAGCTGGTTATTCTTAGGAAAATTACACCTTGCCCACTCATTTCCCCCACCAATTCATGATGGATCATAAATTCTTGATTATCACTTCAATTAGCAAAGTCAATTAATAATTAATTTATAGTTACTACAAATTTAATATGTAATTAATATGTCCCTACCAATTAAAGATTAATTAGGAATATTCAAAAATTAATAAATATGAATTAATCGTTAATTGATAGAGATAATTAATGGGTTAATCATGAATTTGTGACTCATCATGATAATGTAGGGGAAATGAGGGAACATGACAGAATGCCTCTTATTCTTATGTGATAGTACCGGATATTCAAGTTTTTTTTCTTCTGGCTGTTCAAATCATTAGAAAAAAATGGCCCAAACATTACTTGTATATTAAAACACAACTTTTTGTTTGTCTAGTTCTTTTCCTCTATTTTTTATGAGACATTTATCCTAGCCTAACCCATCATTACATTTTCTATATACGTAATTAATACATTTAATTAACTTGTATACAAGAGACACCCGATTAACAGTGAACTATATATTTAACATGCATATAATTAACAATTAACAATTAATACTAGTTAACTATTAATCGAGTGTCTCTTGTTAATTACCAGTTAATTAAATGTGTTAATTAAGGATATATATGATGTTGTGTGTGTTGTGGGTAGTGTGGGTAAGGTATAATTTTTTTTTATTGTGCACGTCATCACAATTATTTAAATTATTATAAAAAATGGTTCGGTTTATTTGGATCAACTAAAGAACCCAATTATATTAGGGGTAGGCTAACGGTTCGGTTTATTTGGAACCGAACTGAACTGATCAAACTCGGTTCGTTTTATCGGTTAATTTGGTTCGGTTTTGGTGCTTCTATTGGGAATTCCAACACCCATGTACCACACACGGGATAGCGAAACATGCAGGAATCACCCAATTCTTAGGATCTCGTATCGATCAAATTTGTGTACGGAAGGAAGAGTTGTGATTTAATATCTCACCGAATCCACGGTGTAAAGGGTTGAAGTCTTATCTTTCGTCTTGCACTTCTCTTCCCGGTTGAAATGATTTACGCTCCTTATTTGTGCTCCTTGATCACTAAGTCTCTCACTTGAAGCCTCCAACTTAATCCAACACGAATTCTTTTTTCACGAAATTGACTATTGTCCTAGTTCAATCGGTAATTTCTTGTTCGCTAGATCACTGTTAATCTCCCCAATTTATTCTCTTAATTAGAACAATAATTTCTGAAAATTATCTCCAATTTAAAATAGATAATGACTTGGTTTGAGAGAGAAAATCATTTTTGTAATATATATAAGATATGAATCACCAAAAGACATCTCTAAAAAAAAATTGTCTTTTGAAAGTCTTGCACCATTTAACTAATCTGTACGAACAATTGTCTAAAACTAAATAAAGTCTCCATGAAACTTCTAGATAATCGGATTATCTATCCAATTCAATTTGGCCCAACCCAATTGTAGTCCGGATTCAAAAGTTATGATATTTTTACTAAAAGTTTGTAAAACGGTTGCACTCTTTCGGTATTACATTAAAACGAAAATGATAAATTGTTCAGATGGAAAAATATGTCTTCATCAAACTTCTAGATAAAACATGTTTTTGCTGAATGTTCTGATTTTTATTGTATTTTTCATACATACAACCATTTCTTGGGCCATATATTAATTACTTTGTTATAGTTTTTCGTATCCGTCTTAATACATAATCCTTCAATTTTGAAAACCGGTTAAACCGAGCGGACCGAATTACATCATATTTTTCAAGTTTTTCATTTATGTTAATTAAAAAAAAAAAATTCATATTATAATATTATAAATAATATAATCATATTTTATATGATTTCTTAATATAACTTTGTTGAATAAAATTTAAATTTTATTAATGATATATGTGGATCTTAAGGCTATAAAGTTTCTAATTGGTTTGAATCCAATCAAATAGAAACTGCAGAAATTTTTTTTTTTTTTTATTTTAATAAAATTAGAGAGGGTTTTTCTCCCCCGTTTAATTGTTTTTTTATAAAATAATAAAAATTTAATTACAGCTCTTAATTAGAGTTTCTTCCTTACTTTATTTTACAATCAAAGTAAGTATGAATAATTTTTATTTAATAAACCCTAACTAAGCTAACTCCTCTTTCTAATAAATTGACAAAAAAAGTCTTTTTTCTTTTCCTGATTTTTTGGCCCATGCAGCCTTCTGCGGATTGGGCTTTACTCTAAACATAACTTGCATATTTTTTGTCACTTATTATCTCCCCGATCAGAGAGAAAAAAACCAAAGTACACTTAATATGTACTCTCTTTCCCCTGTACTTCCTCTACCCCACTTCTAGGTTTTCTGCTCTCCCTCCTAAATCCGGCGGCACTACTGTACTTCTTCTCCGCCCCAGGACTGTGTCGATGAGTCTGATCTCTCCTTCTATCTCATCTACGAGATCTTCAGCTGATTTGCTCAATTCCGTGAACACCCTTCTACACCGATCTCTCCATAGAACAAATAAACAAATTAAGGTGTGCTTTTTCGCCTCTCTATCTCCTCCTTTTATGAATATTTTTTCTACCATAATTTCAAATGCTTGATTCAATTTCTCTTCTCTATTTGTACCAGTTCGGAAGAGAGACCATATTTTCTTTACTAGATTGCACTCGCCCAGCAAATGTTTCACTGATTCGCTTGCTTTCTTACACATGGGACATCGATTTGGTATGCTTAAACCTCGTTTAATTAAATTATCTATGGTTTGCACTTTGTTTTGCCTCATTTGCCATACCAGTACCTGCATTCTTAGTGGTACCTTGTATCCCCAAATTTATGTGAGCTCAGAATAAGAAAACACGCCATTAGCCATTATCTCATATGCACTTTTTACAGAAAATATCCCTTTTTTATCCCATTTCCATACATAAATATCTTTTTTTTCTCTTAATTCAATCTGATTTAGCTCCTCTTTTAATTTCTCCATTTCTTCCTTAGCTTTTTCAGACATGTTTGCTTTGAAATAGTTTTCCAAAACTCCATTTTTTCCTTCCTTTAAAGTAATATCTTTTATTTCTGCATATGAGTACAAATTTTCCAATTTTGTATCATGTTTACTAGCTCCCCAATTTGCAAACCACAAACTAGTATTTTCTCCATTCCCTACTTCCACTTCTGAATTTATATAAAAAAACTCCAATAATTTTTTTATTTCTTTCCAGAAATAGGAGTCTTCCTTGCAATTTTTATTTAGTTCTTCTTTTGATAAATCACTCACTAAATAATTCCAGTTTAGTCCTTCTTTGCTATTGAAAAATTTCCAAATCCATTTTATTAATAATGCATTATTAAATAACTCTAGATCCATTACCCCTAACCCCCCTACTTCTTTTGGCCTACAAATCTTTTTCCATGAGACCATATTTAACCCCTTCTCTTTATTTCCCCTCCATAAAAAATTCCTTCTAATTTTGTCAATTTCCTTAATTACCCAAACTGGAAATTTATATACCATAAAATAGTATATAGGTATGGAAGTTAGAATAGAATTAATTAGTATTAGTCTTCCTCCAATACTTAGCAATGATCCTTTCCAGCCTTGCAATTTGGCCTCTATTTTCTCAATTATTCTTCTATACTCTTCTCTCTTAGGTTTTTGGTAGTGCAAATTATAACCTAAGTATTTAAATGGTAATTCTGCCATAGGACATCCAATTTCCTCTTGTATCTCCTCCACATTTACTTCTCCTCCATTGATAATTGCAAATTCTGATATTTGATAATTTATTTTCAAACCTGACACCTCAGCAAAAGTATTTAACACATGTTTCAATCTTCTAACCTGAGTTATATCTGGCTTGATCATATAAAGGCTATCATCTGCATACATTAATGCAATTTGACCCCTCCCAATTGGTCTTTCTATAAAATTATTTAATACCAGTATTTCTATCATTCTTGCTAATGCATCCATTCCCAATATGAATAGATAAGGGGAGAGTGGGTCCCCTTGTCTGACACCTCTTCTCATATGAATATTTTTACCAGGGTGACCATTGAGGAGTACTTTTGCAGCCCCTTGTAACACATTATTTTTTACCCATTTTTTCCATGTATTTCCAAATCCCCTCACCTCCATAATATTCAGGATAAATTCCCATCCTATAGTATCGAAAGCCTTTTGCACATCTGCCTTGAAGATCAATAAAGGCTTATTATTGTATACTGAATAGTGCATGGACTCCCTTGCAAATATATAACATTCCGCAATTTTTCTTCCTTTTATAAAACCAAGTTGATTGGGCCTAATTAATTTGTTTATAATTTTTTGCAGCCTATTTGCCAGAATTTTGGATATGATCTTCTGCATACTCGAAATAAGACTAATTGGCCTAAAGTCCCTGGCCAGTCTTGCCCCTTCTTTTTTGGGTATGAGGGTGATATATGAGATGGCAAAAGGTCCCATTCCCTCTTCCTGATTATGCTCTCTAATTATCTCATATACCTCACTTCTCAGGAGATTCCAAAACTCTTTAAAGAACTCGCCATTAAAGCCATATGGACCAGGTGATTTGTCTGTCTTCCACTTTTTTATTACAAAATCTACCTCTTCTATGCTTATTTCTTCTGTCATACTGGCCAGATCAATTGGCATTTCTCTTGAGAATAACCTTGAGAGGTCAACCTTGGTTTCTCCTATTTCTGGCTTTTTTCCAATTAAGTCCCTGTAAAATGTAAATAATGTTGGGGAATATCCCCGGCCCCGGGCCCGCGCAGCGGATATGTAGGCCCGGTCCGATTCCCCGATTCCCGAGATCACGCCACGACTTCGATGGTACGATGCAAATAGAAGGTTAGATCCATACCAGTTCCAAATTGATGGAACACGAAGGGTTGATCGCTGCCTCCTATTCCTTCGGTCACGTTGGTGACTTTACGCGCGTCCCATACCGTGCGTCCTTCACCGTTCGTTCCCGTTCTTCGATCCTTCGGTTCGATCACAACGGAGAGCCCCAAGTGTTGCTCCTCCACACGTATCCACCTTGAGTCGGAAGACGCCGGACACGGATACACCTGCCTAGACGATGTATCGGTGCACTTGCTTGATCTCGATCGATTCTCTATTAATCTCTCTTCGTGCATTTTCACTCACAAAAGATCAAATCTGAATTTGCTCTTTTCTTGTGTCTTGGGCAGAATATTGCTTTGAATTACTTCTGAATTCCTTAGTGAAGATGAGAGAGAAAATCCTATTTATACCTAATAGGATAAGGATTAGCCAAAAGGCATGTATATCCAATATACACCCTTTCACACAGAAAACTGTATGAACCTGTTCAGTATTCTGTCCAGACGAAATTGATAAATTTCTCTGACAGAAAATCAACCAACACGAAACTTGTAGATAATATTATTATCTACTCAACCCAATTTGGCCCAGCCCAATTGGAGTTCGTATGCAAAAGTTATGACTGTTTTACTAACTGTATGTCATACTGTTGCACCCTTTCGGTATTTCACAGAAACGACACTTATACTTCGTTCATATGAAATATATTTCTATATGAAGGTTGTAGATACTCTCATTATCTATCTAACCCAATTTGAACCATTCTAATTGGATTTTCCCACTGAAAGTTATGGCCACGAATGTACGACTACATTCGTTTATCCTTGTGTACACTTTTACGGTTGATCCGAAACTGTATTTCTTTCAAATAATACATTAGCCTTATCCTTTTGCTGAAATACCTCTGTTTGATTTTCATCTTCCAGGATTGGTATCATGAGTTTAGATTTTTTTATAGATGCATATCTATGAAAAAAGTTGGTATTTGACCCACTGGAACTTGGCTCTTTGCCGCCAGTAATCCTCTATTTCTTGCAATATTTCTAATAATCTCCTCTTTAATATGGCTTTAAACCATTTTTCAAAATTATTTAGCTCTCTCTCTTCTTGCTTGATTTCAATCCATTCTAAGATTTTTTGGCTGTTTTCCATATGTTTACTTGAGTTTTGTTTTTTGTTTTTATCCCATCTCCTTAATTTCTGTCCCAATTCTTGCAATTTCTCATAAAACTCTATCATTGTTTTTGTCTGAGTTGCTGACAGATGTTCCTCTATGATGAGTTTTGCTTCTTTATTTTTCAACCAATAATTTTCAAACCTAAATCCATGAAATACAGGAAAATTACTGTGTGCTTCATACATTACTGGATTATGATCAGAACATGTATTTGTTTTGGCAAATTGGCTGTACTGGGGGAATTTCTGTGCCCAGTCTAAATTGAAAATGAATCTGTCAATTCTTGCTTTTGCAATTGAATTTGCCCATGTATATGTTCTTCCTTGCAGAGGTGGGTTGATAAGATTGTGTGTGTTGATGAACTGAGTAAACAGTTGGGCTTCCTCCCAATTTCTCCTGTTGTCTCCTGTTCTTTCATCTGTTTGGGCAATGAGATTGAATAATCCTTGAATTATCCATGGTATATGGGTTTGACTCGCAATAGCACTTAATTCCTCCATGAAATTCCGTTTGTCATTATAAGTTTGTGGTCCATATACCCCAGTGATTTGTAATTCACTATTGTCCTATTTGCAGGTTAAGATGATTGTTATTGAATGAATCCCTTTATTCAATGTTCTTGATGAAAAATAATTTTCATTCCAGGCCAACATTATTCCACCCGATGCACCTTGGGAATTTAGGGTTTCAAAACCTGATAATCTTGCCCCCACTATTTGCTTATGAATTATATTATTGTATACTTGCAACTTTGTTTCTTGTATACATAGCACATCAATATTCTCTCCTGCTAGACTCCCTCTAACTAGCAATCTTTTCTCTTTAGCCCCCAAACCTCTCACATTCCATGTGAGTATGTTTATTTTCATTGTTTTTGTTTGCATTGATAATATGTTTTTTCTCCCTCTATTTTTTATAAAAATGTTTTAATTACTGTGGATTAGCTAAATTGCTAATCACAGTTTTGATGTTTTCATTTACCATTATCCCTACCTCTTCTAAAGCCTTGTATACATCCTCCTCTTCAATGTATAACTTGGCAGGCAATGATATCAAAAACTCTGAGCCTTTCTTCTCCTTTTCTCTTTTTTTGTTTTTCTTTGCAAATCCATGTGTGATTTCTTGATATTGCACCAATTGAGCCTTATCAGTTACAGAGATGAAAGAGTCTGATTGTTTTTCCAATAATCTCTTACTCCTTCTTGTTTCCTTATTGATACTTTCTTCCCTACACTGAGATTCACTTAAGGACTCCTGATCAATTGGCATCGAATCAATAAGCTCTTTTGATTCTTCAATTAACCTCATTTCTGGGTCATGATATTCAATTCTCAATATCCCCTGATTGCAGGCTTGACTGGGAATGTTACTACTGGCACAAATATAATATTTATTAAGCAACTAAATTTATGATAATTTGTGTTTTATAATTTATTTTGTGGAACTTTAAAACATACTTATGTAAATTAAAACATACTTATGTCCAATAAGCTCTTCTGATTCTTCAATTCTCAATTAACCTCAATTAACCTCATTATGTGGAACTTTAAAACATACTTATTTTTTATTAAAGGAATTTTTGTTGATATTTTAACTAATACAATATTTAATGATTCGACGAATTTGTTATTCTTTTTAATGACACAAATATAATATTTACTAAGCAACTAAATTTATGATAATTTGTGTTTTATAATTTATTTTGGATATATATGTAAATTATCATCAAATAAAAGTAGGCCCACGACTAAGAAAAAATTTATCACAAACTTACATGTAATAATAATGTTGGTCAATGGTCCCCATAACTAAAAAGAAAAAAAAATAGGGATTTTCTTAAAAACTTTAATTCCATCACGTACAAATATTAAAGAAAAGACAATCTTTTTCCTATTTATTATATAAATAAAAGAAAGTTTGACATTTGTTAAAACTTATATCTTTTGTTATTGTCCAATAATACATACATCATAACACAAAATAAAAATTTACGGTTTAAATATTTTGGTGACATTTGTTTCTTTTGAAGTTTAGCTAATAACTAGGACTTTATATTTAGGTCACTGGCTCTAAATATTTTGCTAATAAAATAGAGAGCACATGATAAAAAAATGAAAAATACAAAAACAATTGGTGTATCGAAGAAAAACTTAGCAAAATCTTAACAACTAAGATCAATTTTTTCAAAGAAAAATGCTTGACGATTAGGGTTAGTTGTAAAACATTTCGATCTTGATGCTTGATTTCCTCTAATATCATATTATGCTTGTCATCTTTGGTGAAGTTGGTCCAATTTTACAATCACCCATGGCCACAGATATCAATAAAAATATTAAACGGAAGTAAACAAATGTTTAATTAATACAGTAGATAGAATGTATAAAAATGTATTTTGAAGGTAGTAGATTTATGTGCTTGATACCATGCTTTAAGTATGATTTAAACGCATAAAATGCATGATTTTATGCCATTCTTTAATTGTGCTTGTACTATTATTATATATCTTTTCAGGCTACTGGTACGAATATTCATGCCGCAATGCAGTAATAATGGCATTAGGACCTGTGCCTGCCAAATGCAGTAATTATTGCAAAATATTTGATTGATTTATTTTAGAAGAGAGAGTATTATAGTAAGTAGTACTGTAATCAATCCTTTTGTGCAGAAAGTCTGACAACACCCTACAGAAGCGAACTAAAATTAACAAAAAAGTCATTTTCTCAAATGGAGGTGCGGGGAATCGAACCCCGTGCCTCTCGCATGCGAAGCGAGCGCTCTACCATATGAGCTACACCCCCTTTGACGTTTCTTTTTGTACCTACATCAATTAATATTACGATCCTTTTCTGGTTTCTACTAGTATAAACGAAAAATAAGTGAGATTAAGCCTCAATTATGCCCAGATGTAAATTCCGATTAAATTAGTGTAGGTTATGGCTGATTTTATTTTGGTCGTGGCATTGAGTTTGTAATGATTATTTTTTTGGTTTTGAAACGTCATTCCGTAAATTATTAGGTTGGAATTTGAATTCATATATGTCTTATCGTGAATGCTACAGTGCCTACACCCACAAACAAAACACAATTCACCAAATCACTACGGAAGATATTTTTATGGTAAAAAATTTATGGGAACCACTTGAGTATATGTATATATTTTTTTTCGAAAACACTAGAATTACAGAAACAATGTACCGAATTAGCACCGAAGTGTTAAAATTAGAAATTAGAGGAGATTAAATAGGTGGGTCCCACTTATATTTTACACAAAATTTAAAATCGGGAGGACGTCGGTGATTTGTGTATGGACCCTATCATTGCTGTTTTTTTTTAAGGACACTTGAATGTATTTCTATAAATTATCATTCGGTAACACTTGTGTGGTTTGGGTTTGTAACTGGAACATTTTGTATGTCTTATATCTTTGAAATAAATTTGCTTTTGCCGATTGAACCCGAAATATTTTTCACCACAAATTGAATCATGTTATTATTGCATTGTCATTTTGGACTAAACTACAGGCGTCTTTAATTTTGATGCTGTCATGAATTCGGAACGTAACGTATGAATGAAACGAATCTTTAACAATTATTATGTTTTGCGAATTTACCCTCATGCCCTCCAAAAAGAGATGTATTATACAAAACTTGATAGTTGCTTGTGCTTGTATGTGTGGAAACAAATATTAATTGCGATTTTGGCTGTCATATCCATTTTCATGAACATTCTAACTTTGTCATTAAAATAAGGCCAAATTTCATATGTATCCCTACAAAATCCAACAATTTCACGTATACCCCTGCAAACTGAGAAATATCATGAATACCCCTACAAAACAATTAAAATTTCATGAATATCCCTACAAAACCTCTGAAATATCATGAATGCCCTTGCCGTTAATGGCCTGTCAAGAACCGTTAGAAAAATTATAAATCTGTTTTTTTCATCAATATAATTTCACATGAAATGACCATTATGCCCTTGCCAATTATTATTACTTAGATTCACAAAATTTAGATAACATAAGAATATGTTAAGAAATCTGTTAAATATTGAATTAATTTCTTTCCAAATTTTTTTGCCTTTCTTTTCCAAATTCTTTCTCCAAATTTCAACTATTCTTTTCCAAATTTACCTAATGCCCCAGGTGACTTTGCCACTCTATTCGAACTATTCTTTCAGAAATTTTGCAAATATATTGAGAACTAATAATCACGCCGCCTCAGGTGATTCTTTTAGATCTCTTTTTTCCGAAATATCACAAATATTGAAAATTTTGTGAACTCAGTAGAATTTCTGAAAATTATTTTGTGCTTATTTTTGTGCTTATCGTTTTCAGAAAATTATTGTTTTTTCGAGATCTCAAAATTGTTATTTTGTAATACTTTGTAGACAATGGAAACAAGTTCAACCTTTAAATTGAGAGTGAAGTATGGCGGCTACTTCAAATCTATCAAGAACACGAATCGACTTAACTATCAGTATGGAAGGCAAAAAACATTGTTTGTGAATGTATCACATTACAATATTGTCGAGTTATGGGAAGAAGTGAATGAGTTGTTTCCGTGGAATTCAAATCAGAATATGTTGCTTTATTATTTGGACAAAAATGCCGCACAACAATCTTTTGTTCCACTTGCTACGGAGACTCATTTCGAATCAATGATTCAAATGCATGATGAGAAAAAAAATGTGGTAATTTATGTCACCAACAAAGAATTACCCGTTCTTCTAACTAGTGCAAGTGGTAATACTAGAGAAGAGACCGAAAAGGATGATGGGGATGAGCGAATTACTGACGAAGAATCAGATTATTGTGGAAGTGAGAGTAGCTATCATAGCATGCATAGTAGTGAAGCGGAAGACCAGCAAGAAGACGAGCAGATTTTGCTCGAAAGCGAGGCGTATCAGCACGACAAAAACAACCCCAAAATTGAGGTGCATTCTAAATTTCCAGATGCAAGTAGTTTTCGACGAGCATTAGCACATTACGCCGTTACGAATGGTTTCGAGTATAGAGTTAAGAAGAGCGATAAAAAAAGAGTGACAGCAATATGCGCGATGAAAGGTTGTAGTTGGAGGATCCATGCATCTATTTTGCAAGATAATATCACATTTGAGGTAACACTTATACTATTTGCTTCATGTTACTTGAATAAATTGATTTAAATTAAGTTTTGATAATTGAGAGATTGACCATCTACTATGTATGTGCAATTTATAGGTGAAAACATTACAGCCAAAACATACATGCTCCAATGTTAACAAATGTGGGAATAAATTAGCTACACAATATTGGATTTGTGATAGGGTTGTTGATTGGCTAAGAAAAGAAGGGGACTTGTCAGCAAGTGTTCTTCGTAATAAATTGAGGGATCAATTTGGTTTAGAAATATCGTATTTGAGGGTGTTTCGAGGGAAAGAGTTAGCCATGAGTGAGATTCATGGAAAATGGGAGGACTCATACACAAGGATGTATGACTTCAAAGCGGAGTTGCTCAGAAAAAATCCAGGTAGTAAGGTTGCGATCAAAACCGTTGAACAAAACAATAAACATCACTTCCAACGAATGTTTATTGCACTAGGTGCTTGCACGACGGGTTTCTTGCAAGGTTGTAGACCTTACCTCGGTCTTGATGGATGCCATTTAAAGGGTAAATTCAAAGGGATTCTTGCTTCTGCTACCGCTATCGATGGAAATAGTGGCATGTTTCCGGTGGCATATGGAATACTAGAATCTGAAAACATAGAATCATGGAAATGGTTCTTGGAAGCGCTAAAGGAAGCAATTGGAACACCAGAAGGTTTAGTCCTTTCATCGGACATGCAAAAAGGCTTAATTGAAGCTGTTGCTACAGTGTATCCCTTTGTTGAACATCGGGAGTGCATGAGGCATTTATATAGCAACTTCAAAAAGAAGTTTCATGGCGATTTTTTTAAGTTTGCTCTATGGAATGCGGCGCGAACATACTCACCAAAGCAGCACGACGATATTATAAACCAAATCAAAAGTGCTTCTCCAGATGCCGCTGCATATCTTGTTCGAGAGCATAGCAAGTTATGGAGTAGAAGCCAATTTGGTACATTGGCAAAGTGTGATTACCTCACTAACAACATCGCCGAAACATTTAACTCGTGGATTTCCGAAACAAGGAATAGACCGGTGTTGGATTTGCTCGACAACATAAGGCAGAAGATAATGCTCAAATTTGAGCAAAGAAGACATGCTTCAAGGCGATGGAGAGGTCAATTGGTTCCTGTTGTGGCTCGGTACATCCGAAATCTTTCCATGGTACGATTAATTTTTTATTACTTTCTGCAATATCATTTCCAATGTAATATAATTCATGTATCATGTAGGATGTTGGTCCATATGTTGTGCACAGAAGTACAAAAACTTCTGCCGAGGTTGAAGGTTTAGGACATAGATGCGAGGTCCTACTAGACAAGAAGACATGCTCTTGTAGGGTGTGGCAAGTAAAGGGACTTCCATGCATACATGCGGTTGCATTTATTTGTAGTATGAGAGGTGCAAAATGGGAGGATTATGTCGATTCGTATTTTACTGTTGAAATGCTCAAGATTGCTTATGCCATGGAAATTCCACCAATGGAAGGAAAAGAAGAATGGTTGCGAGATCAATCAGAAGTTAAGCTTTGGCCCCCTATTTTAAGAAGGCCACCAGGAAGACCGTGCAAAAATAGAATAAAGGCACATGACGAACCAAAACGACGACACAAATGCAAACGATGTGGGATGTTCGGGCACCGTGCTTCAAAATGTAAAAATGACGTCTCCAATTTTACGGTGCACAATTATGAAGGCACCTCGCAACAAGGATTGGATGTTTCGGGCAGCAAGGAAAAGACAGCCAAAAGATCTAAAAAATCATGCCCGTCAAAACAATATTTCAATAGCATGCAGACTTGAACAATGTTTTGGTGTATCTTTCATTTTTACTAGTTTTTTGACGATTTGTAGTGTAGTTGAATTGTTTAGAGATGTTTATTAGTATGAAAAAATAAAGATAATTTGAAGTTTTTCATGTTGATTCATTAATAGTAGTTGAATTAGTGTAATCATTATTGATTGAATATTTGAATTAATCTGGAATTTTCGTTCATTTCTATTATTATAATTTACATATATGCAATACTGATTTTAGAGTTTACAAATTACATCCAATCCAAAAGTAAGTATTGATAAATGTAGCATATTTATTTTGATGAAATATGTCTCTAGGCTTTCATTACATGAAATGATATATAGTTTGATACAATTTGATGGCATATCACTTGAAAATGCAACATTACCTTTTTTCCTCATTTTGTGTCCATTTCTGAATGGCCGGAGTGGACATATGTGTTTAGGTTTCCATAACTACATGAGAAGAGATATAATCAAAAGATATTGTATTCCTTATATACTTATTTACTTATTTACTTGAAGGGTAAAGTTGGAAAAGCAAAAACTAACTCTAATCTTAACATTTGTTTAACAGATTTCTAATTAGGAGGGCATGTATGAAATTTTAATTGTTTTGTAGGGGTATTCATGATATTTCTCGGTTTGTAGGGGTATACGTGAAATTGTTGGTTTTTATAAGGATACATATGAAATTTGGCCTTAAAATAAAGTAAGGACAAACACATTAATTCAAACTGCATCTTTATTAGGGTCCAAAATAAATATAAATGCAAATAACATAATTAATATTTACAAATATAAAAAACTGACAAAAAATGTCAAAAAATATTTTAGAACATTATAAATATTTGAGATTATAAAAACATAATATCTAAAATGATATATCTAAAATATTTCTTCGAAAAATATAATTTTTATTCACGAAATAAAATACTTATAGATGTATCATTTTATAAAATTTGAAATATTTTTAGTATGCATACATTTTTTAAAAAAATATCTCACGTCATTTAAGAAAATCATATAAAGATGTATGCCTATTAAAAATAGTTCATAGTTTATAAAATGATATATCTAAAAGTATTTTATTTCGTAACAAAAAATTATATTTTCGAAGAAATATTACATGTAAGTATAAGTATGTATTAAATTTTCATTCTCTTGCCAATGGGCTCATGGCCCAGTGGTTGGGTGTGAGACATAAAAATCTTATGTTGTGAGAGGTTGTGGGTTCGAGTCTCATTGGCACCAATGGATGGAGGACCACCGAGCCTTCTCCATTTTACTCGTTTTTTTAAATTTTCATTCTCTTAATTTATGAAATTAATCAAGCACAATAATCTCAAAAGATAAATTAAATATTGGGTTTTTATATATATTATGTTTTTATAATCTCAAATATTTATAATATTATTGTCATTTTTTAATATTTTTTAATATTGATTATGTTTCAAAATATTTGCGATTAATGAAATTTAGCATTTGCATTTATATTTTTTGGGATGCTAATAAGGGTGCAATATGGAAGAACATATTAAAGAAAGAACAAAACTTTCTTTTTTGTAAATATCGTGGTCATTAAAGTAACTCATTAATATTTATATACTTTGATCTGATAATTAGTAGAAAAATAAAATACATATATATTTTTTTCTTTTTTTACCCAAATAACGTTAAGATGTGTTTTTTTTGCTTGGATAAGACTAGTATATTTAGTTGTTTACCCTTAATTAGTTTGTCAAAATAATTTGAATTAAAAAAAAAAATAATTAGTTGTCACCAATATTTACTAAAAAATCAATACTAAAAAATATAACATATAAAATCTTAACATACAAATACATAATAACAACTTTAAAATAACAATGTTTTAAGCAAAACATTTTAGTCGTGTGTAAATGCTTGCGTGCATCACACAATTTTTGTTTTTTGTATTGTTGTTGTTGTTGTTGTTAATAATAATAATAGTAATAATAATAATAATCGAAATGGACTTTTTTTTATTGAAATCAACTTTTTTTGCTGTTTATTTAAATTTTAAATCCAACTTTTTTTGGCTGATATCGTCCAATATCAACTTTTTTCATTCAAAATCAATTGATTTTCTTTGCTGATTTCGTTCAAAATCATGTTCAAATTACTTCACAATTTTCACTCAAGTGTTTTTCATTACACCATTTTGCTTCATTTTTTAATCTACTTGTAATTTTTTAATTTTTTCTTTAGGTTGTAATTTCTTTTGACTTTTACTCTCTTTCATTAATCCACACCTTATTTCTCGTAGATTATTACGGTTGGATTGAATTTTTTTTGTTAATTTGAATAATTTCTAGTAATAAATTTTCTGTTCATTATTATATTCATTAATTTTGTACTGTTCATAATTCTGTGAATTAACCGTGAATTTAAATATTTTAATTTTTTAATTGTTAATCGTCACTGATTTGTGGTTTATTTTTTAATTGTTAATCGTCTGAAAATTATGTATTTGCTTATTATATGTTCGTTTGTTAATTAATTTTTCAAGGGGGTTTCTTTTAACCACGTTACGCCATGTGACAAAAATAAGGGTAAAAAAAAGACGCGGTCGAAAAAATAGACGAGCGATCGTTTTTTACGGACAACGCCTAATAGAGTCCAATATATCTTTCCGTTTTCAAATTTAGCGAGTTGTTTTTATATCTTTGACCTTCATATTAATGCCTTTCTCCCGTCATATTTATATCTTTTTACAATGAAAAATATAAATAACAACATATTGTTATTCACAGTGTAGAAAAAATGTATAAATTACAAATATTTACATTCCTTTAATCTATAATATGGAAAAAATTTAAATAATAGTAAAAAAGTATAAATAACAATATATTTTTCCATATTAAAAAAACATAAATAATAATATTAGATATAAATAACAATAGACCTTTAATTCATCAATATAAAATTGGAGTTGAATGTTAATTGGGGATGTATTGAATCTTAGTTTTGTGGCAATTAGTAAATTCCCTATAAATATATTTACTGTATTTGCATTGACAATTTCCTGGTATAAAAAAATCAATAAATATAAAATTTGCTAATATAATGGGTAATGGGGTATTAATTGATAAAAAAAACTCTAGGTCTACATGAATAAAACCAGAAATACCACAGAAGAGGTTCATATAGTATTAATATATAGGTAGGCCCCACTTTTATTTATTACCAAAAATGTAATTCGGGGTTTAATTAACTCCTGTAATCCTATCATTTTTGGGAAAATATATTTGACCTCCAAAACTCACTCAAATATTTTTCTTGCGTTCAATCGAGAGTGTTTTTTTAAATGGATTGATTAGATTCTTAATAAATGGTTAAATTGATGAATTCAATTAAATAGTCTAGTCAATCCATTTAAACACTCTTGATTGATGCATCAATGATGTTTGAGCTATGTTGCACGGATACGGATACGGATATCGTATCCGACATGATATATATACGACGATACGGCAATTTTCGAAAAAACATAGAATACAATACGCCTATTATATATAATATTTTATTATTTTATTAATTACAATTTATATATTTAATATTTTTATGTATTATATATTTGACATAATATATGCTAAAAATTTGTTTTTAAAGAAATAACTTTATATTAAGTAAATTTTTATTATATTTAATTATATATACTTATATGTATTACTCGTTTATTTTGATTTCAAATTTATTTTTTTATTTTTCAAGTATATTTATATATATGTTAGAAGTATCCGAGAAGTATCCGTTAATATTTCAAAATCAAATATTTGGATACGCCAAGTGGAGTATCCGATACATATCCGACGAGTATCGGTATCCAATATGATACGACTTGATTTTTAAAGTATCCACGTAACATAGTGTTTGAGTGAGTTTTGGAAGCCAATTATATAATCCTTTTTTATTCATGCATAAAGCATTCAATTCAAAAGGAATCATTAGTGAATAATGATACAATGCCAATATTAATTTCAATCATAAAAGATATTAATTAAGAACATAATAATTACCATACTTGTTAACTTAAAAACCTTTGTAACTATTTATTCCCATATTTGTTAATTATGTTTTTTAATTGACTATTAAAAATGTTAATTGCCATACTTTGTGATCAATTGCTTACAAAATGTTAGTTTTGTTTTGGGGAATGCTTGAATCACCGAATTCATCCACATAATTATCCCCGAAATAATATTTTATATACAAAAAATAATAAATACAGGTGGGACCCACTTTGCAATGCATATACAAATTTCAGTATCGGGCTTCATTCGGTGAAATAGTTCTGTAGATGAAGCATTTTTGGTTTTAAAACAATAATATTATGCACTCCACACTTAATCTCCCCAATCTACCCTAACCTGATAATTAATTCTTAAATTTCTTAACTTGCTTATTATATGCATTAATTATTCATTAATAACATTCTATATATATTAGTGCGGGGTGAATGTGGGTTCTAATCTACAGGGTGCATAATATCATTGGTTTTTAAATTGTCAGTTAAATTAGCAACATATCTCGAGTCATCAAATTTATTGGTAGTTATTCTACATGCATGGTAATTATTGCATTTATACATTTTTCATACATGGTAATTATAAAGATATTTTGAGTCATTAATATCATATAATTTCTTAAATAAATTAAATTTTTCCATAATCTTTTTCATAATTATCACTGGTAATTCTCAAATCAATTATTAATTTGCTTATAATAATATTAATTGTTGAGATATAATATCAATTGTTAATTAATTGAATTATAATATTATTATTAATTATTATTGTAACTGTGAATTGAAATATATTAATTGCACTGTTAATTAAATTATAATGAACTGTTAATCGAAAATTTGTTAATTCCATTAGAAAAATTTGAGGCAAATAAGGTACACAAATTAATATCATAACATGCTAATTTAATCATCAAGGTGTGTGGGAGATTTTCAGGAGCATTGTATAATTTCTCTTATTTTTTATCCTGAGTCTTGACCCTATTTGACCATGCATTTTCAACGAGTCCAAAAACATTCCATAAAAAACCCCTCAATTCCTTCCCTTCTCTCCACTCCAGTCTCACCTTCCCCCCTCCCCCAACTATAAATTGGTCTCCTCTCGCCCAAAACCCTCAAGCCTCGAACAACAATCTGAACACAAGAGACCGAAGCAAGCAATGTCCCCATTTCTCCTCCTCTTACTAACCATCTCTCTCTTCCAACCGCCCGTCTCCCATTGCACAGCTAAAAACCACTCAAAATTCTCCGAACCCAAAAAGCTAATATTCGTTCTCGCCGGGCAATCGAACATGGCTGGTCGAGGCGGCGTGCAAGGAAATCATTGGGACCATGCAGTCCCAATTGAATGCCAACCCACTCAAGCGATCCAACGGCTGAACAGAGCAGGATCGTGGGAGGAGGCACGAGAGCCGTTGCATCGGGATATCGACGTTGCTATGGCTTGCGGTATTGGACCTGGCATGACATTTGCTAATGCAGTGAGGTATTCTATTCTCTCAAATATTATCTATTTTCTTTTTGGGAAATTTACAAATAACCCCCTAACTTTTCTTGAATTTACATAAAACCCCTAACTTTTGAGAAACTCCAAAAAAACCCCTACATACAAGGTTTTCTTTTCAATTACCCCCCTAAAGGGGTATTTCATGGTATTGCAATTTTTTTGGACCAAAATATCCTTCTATTTTTCATCTTTAAATTTAATAAACATATTTTTGTATTATTTTATTAATTTAATTATTAATTTAAAATCACTATAAAATCACTAAAATAAAAATAGTTATTACAAAACGAGATGCTAAAATTAAAATAGTTAAATTAAAATTAGCGACAATATTATTTTAATCCTAGTTTTAATTTTCATACATTAATTGTTAATTTGGCAAGAAAAATTATTCAGTAACTATTTTTATTAATAACTATTTAACATTAAAATTAAATACTAGAATAATATTAATTTGTCAAGATATTTCCAAGAATATTTTTTATATCATATTTTTATTTAATTTTAGTTTTCTATGATAAAATATATATTAAATAAAAGATTAAAATTATGTATATGACATATAGTTTTTTAAAATTAGTATATGTTAAAAAATATTTATAGCGATTTTAAATTAATAAAATAATACAAAAATATGTTTATTAAATTTAAAGATGAAAAATAGAGGGGTGTTTTGGTCCAAAAAAATCGCAATACCATGAAATACCCCTTTAGGGGGGTAATTGAAAAGAAAACCTTGTATGTAGGGAGGGTTTTTGGAGTTTCTCAAAAGTTAGGGTTTTTTTTGTAAATTCAAGAAAAGTTAGGGGGTTATTTGTAAATTTCCCTTTTGGGTCTTTTAATTTACTATTTGGAACAGTTATCCAGCAAAACAAACAGGGTGGGGAGCAATAGGATTGGTACCATGCGCAGTGGGCGGTACCAGTATCGGGCAGTGGGCACGTGGCACAATTCTATACAATCAGATGATTAGAAGAGCCAATAGTGCTTTGACAAGTGGTGGAGGAATGATTGGGGCGGTACTTTGGTACCAAGGCGAGAGCGATACCGTTAAAAGAGAAGATGCCGAATTATACCGTACCAGACTGGAGAGATTTATCAATGATATTCGAATGGATCTCGGCATGCCAAATTTGCTATTTATCCAGGTTAAGTAGAAATTCTAAAAATTATATATTTGAGAGATAATATAATCATAGCAGTACATACTTCTTTTTAAAATTATTTAGTTCGAATCTTTAATATAGGTTGCATTGGCGTCTGGAGACGGGCCGTATACAGAAACTATAAGGAAGTGTCAAAAAGAAATAAAATTACCAAATGTAAAATATGTGGATGCGATGGGCTTAGAACTAGAAAAAGACCATCTCCATTTAACAACGCGATCTCAAGTTCAGCTCGGTAAAATGCTCGCCAGCTCGTACCTAAATTCTGGTACAAAAATAAACTAGATACTACATATCATTGTTAATTACTTAATTATTTATTAAGTTTTGATATGTTAGAAAGAAAAGAAGGGAATACTAAATTTTTCGATTTACTTTTTTTTTTTCCTCAGAAAATATTAGGATTTGTTCAGAACAAAAAAAATGAAGTATTAGAATTCAAATTATTATTTGCATGTTTCTCTTTGCGCCTGATCCTGTTTTTCAGATTTATTTTTTGTGTTTTGACCTCAATTCTCTGAATTTTCGGACGTTTTACTTAACCATAGCAAAATTATGACAAACTGGTACAAATTGAATACCGACCTCTAGTGGTACCAAAATCAAACTGGTATGGTATTAAAATATTACAGACTAATACATGATAAATAATATAATTTCTGTTAATTCATCTTCTCTGAAATCATATTTTATGCATGGTGAATATAGGTAATGAATATGACGATTCGTCGAACAAATCCTCTAACAAGACTAAGTTCAAACTTCTAACTGTGTTACTAATCTTCATGTATCTTGACCAAACCCTAGTTTTGTGATATTTAAAGTAAGGATTGTAATTTTTTTTTTGTAAAAAATGGTAAATTGCCTAGTATCCATTTGGGCATCATAGTAGAAATTACCGAGTTTAGGATTTCATGAATTCATTGTAAAATATATGTTAAATGGAAAAAAATAAGGTATTTTGTTTTTCAATTCAAAACGATTGCTTCTCTTATTTTGTAATATATTTCAAAATGAAAATGTTTTATTTGATTTAGTTTGAATTGAACAAAAAAACAAAAAAAAACAACAACAATAACAACAATCATATTAATGGGCCAAAACTTGCTAGCTCAAGCGGTCAGGCATCCACTCATATTTCAAAGAAGTCATAAAATTCAAAACTCGAAGAAGCTAATAAGAATAGATGAGAGACAAAGAACCCACTCTATATAATAAAAATGAAAATAAAAATAATAACTTGGTGAAAACAAACCAATAAGTAAATAACACATCCAAAGGACCAAAACTATAATTTTCTTGATCTAACAAAGGGTTGACTGTGCTTTTTAACATTGTGTGCGTCAAGTACGACAGCTCGGTCGAGGCCTCTAAGAACGTATTTTGCGCACTCGCGAGGTGGTGTATCTGTGTGTTTGGGGGGGGGGGGGGGGGGAGGGGATTTGTTATCGGGCTGAAGACGAGCCTGATAAATAAGAATTTAGGGAAAGTTACATCAGATTACGAAACTCAAGGCCGTGTCTCTACGAGTTCGCTGGTCCGCTTTTCTTTGTTGTATCTTCGAAGATTTTTGATTGTTTGTTTTTTCGTGATGAGTCGGTTGTTGCTTTCCATCCTCAAACGATCTTTATTTTTTGTTTTTTTTGACTATTTTTTATTATATGGTTTTGGTTTACTGTTTCTTCAATGTTCTCAATGTGATTCTTTGCCCTAATTTATGGGATTCGTCTGATATTGCTCATGTCTTTCGCTCTACTTTGTCTTTGTGTTTCTTCTATCTTCTGATTTTGCGTAGGCAAGAGGTTAATAACTAATTATGGATATTCTAAATTCTCAATTATTGTGGTTGAGATCGTTGTGCCGGTATTTGGTATAATTACGGGTACCGGTACAGCTCTGTTGTGAGATTAGTGTGGCATGGAAAAAATTGATTTCATTTGAGTTCACTGAGAAGTGTTCGATTTGACCAGACTATTATTGCCTTTAACGCTTTGAATAGTTCAAATAACGAGTATTTAGATCATTTGTATCATATCATTTATTACGTAACTTTTCACCAAATTTTACAAACACTAAGAAATTTTGTTTTTCGATTGATAACATTCTTTTAAAGCTCTGAGGAGTACAAAAAACGTAATTTTGAGATGTATTGGATCGAATCTTTTACTACATAAGTTTCACCAAATTGTACAAACACTAAGAAAGTTTTCGTTTCGATTCATAGCAATCTTTTAACGCTTTAAGGAGTTCAAATAGCGTGTTTTTAGATCATTTGTATCGTATCTTTTACTACGTAACTTTTCACCAAATTTTACAATCACTAAGAAAGTTTATTTTTCGATTAAAAACAACCTTTTGACGCTCCGAGGCGTCCAAATAACGTGTTTTTGAGAATGTTTGGATCGAATCATTTACAACGTAACTTTTCCCCAAATTGTACAAACACTAAGAAATTTTTCGTTTCGATTCATAACAATCTTTTTACACTTTGAGGCGTTCAAATAACATGTTTTTAGATCATTTATGTCGTATCTTGTACTACTTAAATTTTCACCAAATTTAACAAACACTAAGAAACTTTGTTTTTCGATTCATAACATTCTTTTAAAGCTCCGTGGAGCACAAATAAGGTGTTTTTGAGATGGTTTGGATCGAATTTTTTACTACGTAACTTTTCACCAAATTGTACAAACATTAAGAAAGTTTTCTTTTCGGTTCATAGCAATCTTTTTACACTTTGAGGCGTTCAAATAACATATTTTTAAATCATTTATGTCGTATCTTGTACTACATAAATTTTAACCAAATTTAACAAACACTAAGAAAGTTTGTTTTTTGATTCATAACATTCTTTTAAAGTTCTGAGGAGTCCACATAAGGTGTTTTTTTAGAAGATTTGGATCGAATCTTTTACTAAGTTATTTTTCACCAAATTGTAAAAATACCAAGAAAGTTTTCTTCTCGATTCATATTAATCTTTTTACGATTTGAGTAGTTCAAATAACGTGTTTTTAAATCATTTGTATCGTATCTTTTACTACACAATTTTTCACCAAATTTTACAATCACTAAGAAAGTTTGTTTTTCGATTCATAACAATCATTTGACGCTCCGAGGCGTCCAAATAACGTATTTTTGAGATGGTTTGGCTCGAATATTTTACTACGTAACTTTTCACCAAATTGTACAAACACTAAGAAAGTTTTCATTTCGATTCATAGCCATCTTTTTACGCTTTGAGGAGTTCAAATAACGTGCTTTTAGATCATTTAGATGACATCTTATACTACATAAATTTGCACCAAATTTTACAAACACTAAGAAAGTTTGTTTTTCGATTCTTAACATTCTTTTAAAGCTCCGAGGAGCACAAATAAGGTGTTTTTGAGATGGTTTGGATCAAATCTTTTACAACGTTACTTTTCACCAAATTGTACAAACACTAAAAAAGTTTTCTTTTCGGTTAATAGCAATCTTTTTACGCTTTGAGGAGTTCAAATAACGTGTTTTTAGATCATTTATGTCGTATCTTTTACTACATAACTTTTCACCAAATTTTACAATCACAATGAAAGTTTGTTTTTCGATTCATAACAATCTTTTGACGCTCCAAGGCATCCAAATAACGAGTTTTTGAGATGGTTTGGATCGAATCATTTACTACGTAACTTTTCACCAAATTGTACAAACACTAAGAAAGTTTTCGTTTCGATTCATAAAAATCTTTTTACGCTTTGAGGAGTTCAAATGACGTGTTTTTAGATCATTTGTATCTACCTTTTACTACATAACTTTTCACGAAATTGTACAAACACTAAGAAAGTTTGTTTTTCGATTCATAAAAATCAATTGACGTTCCGAGACATCCAAATAACGTGTTTTTGAGATGGTTAGGATCGAATCTTTTACTACGTAACTTTTCACCAAATTGTACAAACACTTAGAAAGTTTTCGTTTCGATTCATTGCAATCTTTTAACGCTTTGAGGAGTTCAAATAACGTGTTTTTAGATCATTTGTATCATATCTTTTACTACATAACTTTTCCCGAAATTTTACAAACAGTAAGAAACTTTTATTTTCGATTCATAACATTCTTTTAAAGTTCAGAGGAGTCCAAATAAGGTGTTTTTGAGATGGTTTGGATCGAATCTTTTACTACGTAACGTTTCACCAAATTGTACAAACACCAAGAAAGTTTTCGTTTCGATTCATAGCTATCTTTTTACGCTTTGAGAAGTTCAAATAACGTGTCTTTATATCATTTGTATCGTATCTTTTACTACATAACTTTTCACCAAATTTTACAATCACTAAGAAAGTTTGTTTTTCGATTCATAACAATCTTTTGACGCTCCGAGGCGTCCAAATAACGTGTTTTTGAGATGGTTTGGATCGAATCTTTTACTACGTAATTTTTCACCAAATTGTACAAACACTAAGAAAGTTTTCGTTTCGATTCATAGCAATCTTTTTACGTTTTGAGGAGTTCAAATAACGTGTTTTTCGATCATTTATATCATATCTTATACTACATAACTTTTCACCAAATTTTACAAACACTAAGAAATTTTGTTTTTCGATTCATAACATTATTTTAAAGCTCCGAGGAGCACAAATAAGGTGTTTTTGAGATGGTTTGGATCGAATCTTTTACAACGTAACTTTTCACCAAATTGTACAAATACTAAGAAAGTTTTCTTTTCGATTCATAGCAATCTTTTTACGCTTTGAGGCGTTCAAATAACATGTTTTTAGATCATTTGTATCATATCTTTTACTACATAACTTTTCACCAAATTTTACAAACACTAAGAAAGTTTGTTTTTCGATTCATAACATTCTTTTTAAGCTACGAGGAGCACAAATAAGGTGTTTTTGAGATGGTTTGGATCGAACATTTTACTACGTAACTTTTCACCAAATTGTACAAACACTAAGAAAGTTTTCTTTCCGGTTCATAGCAATCTTTGTACACTTTGAGGAGTTCAAATAACGTATTTTTAGATAATTTATGTCGTATCTTTTACTACATAATTTTTCACCAAATTTAACAAGCACTAAGAAAGTTTGTTTTTCGATTCATAACATTCTTTTAAAGTTCGGAGGAGTCCAAATAAGGTGTTTTTGATATGATTTGGATCGAATCTTTTACTAAGTAATTTTTCACCAAATTGTAAAAGCACTAAGAAAGTTTTCTTTTCGATTCATATTAATATTTTTACCCTTTGAGGAGTTCAAATAACGTGTTTTTAGATCATTTGTATCGTATCTTTTACTACATAAATTTTCACCAAATTTTACAATCACTAAGAAACTTTGTTTTTCGATTCATAACAATCTTTTAACGCTCCGAGGAGTCCAAATAACGTGTTTTTGAGATGGTTTGGATCGAATCTTTTACTACGTAACTTTTCACCAAATTGTACAAACACTAAGAAAGTTTTCGATTCGATTCATAGCAATCTTTTTATGCTAGAAAAAGTTTGTTTTTCGATTCATAACAATCTTTTGACGCTCCGAGGCGTCGAAATAACGTGTTTTGGATATGGTTTGGATCGAATCTTTTACTACGTAACTTTTCACCAAATTGTACAAACACTAAAACAGTTTTCGTTTTGATTCATAGAAAAAATTTTACGCTTTGGGGAGTTCAAATAACGTGTTTTTAGAACATTTGTATCATATCTTTTACTACATAACTTTTCACCAAATTTTACACACACTAAGAAAGTTTATTTTTCGATTCATAACATTCTTTTAAAGCTCCGAGGAGTACAAATAAGGTGTTTTTGAGATGGTTTGGATCGAATCTTTTACTACGTAACTTTTCACCAAATTGTACAAATACTAACAATGTTTCCTCTTTGATTCATTGCAATCTTTTAACGCTTTGAGGAGTTCAAATAACGTGTTTTTAGATCATTTGTATCATATCTATTACTACATAATTTTTCACCAAATTTTACAAACAGTAAGAAAGTTTTCTTTTCGATTCATAACATTCTTTTAAAGTTCTGAGGAATCCAAATAAGGTGTTTTTGAGATGGTTTGGATGGAATCTTTTAGTACGTCACTTTTCACCAAATTGTACAAACTCCAAGAAAGTTTTCGTTTCGATTCATAGCAATCTTTTTACGCTTTCAGGAGTTGAAATAACGTGTTTTTAGATCATTTGTATCGTATCTTTTACTACATAACTTTTCACCAAATTTTACAACAACTAAGAAAGTTTGTTTTTCGATTCATAACAATCTTTTGTCGCTCCGAGGCGTCCAAATAACCTGTTTTTGAGATGGTTTGGATCTAATATTTTACTACGTAACTTTTCACCAAATTGTACAAACACTAAGTAAGTTTTCGTTTCGATTCATAGCAATCTTTTTACGTTTTGATGAGTTCAAATAACGTGATTTTAGATCATTTAGATCATATCTTATACTACATAACTTTCCACCAAATTTTACAAACACTAAGAAAGTTTGTTTTTCGATTCATAACATTCTTTTAAAGCTCTGAGGAGCACAAATAAGGTGTTTTTGAGATGGTTTGGATCGAATCTTTTACATCATAACTTTTCACCAAATATTACAAACACTAAGAAAGTTTTCTTTTCGATTAACATCAATCTTTTTACGCTCTGAGGAGTTCAAATAACGTGTTTTTAGTTCATTTATGTCGTTTCTTTTACACCATAACTTTTCACCAAATTTTACAGACACTAAGATAGTTTGTTTTTCGAATCATAACATTCCTTTAAATCTTTGAGGAGCACAAATAAGGTGTTGTTGAGATGGTTTGGATAAAATCTTTTACAACGTAACTTGTCACCATATTGTACAAACACTAAGAAAGTTTTCTTTTCGATTCATAGCAATCTTTTTACGTTTTGAGGAGTTCAAATATCGTGATTTTAGATCATTTGTATCCTATCTTTTACTACATAACTTTTCACTAAATTTTACAATCACTAAGAATGTTTGTTTTTTGATTTATAACAATCTTTTGACGCTCCGAGGCATCCAAATAACTTGTTTTAGAGATGGGTTGGATCGAATATTTTACTACGTAACTTTGCACCAACTTGTACAAACAATTAGGAAGTTTTCGTTTCGATTCATAGCAATCTTTTTACGCTTTGAGGAGTTCAAATAACGTGCTTTTAGATCATTTGTATCATATCTTTTACTACATAAATTTTCACCAAATTTTACACACACTAAGAAAGTTTGTTTTTGGATTCATAACATTCTTTTAAAGCTCTGAGGAGTACAAATAAGGTGTTTTTGAGATGGTTTGGATCGAATCTTTTACTACGTAACTTTTCACCAAATTGTACAAACACTAACAATGTTTCCTCTTTGATTCATTGCAATCTTTTAACGCTTTGAGGAGTTCAAATAACGTGTTTTTAGATCATTTGTATCATATCTATTACTACATAATTTTTCACGAAATTTTACAAACAGTAAGAAAGTTTTTTTTTCGATTCATAACATTCTTTTAAAGTTCTGAGGAATCCAAATAAGGTGTTTTTGAGATGGTTTGGATCGAATCTTTTACTACGTCACTTTTCACCAAATAGTACAAACTCCAAGAAAGTTTTCGTTTCGATTCATAGCAATCTTTTTACGCTTTGAGGAGTTCAAATGACGTGATTTTTGATCATTTGTATCGTATATTTTAATACATAACTTTTCACCAAATTTTACAATAACTAAGAAAGTTTGTTTTTCGATTTATAAGAATCTTTCGACGCTCCGAGGCGTCCAAATAACGTGTTTTTGAGATGGTTTCGATCGAATCTTTTACTACGTAACTTTGCACCAAATTGTATAAACACTTGGAAAGTTTTCGTTTCGATTCATAGCAATCTTTTTACGTTTTGAGGAGTTCAAATAACGTATTTTTAGATCATTTGTATCGTATCTTTCACTACATAACTTTTCACCAAATTTTACAAACACTAAGAAAGTTTGTTTTTCGATTCATAACATTCTTGTAAGGCTCTGAGGAGCACAAATAAGGTGTTTTTAAGATGGTTTGGATCGAATCTTCTACAATGTAACATTTCACCAAATTGTACAAACACTAAGAAATTTTTCTTTTCGGTTCATAGCAATCTTTTTATGCTTTGAGGAGTTCAAATAACGTGATTTTAGATCATTTATGTCGTATCTTTTTATACAACACAACTTTTCACCAAATTTTACAATCACTAAGAAAGTTTGTTTTTCGATTCATAACAATCTTTTGACGCTCCGAGGCGTCCAAATAACGTGTTTTTGATATGGTTTGGATCGAATCTTTTACTAAGTAACTTTTCACCAAATTGTGCAAACACTAAGAAATTTTTCGTTTCGATTCGTAGAAATTTTTTTACGCTTTGAGAAGTTCAAATAACGTGTTTTTAGATCATTTGTATCATATCTTTTACTACATAATTTTTCACCAAATTTTACACACACTAAGAAAGTTTTTTTTTCGATTCATAACATTCTTTTAACGCTCGGAGGAGTCCAAATAACGTGTTTTTGAGATGGTTTGGATCGAATCTTTTACTACGTAACGTTTCACCAAATTGTTCAAACACTAAGAAAGTTTTCTTTTCGATTCATTGCAATCTTTTTACGCATTGAGGAGTTCAAATAACGTGTTTTTGAGATGGTTTGGATCGAATATTTTACTACGTAACTTTTCACCAAATTGTACTAACATTAAGAAAGTTTCCCCTCGATTCATAGATGTTTAAGATAGTTTATTACGAGTAAAAACCTTTCATAATGTTAGTAGAATCTCATGAAAAATAGTGACATAAATTTTCGATTCAAATTTTCTCAAAAACACGTTATTTGGGCTCCCCAAGTCCTAAATATATATCCAAAACCCTCTTTTGCGAATAAAAAAAATTCATAATGTCTCTACAGTATTGTGAAACGTTGTGATGTAAAACTTTCGATTCAATTTTTTTCAAAAATACGTTATTCTAATTCTCTAACTACTAAACAGATGTCTAGGACAGCATATTGCAAATAAACTAAATTTCTAATGTTACACAAATCTTGTGAAAGAATATGGCGTAAAACTTTCGATTCAAATTTTCACAAAAACACGTTATTTGGACCAACCAAGGACCAAATATATGTCCAAGACTTTTTTTACAAATAAACAAACTTTCATAATGTTTCTACAATCTTGTTAAAAATTGTGACGTAAAATTTTCGATTCAAATTTTCTCAAAAATATGTTGTTTGGATCCCCCCTACTCTTAAATAGACGTATAGGTCATTGCAAATAAACTAAATTTCTAATGTTTCAACAAACTTACGAAAAATTATGATGTAAAACTCTCGATTTAGTTTTTTTCTTAAAAACACGTTATTTGGACTAATCGGCGCCTAAATAGATTGTTATGACCGCATAATGTGAATAAACTAAATTTCGTAATGTTTCTATAATTTGATGTAAACCTTTAGATTCATACATTCTCAAAACATTATTTTTCTTACTATTAACAAGGCATTAACAGTGGTTTTTCGTGGTGCGGTCTGGTTTTTTCTGGCTACGAGAGCACGGCTGGAGAGTGAGTTCGGTTTTTTATTCGCTAAACAAGTGATGTGAAATTATAATCCAATCAAGAATCACAAATAACTTCCATTCGAATCCCTAATCTTCAACAAAAATCAAACAACATTTTTCCATATACATGATCTTGTAGTTCATCAAATCAAAAAACACAAATGAATTATGAAATACAAGGATTACAATATACATGTAATTCAAAATACTTCGTATTCCGAGATACACCAAATCAAACATGCCCGTAGACTGGTTGGTGGGGGGAGGGATATTCCCAGAAAGTAGTAGCACTCAAAAAGTCAATGTGTTAACTCGTGGCATCATTGTATTTAGACATACATTCACCTACTAAACGATGTGACTGCCACACCTTTGACTCATTAGTGTTCATTTCGCACCGAAGTTCTTGGAATATATGCTCACCTTTTTTCTATTTTATTGGATTGGTATAGAAAAAGAATTGGGTGATTGGGTGGGCCACATGAAAAAGTCAAGGATCATGGACAATGGATATGATGGATCACAATTCACACCCCCACGAATGATTTTTTAATTGGAAAATATATTAGTATATAAGAATTTGTTATTGAAGCAAGAATTACATCAATTTATTATTAGTATTTGTAAATATATAGAAAGAAGAGAGAAATGTATTAGATGTATATTAATAGATATAATAATTGAAATGATTGTGGCGATGTAATACAAGAACATTGTTTAAAAGGAAATTTCTTAAAGATAAGTAGATTCTGAAAATTTGGATTAATACTTAATTATAATGAAGGCAGCATAAATTGTTTGGAATAATGAGAAAATTTTCGGATACGTGGAGTATTAAGCATGATCGTCCTTATCTATTTTAGGCCTTAAGCGATTAATATTATGAAGCTTCTAAATTTGAAATAACGTATCAAACTAAATGATTCTTTTTTTATTAATTCTAAAGAAATTTTAACATATATATACCTGGTATGAATGATTTCAAGAAGTTATCGACGAGTCAATTCGAAATATCAGCGAGTGGCATTAACATATTTTCAATTTAATTCGTCTAATTTTTTTAACTATGCCAAAATATTAAAAGAAAAAATAAATTAAAATGGACGAGCACGATTTTAACTACAAATAATTGACAATTCATATCATTTATTATTTTACATAATACAAAATTTAAGATATTTTATATATAACAACTGAACTACCCCCTAACTATTTTTAAAAACTCTCTAATGACTCGCAAGTTCTGAAAATATGTAAATTACGTGACATCCTCGAAAACAAGATTACTTAATGATAAATAAATAGGAGTTTAGTGGACGTATATTTTTCTATAGGCTGTTGAAATAGATAAGACGAGTTGACTTCCATGGCACACATGAATCCATGATCACTTTCGAAATGAATAGTTTGAATGTTCCTACTCATTTAAGAACATGAAATCCAAGAGTAGTGGAATATATTCTCTCGTTCATTCTTTCATGGACCACAAGTTGAGGAGAGAATATACAATTGCTAATATATTTACTTACTTTTCTTTCCTGTTTTTCTATATCTAGACGTGTCAAACATAACTGGCACGGGTTGGTCATATCAACTTTACATCGTGTCGAATTACTAGAGAGGTTGTGGGTTTTAACATAAAAAAATGTGAAAAAAAAAATTAATAGCAAATTACATTTAACTTGGTCAAATAACGTGACTCACGTACTATCTTATATTTGTTACCTAAATACTTAATTGTTATATTATGTTAGCAGCACTAATGTTAATATATTTGAGAAAGTGTCACGAATTTTGTGGCTTCAAAGGGAGACTGGATCAAAAATGTCAAAAAAAGTTGGAAAAGAGGAGGAACTGAGGAAGTTCCTTTGAACAAAGCTTAGCACTAAGACGGTCATTAACGAATAAAAAATACTTTGTCTTTTTGCATGCAATCATGTCAAATAATGATTAGTAAATGAATAATATGTGTCATTGATTATCTCATCATTTCAATGATTTGTAAAAATTGTATTGTATGATGCTTAGTTTATCCGAATTAATGAGTGTATTAACCTAAATAACTATCATGACTTATCATTTACTCTATAATCCAAATGATTGAATTGAAACAGTTCGAAAATAGTAAGTTACAATTGTTGAGTACTAGGGAAATTTTGCAACAGTGCATTAATTCTTGAATTTGTTCTCTCCTAAATGAGTGTTTGAATTAGTATCGTATGTGAACTTATATGACCATTTTTTTTTTCATAGTTTGTTTTTCTTAAAAATTTCCAAACTAATAAAAAAACAAGTAAATGAAAAGTTTCAATGGTTCTTCATCATTGATGTCAATGTGACTTCATTCACAATCTCTTATAACATATAACATGAGCCTAGGCTAATCTTTTGGCAATTTTCCAAACTAATATTACGGAAACTTTTTTTAATCTAAAATTAAAAGTCACGTATTCAGATTTCAGTCTCAAAGGTACACAAAAAGTTGCTCACCTACTATCAGTATTTTCATGAACAATCCAAAATCGTTGTATATATTTGTTTTGTTTCCATGTATTATGGAGAGAAAAATCTCAGATTAGAAGTTCCAACTATTTATTTATATTCTTAATGCATTCTGGTAGATTGCCGACAATATGGTTCAAAGTGTTTTGCCAGTTTTCTGAACTATTTTTGTAGTGTTTATTTCAATTATTTATAAGCTATAATTATTTTCTTTTCTTTTTTTTGAGAAAAAGCAATGTTAATTCATGCGCTTAAAATTGTATCTTAATTCACATATTACAATTTTTGACATTTAAATTAAAAGTATTTTCGTATGTTAAGAAAAACGAAAGTAGCGGCAAAAATAGGTTTATTACTCATTGGATACTTTATAATAAATTTATTACCGGCTTATAAAATTTACAATAAATATATCAAAATATACCACGAATATTAATTTATATTGTTATTCAAAAATCAATATATGTAACTTAAAAAGAATGTGCAATGCATAAGCATATATCAAATAGGACCGGTCTTGAGTTTTGACTCGGCAAACCGATAACAACGGCAAAATATAACATATAAATAGTATATTAGCATGGCCTAATAAGGGTGATCAGGCTCGACATTTTGAGTGCTCTAACCCGAATTTATACTCGTTTTTATATTTGTTGGAACCTGATAGCCGTGTATAATACATGTGGAGCGGACTGTTAGAAAATAAAAATCGAAATGAAGAGATTATAACCATACATGTTGAATCACACTTAATTCGATTGGAGAAGATAGTACGTTTGGACCTTGCAACTTGAGATTGTGTTCACGTCTAAAACTAAAACTTGTTTGTCTCCTCACATCCTAGGCCTTAATTGTGTTTAGAAGATCTCGATAGAATTCTTCCTCTACTTGTATCCACATGAAATTCATCTACTCGAGATTTATTGCAAACATATAAGTCGACTTTGACAAATTCTCTCATGAAATCTCTCTCACGAGCCTCTAATTCTATCTTCTTATTATTGCGCCTTGACGGGTATTGCGTGTGTCTTGATGAGAGGGCATATCTCTCCTTTTTATAAAAGTGAGCACGCGCGAGGTCACCAATTGAACGTGCAGACGACACATAACATTTTGAATATTTTCAATTTTGACCGTATTTTTACACTTCGAACGCACGTCGCATAAAGATATAAAATACAAAATATATAAATCTTGATAACTTAAAATGTGTAACATACATATATCAAGGGTGTTAAACTCAAGATCTCTCATCTGTCAAACATCAAGTTTGCCGGTACATTATTCTAATCTTTGTGAAATACGAAAAAAATTATTGTATTTATCACTTTCCAAGTGAGCAAAATCACCTTATTTTTTTTCTAACACATCGTTTCTAAAATGTATAATATACATCTAAAAATATATGACAAATAAAAATTAGCATACATGTGAAAAGATATAACATTCATTTGTCTATTGATGACGAGCCGGACATGCAAACAATGAGAGGGCAAAATCATTTCTCATTAAGGAGATTAGGTTTTGTAGCGGGCATACGTGAAAGATGGAGGTCCGACAAAGTATCCGTCCAATAAAATAGTTAACAAAAAAGTTAATAATTTTCTAATATTAATTAGGAATTTTTAATTCAGATAGATATATTAATTATGTGTGCCTGCTAATTACTATTATTAAGTGGGTTAATCAAAATACAGTGTTGTGTTGAAATCTGAGGGCCCGCTAAATGCCCTCTTTATTATATAAGAGACCCCCTATGTTTCTCTCTTGCATTCCTTATTCAGAGAGAGAGACACACATTTTCTCTGCTTCCATTCATCCACACACACACACACACACACACACACACACACACACACACAGAGAGAGAGAGAGAGAGAGAGAGAGAGAGAGAGAGAGAGAGAGAGTATGGACGAACATATTCAAGAAGAAGCGATACAGACATTGACTCTATCAAGAGATTTGATAATAATACCAAGAAGAAAGCCGATTTGTTCGCGATTTAAGAAAATTTGTGTGTTTTGTGGGAGTAGCTTCGGTAAAAAAGCCGTTTATCAGCTCGCGTCGATACAACTTGGCCATGAATTGGTAATCTTTAATTGCTACAATCATTAACAAAGTCAAATTCCAAAAAATTGAATCAACAGTATATAACATTAAGGATACATTTTGAACAAACAAAGATTAATCAAACATATTAAAAAAAATTCAAAAATAAAAATCTATCCCCATCAAATACTTCATTATATTTTTCGGCTTGATTTACGTAGCTCAAAAGTCTGTCAAATAATTAGTGAATTATTTAGTGAAACTAGATTCATCAATTTGGTAAACTTGTATAAATAAGTTAATTGTGGAATGATTTTTAGGTTGAGAGGAAGATAGACTTGGTGTATGGAGGGGGGAGTGTAGGACTTATGGGTCTCGTCTCTCGGGTCGTCTATAATGGAGGCCGCCATGTCTTAGGGTTTGTTTAATTCACTAATTTGATTGTATTGTATTTGAAATTACAATTTGGATAATATCTATTCTTTTTTGTCAAAATTAGAAGCAAAAAAGAAAAAAGAAAAAATTACAGCATATTGAAAGATATCATCTTATTTTCTAGGAGTAACTTGATTTCATTTTTCTATCTTTGCAGGATCATTCCAAAAAAACTTTTGCCAAGAGAGGTAGGCGAAAACAAAAAGCACAATAAATTGTTACTAAATGCTATATTATCCAATAATCGAAATTGATTCGCGGATATATTACAGATAGTAGGAGAAACTATAGGGGAAATGAGAGCAGTCTCGGGCATGCACCAACGAAAAGCAGAGATGGCTCGACAATCCGATGCTTTTATCGCTTTGCCAGGTACATATCATGAAAAACATATGTTGCACGGATATCGATGCGGATACAGATATCATATTCGATAAGATACTATTATTTGTAATTTATATACTTAATTATTTTTTTGAATACAAAGTACAACTATACAACTTTATTTAAGTGGTTAATATAATAATTTTTTGAAGTTTTATTATAATATTATACACTAAAGTCTGTATACGATGATCGAATATTATACCCATTATTCGCAGGTTTAATTTATATTTTTCGGTGTAATTAGGTGGCTATGGTACCTTAGAAGAGCTACTTGAGGTTATAACATGGGTTCAGCTTGGCATTCACAACAAACCAGTAAGACTATACGAATTTCAACCGGTATTTGAAACAATATTATATCTGCATTTTAGCTTTGCATATATTGAAAATATTTTTAGACTATTTCATAGTATGGCAGAAAAATTGCATAAACAATAGGATTAAGGATTCTGAAATCTATTTTTTTTTGCTTATTACTAAAAGGTTGGGTTGTTGAATGTGGACGGTTACTATGATTCTCTATTGTGCTTCATCGATAAAGCGGTCGACGAAGGATTTATTAAGCCAGATGCGCGAGAGATAATCATTGCAGCTCCATCTGCGTACGAGTTGCTCTGTAAACTCGAGGTATCTAATTTTGAATTGATAAGAGGATTTTCTTTTACTTGACATACAATATTTAATTACGATTTTCTATTGACTTGTTATAAATTAATTTAGGATTACGAGTCAAAACACGAGGGACCAAAATTTAAGCTCAATTGGGAGGAACAGAAAGACTGTGTTACCCAACTTGAGATTTCTCGCTGACTAATAATCGAGCATATCGTGCTTTCATAAACATAGAAATTGATTTCTTTTGTATTTTATTATACATTTGTATTCATTTATAATTAGATGATTCTTCAAAGAAGTTTAGATAGATATTTGTATTATGTTGTACATGGATTATCAAATACATGATGATTCAGATGTATGTTTGGTTTGGAGTATTTTATCGTACGTGGATCCTTAAATATATGTACTAAAAAATATTCATGTATTTGAAATAGTATTGTTTAATTTCTTGTTAAAAAAATATTAATTATATATTAATTAATTAGACTTCTTTTCAAAGATTCGTCTAATATTTTTGACTCGAGGCTCACTACAAGAAAACGATCTTTCCCGACACATATTTTCCGACACATACAATGATCAGCCAACAAAACCCTTCTATTTTCTCCGCAAATTCCGACACATTTGCGAAACGGCCTTTAAATATGCATTTTTTGGCAGATTGAAAAAGCCACTTTAGGACCAAATCCGGCTGTTTTAAAATTAGTCGGAAAAGACACTTATTTGAGCAGATTGAAGAAATTGTTAATCTTTTTGAAATTGTTTATCTTTTAACACTTATGTATGAAAATACACATTAATAAACGGGATTAAAAACGAGTTGTTGATATTTCTACTTTTGGCAGATTGAAGAAATTGTTAATCTTTTTGAAAATGGCTAATTCAACACTTATTTGAGAAATAGTACACATTTAGTAATAATTTATATTATTTCATAATATATTTGGACGTCAACGAATCTTCACTGCCTTATTTTCCTGATTTCCATGTTTTTAATAAAAAAAAATAAACTTCTTCGTATGAAAAGGAGCAAAGAAAACAAATAAAAAATTTTAAGTTGAGATTTGTATCATTTTTCTAATTTTACATGTTTAATTTTTGTAAAAATAGTATGCTTAGAACAAATATTTCATAGATGAATTTTACTAATTTAGGAGTTGAGTTCTCTATGAAAAAATTATGTTATATAAGATTTTTTAAATTGGGTAACTAATCAAAAAATGCATTGAGAATTCAATTCATTTGCCTTATTGTCATATGATTTCCTTCTAAAATTCTCTTGACTTTTTTGACAACTACTAAATTTGTAAAATATAATTTATTATTATTTGGAAACCTATTGCATAAATTTGGAATTTATTTATGTTCTACACATTTATACATAATATATATTTAGATTATAAAATCATAAACCCACGTCCTTGTCATGCTGACAGGAATGCTACATCTACCGAAGTTTTTTACCCACTTATATCTCATATTTGTTTACATTGATTTATTGGTTGAATGCACATAGGTCCATCATATATATCTCATATTTGTTCCAAAAACAAGAGCCTCGTACTATCTTTCTCTCGTGATCACTGTAATTCCGATTCTCATTGAGATCCCGAATTTCTTGAAAGGTCATTTTACTGTTGAACAAAATGTTGGTTCAAATTTTCAATGATTTAATTATATCAAAATAATGTCGAGATTATTAATTAAGTTGTGTAAGTGTCACTTGTAAGAGAAAATATGTATGGTCCGCAAAAAAGATCAAAAAAAGAAACAAGTACATACGCAAACGTAAGCACTTGAACAAAAGCTAAATACCATCAAGGACATTAATATTAATATTAATGAAGACTCAAGACATCGAAGCTAAATATTCTGAATTGATACATGGATCTTGTTGAGAACTCACCATTTTTGCTCCATCTCCAAATAATTTGATCATCTTGATGATCCACCACTGATTGCGATTGTCTGATTGCATTTTGAACTCTTATACATTCGATGGATGCCACCTCTGATAATGGTGATTTGATCCTTGTGAGTTGATTTTCTTGCCAGACATCCTTGAATAACTCTCTATCTTCTTCCTTGTATGTATATAAGATCGGATACTGATATTTGAGAGCCGTCCCTTGCCATTGATTTTCCCAAAACTTAATCTTTTGGCCATTTCCTTTCCTTATCTCTGTTGATACATTAAAACTGGCATATAGTTTGTTGCAGATATTCCATATTCTTGATTTAAACTTTTTGTCTTTTCCAAATCTTTTGAATATTTCATCACCATATAAGCCATATAGGAGATCTTTCCATATGTTATTTTTTGTGTCATAAAGCTTCAATAACCATTTGCTGAGCAATGCTTCATTTAAGATTTGAATATTTAATACTGAGAGCCCACCATCTTCTTTTGGTCTACAGACCTTTTTCGAAGCTACGGGCGGTAATCCTTTGCCATTTGGATCGTTTCCTTTCCGTAGAAAGTTGTTCATTATTTTTTATAACTTTTTAACGACCCATTTCGGTAATTGGAATACTGTCATGAAGTATATTGGCATCGCCACTAGGACTGACTGCACCAAAATCAGTCTTCCACTCAGTAATAACAAATTTTGTTTCCATCCTGATGATCTGGCCGCAATCTTATCGATCAGGGGGAAATAATCATGTTTGTTTAATTTACCCGGTTTCAGTGGATGACCGAGATATTGGATAGGAAAATCGGTTTGTTGTGTTGGGTATCGGCGTCACTACCGAGCCCCGCGCAGCGGATTGAGAGGCCCGGTCCGACCCGATCCCGAGGACCACGTCAACGACACGATCGTACGAATCATAAACTACACGCAACTACCTATGAATATAACTATTATAGACATAGATTCATACCACGTGAAATTGATCACGGTGAAGGGTTGTTCTTGCGTAGTTGTTGTCCTTGCTTCGATCTCGGTAACACACGCGTCCCACGCCCGCGTGATTCGACACCTAATCCGAAGCTCCGATTTGTCGTATACAACCGGATTTTCTCCGGTTCGTCTCCGACCTTGCTCGACCTTGCTCTCGTTAGATCACAGTCCAGAATCTCAGATGAGATTTCTCTACTCGTATCCACCTCGAGCTCGCGTCTTTCGGTTGCGGCGAATTACCCTAAAATTCCCGCAAACTTGCTCAAATCAATCTCCAAATCCTCACAACTTGTCTCACAAGTTTCTCTCTTCTTCTCAAGAATTTGATCTGGATCTGAATCAATCAGAGAGAGAGAGAGAGAGGTTACAAAGATCTTATATTAATCTGAGAGTTAATGGTGTATTAATGAGTATCTAAAACTGCTAATCCAGAATTCGGATCACTGTGCGTCATGACGCACGATATGGTGCGTCATGACGCACAAGTCACATTTACTTGGATATAGCCGTTATACTAGTGCTCCGTCATGACGGACACTTTGTGCGTCATGACGCACCACCGTCATGACGCACAATATGGTGCGTCGTGACGATATACTCATAGATTGGCTTTCCACAGAATTACTCTACTGTGCGTCATGACGGACCATGTAATTTCTGCCAGATTTGCATAATCTTATTATGCATCCAATCGTTCCGACGAACACGTATGTTTGTCTACACTCATTTGTACAATCTACTAGTTGATCTGTAACTGTATTTCCTTCAGTCTCCCACTCAGTTCAAGATCCAACTAAAGAAAGTACTAGTGTACATCTCATGTACACATAACCTTAGAGATTGAAATTTTAAGCCCGAAATAAGAAAGCTCTATGTGTGACCGCGTAGGTTCGTATCAAGCAATGGTAGTGAACTTATGCCTAAGCTCACGAGCTAATGAGAGGGATCTAGGAAGAAATCCATCATAGTTTTCCCATTTTGAAAACGAAAAATAATTGTGATCATTTATACCCATCTCGAACGGTGGTGTTTAGTTCTCTTGTTCTCGATATCCGTCAATCAAAAGGCATGGTGATAGTCATCCTTATAATTTGATTGACTAAACTTATTGTTTCGATACCGAATTGAATCAACAAATACAATCGATATTAACAATTAATATCATTGACTCTGGCCAGAGATTTCGCTGATCAATTCATCGATAGGCCTAAGGGATATCTCTTTCTCTCGAAAGGAACAATTTCTATCTTGATGACTCACATCAAATTCCATGTTTCAGATAATACCCGATCATAATCCCATGACCATCCTGTTACAGATAGTGGAAGATTATATCTAAGCATTATGTTACGCACGAAAAATGATCCATGATCATCTCAAGTGTGAAGAACTAAGACCCCATTCGTTACGATTCCATCTACAATGACTAAACCATGTCATGGTATCGCACTTTTGGTCAAGTCACAATATGCATAACCTAATGCATATCCATATTCCCGATTTGACAAACTCTTTGTCTTATGATTAGTAAAACATAATCATCACCTCGGCGAATATGCTAGTGTACATGTTAGTCTATTATCTTATAATAGATATACTTATCACATAAGTATCCTAATCATGACTAGGGACGTTTTTGAAATATAACTTTTGAAATGTGACGGTTTTACTTAACATGATCACGTATCACGTAGACGCTCACACAAGTCATAAATCAAGGTTCGTGTAATCAAATTACACAACCTCGCACAAGTTTTCATATAAGATAAATGCAAATGAAATATAAAATTTTTGAAAGTGCATTAATATAACATAAGTCTTGGGTGATACATCGTTTACAACAAATAACTCATCATAACAACTATTGTTTTAGATAACTACAAACCAACTTCCTCCTCTAGGTATCTCAAACCTATAGTTCTAGCATGACGATCATGTTTCGTAACTGGAAGTGGCTTCGTAAACGGATCCGCTACATTCTCGTCAATATCAATCTTCAAAATCACAACATCCTGCCTTTGTAAAATCTCACGAATCAAGTGGAATTTACGCAGGATGTGTTTGGAGCGATGATGCGATCTCGGTTCCTTGGCCTGTGCTATTGCTCCCGTATTGTCGCAATACACAGCCACGGGTTCCGAGATGCTTGGCACTACTCCGAGTTCGGTCACAAACTTCTTGAACCAAACCGCCTCCTTTGCGGCTTCCGAAGCCGCGATGTATTCTGCTTCCGTCGTAGAGTCGGCAATTGTCGGTTGTTTGGAACTCTTCCATATAACCGCGCCACCGTTCAAGCAAAACACGTACCCGCTTTGTGATCGAAAATCATCGGTACATGTTTGGAAACTGGCATCCGTGTAACCAGTTACAACCAATCCATTATCCTCGCCACCATATACTAAAAACTGATCCTTAGTTCTTCGTAAGTACTTAAGGATAGTTTTCACGGCTTGCCAATGCGGATCTCCTGGATTCGATTGGTAACGTGATAGGATGCTTAATGCATACGATACGTCGGGTCTCGTACAAATCATGGCATACATGATAGATCCAACTGCCGAAGCATATGGAACCTTATCCATGTTACTTTTCTCTTCGCTCGATGTTGGACATTGAGCTTTCGAAAAGTTTATACCAGTCGACATGGGAAGAAACCCTTTCTTAGAGTTTTGCATGAAAAATCTTTTCAGCACCTTGTCGATGTACGTACTCTGACTTAGGCCGAGGAGTCTCTTGGATCTATCTCTATAGATCCTCACGCCTAAAATATAGGCGGCCTCTCCTAAATCTTTCATAGCGAAATGAGTATTCAAATACTTCTTAACATCCGATAACATCGGAATGTCGTTTCCTATGATTAATATATCGTCCACATAAAGAACAAGAAATACTACACGGCTCCCACTAACCTATTTATATACACAAGGTTCTTCTTCGTTTTTGATAAAATCATACTCACTTATGACTTCATCAAAACGAATATTCCAACTCCGAGAAGCTTGTTTCAGCCCATAAATGGACATTTGAAGCTTGCATACTTTCTTAGGATTCTTTGGATCGATAAAACCTTCGGGTTGTGTCATGTACACATCCTCCGATAAGTTTCCGTTAAGGAAAGCGGTTTTAACATCCATTTTCCATATCTCATAGTCATAATATGCAGCTATGGCAAGGATAATCCTTATAGACTTAAGCATGACTACCGGCGAAAACGTTTCATCATAGTCTACACCATGAATTTGCTTGAAACCTTTCGCAACTAACCGTGCTTTATAAGTATGCACTTTCCCATCCATGTCGGTTTTCTTCTTGAAAACCCACTTACACCCGACGGGTTTAACCAAGGGTGGTGGATCAATCAAGTTCCAAACATGATTATCGTACATGGATTGGATCTCGGACATCATGGCATCATGCCATTTGTCGGAATCTTCGCTCGACATAGCATCTTTGTAGGTTGTCGGCTCATCATCTATGAGTTCGACGTTGCCTTCATCAGTTACGATAAATCCATATCGTACTGGTTCCAGCCGGGTCCTACTTGACCTACGAGGAGCACCTTGTGCTATTGGCTCGACATCCTCAACTATTGACGGATTCGGGTCAACATCCATCGGTTCAATGTTTATTTCTGAATCTCGAACCTCTTCGAGATCTATTTTACTCCCACTAGCTCGTTGAGATATAAAGTCCTCCTCCAAGAAGGTACCTCTTCGAGCTACGAAAACCTTGTTTTCCTCGGGATTGTAGAAATAATATCCTTTAGTTTCCTTAGGATATCCTACAAATAAACATTTTTCAGATTTGGGTTCGAGTTTATCCGAAAACATTTTCCGAACGTAAACATCGCATCCCCAAATTCTAATAAAAGATAACACCGGAGGTTGTCCGGTCCATATCTCATATGGTGTCTTTTGAACCGATTTAGAAGGTAAGCGGTTTATCAGAAAAGCCGCTGTCTCAAGGGCATATCCCCAAAACGATTTTGGGAGACTAGTTTGACTCATCATCGATCGAACCATATTCAATAAGGTTCGATTCCTCCTCTCGGACACGCCATTCCATTGAGGCGTTCCAGGTGGAGTCAATTGTGAAACGATTCCACAATCTTTAAGATGATCTTCAAACTCGTAGCTCAAATACTCGCCTCCTCGATCTGATCGAAGTGCTTTGATTATCTTGCCAAGTTGATTTTGAACCTCATTCTGAAATTCTTTGAATTTTTCAAAAGACTCAGATTTGTTACGCATCAAATAGATATACCCATATCTACTCAAATCATCCGTAAACGTTATGAAGTATCGATAACCTCCTCTTGCCTCGGTACTCATTGGACCACATACATCTGAATGTATAAGTTCCAATAGTTCCTTGGATCTTTCTCCAACTTTTGAGAATGGTGCTTTTGTCATCTTGCCAAGTAAACAAGATTCGCATTGTCCATATGAATCAAATTCAAATGAGTCCAAAAGTCCATCCTTATGGAGTTTTGAGATGCGTTTCTCGTTTATGTGGCCAAGTCGACAATGCCAAAAATAGGTCTTACTCTCAACTTTAGGTTTAATCCGATTCGTGTTTATATTATATATTGATTTATCATTTGTGTAATTCATATCTAAAACGTAAAGACCATTTTCTAATAGAACATTTCCATAGAATAAATTATCTTTACAAATAGAAAATTCATTATTCTTAATAATAAATTCATAACCATTATTAGCAAGTCTAGACACACTAATAATGTTCTTACACAAACTTGGAACAAAATAACAATTATTAAGTTCTAAAATAAATCCACTCGGTAAAGTAAGATAAACATCTCCGACGGCCAACGCAGCAACTTTTGCTCCATTTCCTACTTGAAGATCCACTTCACCTCTTGTCAACTTCTTTCTATTTTGAAGAACCTGCATATTTCGACAAATATGAGTTCCACAACCGGTATCCAATACCCAATTGTCCAAAATTGAAATATTAACATCTATAATAGTCATACCTGCGGTTCCGGCTTCCAAAGCCTTCCCCTTGCTTTTCTTCACCTCCTCGAGGTAAATCTTGCAATTTCTCTTCCAATGCCCACTCTTTTTGCAATGAAGTAGGTGACATCCTCGGATTTCTCCTTTCCTTTAGTCTTTGGTTTGGACAACAATTTGCCCGCACCGCCCTTGGACTTTTGTTTCTTACGAATCCCTCCTTGAATCATGAGGACATCCCTAGCAACTCTTGCTTTGGGTTCCCCCGATGCCTTAAGCATCTCCGACTCAAAATTCTTGAGCATTTCATGGAGCTCGGGAATCGTCTTGTTCATCGAATGCATGTGATAGTTCGTCACGAAAGTTGAGAAAATCGGTGGCAATGCACACAAGATCAAATCTTGTTGCATTATTGGTGACACCTTTTCTCCCAATTTCTCGAGACGATCAATCAATGATTGTACCTTTAACACGTGAGTGCTAACCGAAGATCCGTTAGGCCTCTTACAGTTAACCAACTCCTTCAACGTATTGAACCTTTCAATCCGTTCTTGCTCTTGGAACATTTCCTTGAGCGTCGCGTTAATCTCGTACGCATCCGAATCCTCGAATTGCTTCTGCAAATTCGCGTCCATACATGCCAACATGAGGCACGTCACGTCATTTGACTCCTTCTTAAGTTTGTCAAATGCCGCCTTTTCTTCGGGCGAAGCCTTATCATCGGAAGTCACCATCTTTGTGTCCAACACGTGACTCTTGCACTCTTCCCTAAGAACAATTCTTAGGTTGCGGTGCCAGTCAAGATAGTTCTTTCCGACTAGCTTCTCCCTCTCCAATACCGATCTAATCGACATTGAGTTGGTGTTGCTTGATGTCATGATTGCTACAACGAAAAATACTTTAAAATAAGATTGATACTAATATGTGCGAACTTATGCTATATGCTTATATGATGATATGAAATATGTTACTTTTATCAAATCAATAACCCTAATATTGATTCGGGATTCTAAATCCAATAACATTTCAAGACCCATATTTCATGATCCTCCCACAAGTGACTTTGGCCGACAAATGGGATCTCACTATTTAGGTAGGATAAATCCAATCACATACAATGTGACTCTTGACCCTTTATAGGATTTCGGTATCAAACCACATCATATATGATTCGAATTCCGTTTGTGCATCCTAACTATGCCCCGAACCCCAATCGGATTGGGTTGGACGGTTAAGTCACAACCATATTCACATATCGTTCAATTGAACTACAAATGCGCCCGACTTTGGCCTGAACCCGCATTTGTCCCCAATTAACGCTTGCCTCTCACGTTGATACATACAACAATGCATTCCCGACTTTGGCCTGAAACCGTGCAAGGTGTGATGACCAACCTCGGAGGTTGTGAACATGAAAGGCATTTCATGACTTAAGTATTATGCAGGGATTTATGTGATATAATATAATTATATCAATGAGCAAGTATATCATGATGAATGAACATAATTAATAATGATTAGAACCATATTTAAATAAATCAGAAAAAATTACACTGTGCGTCACGACGCAACATAACGTCCGTCATGACGCACCGTGTTGAAATGGACTTCCCTTGACTTTCGTCATGACGCAACATAATGTGCGTCATGACGGACTTCACAAGTCCGTCACAACGCCACACGGTGCGTCACGACGGACCATACAAAACAATTTTGTTGTCCACTCCAGAAACTATTTCAGGTTCCTCCGTCATGACGATTGGTTATACCTTCACGACGGACTGTGTTCTTCTGTCATGACGCCAGACGGTGCGTCACGACGGACTGTGTAAAACCATTTTGTCCAGATTTCCAGAAACTTTTTGGGCTTCAACCGTCATGACGCACAAAACGGTCCGTCACGACGGTATCTATTTACACAGTGCGTCATGACGCTCAACTTTTGTGCGTCACGACGGACAGAGTGTAACGCCTCAGATCCAACTCTTGGATTTCCCGATACACTTGTGCATCACGACGCAACATATCGTGCGTCATGACGCACCAGACCTGAATTTCAGTTTTATTTTGTAATTTTAACAGATTTTAATTGTTTCAAAAACGATTAATCATGAACAATTCATGATTACTTCTAGATTCTTTTGATCATCTCATGATCAAATACTAGTAAGATTTTTATGGTCCTAATTTTATAACTACATGATTATGTCCTAAAATTCTACATGAAATTCCGAATAACACTTATTCGAAATCGATTCGACGATCGAATCGTGACGATCGCCCTGATACCACTGTTGAGTATCGGCGTCACTACCGAGCCCCGCGCAGCGGATTGAGAGGCCCGGTCCGACCCGATCCCGAGGACCACGTCAACGACACGATCGTATGAATCCTAAACTACATGCAACTACCTATGAATATAACTATTATAGACATAGATTCATACCACGTGAAATTGATCACGGTGAAGGGTTGTTCTTGCGTAGTTGCTGTCCTTGCTTCGATCTCGGTAACACACGCGTCCCACGCCCGCGCGATTTGACACCTAATCCGAAGCTCCGATTTGTCGTATACAACCGGATTTTCTCCGGTTCGTCTCCGACCTTGCTCTCGTTAGATCACAGTCCATAATCTCAGATGAGATTCCTCTACTCGTATCCACCTCGAGCTCGCGTCTTTCGGTTGCGGCGAATTCCCCTAAAATTCCCGTAAACTTGCTCAAATCAATCTCCAAATCCTCACAATATCGTGCGTCATGACGCACAAGTCACATTTACTTGGATATAGCCGTTATACTAGTGCTCCGTCATGACGGACACTTTGTGCGTCATGACGCACCACCGTCATGACGCACAATATGGTGCGTCGTGATGGTATACTCATATATTGGCTTTCCACAGAATTACTCTACTGTGCGTCATGACGGACCATATGGTGCGTCATGACGGACCATGTAATTTCTGCCAGATTTGCATAATCTTATTATGCATCCAATCGTTCCGACGAACACGTATGTTTGTCTACACTCATTTGTACAATCTACTAGTTGATCTGTAACTGTATTTCCTTCATGTTGACACATTAGTATATCCTTGATGGTGTTCGCATTATCTTGATGATCCTTCATATATACAAACTCAGATTTGCTGTAGTTTACCTTCAGGCCCAAGGCTTTCCCGAATATATCCAAAATCATCTTACGTCTAAGTTGTGGTATTTGATTTGGTAGAAAATAGAATCATCTGCATAATACAAACGAGTGCTTGCCCCTTGAAAGACCGAATCTCTGAACCTGGCTTGGTTTAGTTTGTTGAAGATCATGGCCAAGGCGTCCATCGCATGAATGAACAATAATGGTGATATCGCATCTCCTTGTCTTACTCCCCTCTCTATTCTAATTGATTTTCCCGCCGTATTATTCAGTATTATCTTCATATATCCTCCGAGAACCGCATTTGATATCCAGTTACATATGTTATCTCCGAAACCCCGTGTTCTCAATATTCGTACTATGAACTCCCACGATAATGTATCAAAAGCTTATGCAATATCTGCCTTGAAAACAACCATATCAATATTGTATTGTTTTGCAGTATCGACCATTTGTTGTGCATACGCAAAACCACCCGTAATATTTCGTGTTTTAACAAATCCTGATTGCGTATAATCCACCAAGTTTGCTATATGTTTTTGCAGCCTAGTAGCTAATATCTTGGAAAAGATTATTTGCATTCCATGTATCAAGCTGATGGGTCGATAATGTTCAGGTTTTTGGGGACTATTAATTTTGGGGATTAATATTATATACGATGTATTCAAACCTTTCAAACCTTGTGTTTTACTTCCATCGAATTAAATACGTACAATATGTCGTCCTTCATTATTGGCCTAATTTTTTGAAAAATCCTCCTATAAATCCATCTGGGTATGGTGTTTTGTTTTTGCCCCATGACCATACCGACTGTTTTAGTTCGTCCATTGTGATATCATTTTTCATATCACCTACCTCTTCTACTTTGTCGTACAGAGTTTCCAAATCAATCATGTTCGGATTCAAACTCGTGTCCTTCTTTCCCATGATATTTTTAAAGTGATCAAATAAGATCCTTGTTTTATTTCTATGATCTGTGTATACTATCTGATCCTCCATAAGTGTTGCTATCTTGTTGTTTCTATGATGACTAGTAGCCGTTTGATGGAAATAAGCAGTGTTTAGATCCCCTTGTAAAATCCAGTTCTTTTTAGCTCCTTGTCTCCATATTTGTTCTTCTTGTTTGCTTAACTCCAAAAGACGTTTTTTATGTTACATCTCAGCCATATTCAACCATGTTTAGCTCTCTATTTTCCATTTGGTTATCGAGCCATTTCAAGGATTGTTTGCACTCGTCCAATTGTTGATTGATATCCCCGATCATTTGCTTACTCCATTCCTTTGTACGTTTTGCCATTGTTGTAAGTTTTTTATCCAGTTGTACACTTGCTCTAGCCTGTCCCATTGTCCATTCCTCTATAACTATGTCTTTAATCTCTTCAAATTGAAGCCAATAGTTTTCAAAACGGAAGAAGTTTGGCTTAGGAAAATTAGTCAGTGCATTGTATATGATCGGAATGTGATCTGAGGATGTATTATCACCCACCATGAGTTGAGAATTGGGATGTTGTACTGACCATTGTGTAGAGATCAATACTCGATCCAGTCTGGACATTGTTCGTGCTCGTGACCAAGTGAATTGTTGTCCCATAAGCGGTAAATCCATGAGTCGCATATCTGTAATACACCGTCTAAATTGTTCTGTAGCTTTCCAGTCAAAAGTATTTCCCGCTCGCTCTTCTTCACTAAGGATGACATTGAAGTCCCCTAACACCATCCATGGTGTGTTTTCTGCTGGTTTTGCTTGTCTTAATTCATCAAAGAACATAGATCTCATAGCTGGACTATTTGGACCATAAACCCCAGTTATGATGATATCAGAAAGATCCCATTTGCATTGTAGCATAATTGTGATGGAGAATATTCCTTTATGAACTTGTTTCAAAGAAAAGAGGTGTTCCTTCCGATGCTCCTGTAGCTGGTATGACTTCATAACCTCCTAACTGATTACCACATATTTGTTTTTGCATTGGCACTGGCAAAGCATTTATTTTCGTTTCTTGTAGACATATGATATGTGATTTCTCCATTGTTATGTTCTTTCGAATCGCCAGTCTTTTATCCTCTTGATTCAAGCCTCTCACGTTCCATGACATTATTTTTATTTTTCTTGTACCTGTCATTTAAACATTGGTCTTCTCTCTTCCCCTTCGGTACCCCTTCATTAATTTATGTCTGGTCTTCGTATTAAGAAGACTGGAAGGAGATAATTGATGAAGAAGCATATATTGTTGCGTTTTTGTTTTCTTCTTACTGCATTTATGATTTGGACAACTAGAATCATTCGAGTTTCTTATATCTAGACGATCAAGACACACCATGTTGTAACTAAACTGACACATCATTACGAACATGCAACTATCATACCAGCTACTATTTCTCCATACAAAATACTCAATAATCCCAACAAAAGACTCATACTTGAACCCTACATTAATCATATCCCCAACTAACTTAGCAGATTTTTCTAAAACTACATTACGGCCTGCCCAGTAAGGCCTCTCACATTACTAGACTCTAACATGTATCAGAAACGACCAAATCTTTCATCTGGCCCTCCATTTCATCATCGACACACACTCCAGCTGGCTGTAATATCATTCATGCTTCCTCGATCGTCAACTCTCCCGTCTCCGACTTTAGAACTACATTCTTCCTTACTTGCCGATTATTCTTCTTCCCACTGGCTTGCACCTCCTTGTACAGTTGACGCTGAGCTTTTTCCAAAGAGGATTCATACGCTCCCTTAGCCTTGGACTGCAGTCTCGGACTCCTTCTGATCGTCTTGTCCCACCCCTTGTTTTCGTTCTCCATTAGACCCAACAAGCTGGTGTTATATCAATAATTAAATACAAAAAAAAATCTGGATAGAAAATAATTACAAGAAAAATGAGGGATAAAAATGAAAAATGACAAAAATCCCTAACCCCTTTCACACCTAAACCCTTGTCATGAATATAATATTATTTTGTGACTCTAGTCCCTTCTATCCTGTCCCATAAACTCATTAATTTCGCAGCTAAAGAGAGAGGTGAAAGAAGAAGAAGAGGCAAGAAGAGGAGATTGGAGAAGAGGAAGGAAACAAGTGATTCAAGAGGAGAAAGGAAGAAAGGGAGCTCGCTTTGGAGGTTATCTTCACTGAGGCAGCCACATATAGGTGGTGGGGGGAGTTGTCTAGACCTAGGAGTTTGAAGTTTTGAGGTAGTAAATATATTTTTTAATCTAATTCGCAGAATCCTTCGTATTTACTGCCATGGAAATCGATTGAAAGATTGATTTGAGCTTTCCTTGTGGAAACCCTAGATTTTTGGGGGTGGAAGTAATTCTGGATTTTAGTGTTTCATAGATGGTTTTGGGGTATAAGGATGGTGCCATGGTGATTCAGCCGCTCGAATAATGGCGTTTCGATCATCTATTCGGCTTCCATCGAGAAAGGGTAAAAATTAGGGTTTCAGTTTTGGGGAAGAAAAGAAGAGATACAATTGAGTTGTTTGTTCTTAATGGGTCGGGTTTATGTTTGGTTTTGAGTCAAGATCATTTAACCCGGTATCCTCTAACCCTAGTTCAAATTCTGGATATAAGGGGTAATTTCGTAATTGTGGAGGACATGATTTTTCAGGGACACAATTATGCAATTGAGAAAAAGGCTTAATCGCTTGATAACGTCCAACTAGATAATGGTTGGATTGGTGAGCTTTTTAGCCAATATTAAACACATGGCTGAGTTTTCTCGTGTCATTCGTTCCTCTCGTATCCCGTTTTGGGTTTCATCTCGCAGTCATTAATTATTCCGGTATGTCGGATAAGTAGAAGAATTGTAGTTGATTTGTTCTTTGACGGGTCTACCGAACCAGATTTCGTTTGTCACATCTTCGTAATTTGTTCATAACTTCTTCATTCGGTCTCCATTTCGTGTGTTCTTGGTTTCGTTGGAAAGCTTATTACGAGGCGTATTAGATGGCAGTAACTATGAAGTATTTATTTTTACTGCACCTATTGATTTATTTATTTAGTTATCATACTATCTATAGAATATGTGTAGTTCTTTGTAGCATGTAGGATTGTTGTTGATGTAGATCAACTCGTAGTGAGGATGAGCGGTGGATAAGAGAACACATGTTTGGACATTAAAGTAGTGTATGGCCAGAGGTACATTTTCGGGTCACTCCCGAACTTGCAAACTGTTAGACGTAGCAGTACGGTCTCCTCGAGTAGTTGTAGTAAATGTAGTGTTCGAGGGGGCGTGATTTTAGTCGTGGCGTGGTTGAAACCACCACTCTTGGGATAGAGTGCAGCGGACTTTTACCTCAAGTACGTCCGAGGTACTAGTCTATGAGTACGGTCCCTTGTGGAAGCAAACCTTATCGAAGTGGTTCTCTACACTATGAATTATGTAGTAGTTGTTACCGTATTTGCAGGATCATAGTTGTAGTAAAAGTTGTTCTCGTAGTATCACACTATCAAATTATGTAGTAGTTGTTACCGTATTTGCAGGATCATAGTTGTGGTAGTAGTTCTTCCCGTGTCGTAGTCGAACACTTGTAGTTGTTTCACGATGTGAATTTTGTAGTAGTAATTGCCGTATTTGCAGAATTCCTAGATTGTTGTAGTCGGTCATCATGGTAGTTCTCGTAGTAGGTTGTCGTGGTAGTCCTCGTCGAGTAAATAATAATTAAATATTATTTTACTTATCTAACTCTCAGCCAACATTTCCAGGTAGCACTTGAAGTGGAAGTGGCATTCGCGTAGATTACGAGCGTAGCGGAGTTGCGATCACCAGTTACCATATTTGTCTTAGTTGTATTTGTTTATGCCCACCATATGTATATTGGTATTTGTAGATTCTAATTTATGCCAATTGGTATCGTATTTGTGTGTTTTTGACTCTGCTAATGGTCATACATTTAAGGTAAGTACGTTGTGCACGATTATTTATTTTCGGGTCGTGACAGCTGGTCTCCGCTTCCACCTTCTCATTTTTCTGTGTGCCCTTATATAACACAATTTGCTGGCCCATCTCATTTGGGTGATTAATTTTTGGGCTGACATTGAGGCCCATCTTAATCACCTCCTCCTGTCCACTATTTTCTTCATACGTGTCTCCTCCTCACATGCATCCTTAGTCAACTGCCGAGCTTTTGTTACTTCCAAAGCCAATGGATACACACCAGCAGTTCTGATCACTTGAAGAAAGTGTGTCAGAAACTTTTCGAGTAAGTAGGTGGGTACATGCATTGGTTCGTTCAGAGGCTTGCAGACCAATGATGTCTCTCCTAATGTCATCAGGATATACTTCTTATTCACACAAAACTCCACATGTGCACCTGCTGAGTTAACTTCCCGTTTGCCTTGCACCGTTTGCATTTGACGCCTCGTTGTTAACTCCGTTTACAACGTTTGTCGTAGTCTCCATCTCTACACTTAATTTCTTACTAACGACCTGAACCGCCTGAATTTTTTCGGCCTCCATTCCTTGAGTTGCTTTGGTTTCACCATTGTTACGTTCTTCTCTTTGTTATCCTTCTTAACCCAGATATTTTTGAAAGCAACCTTGACTTTGTTGGCTAGGTTCTGGAACCTTCTTGGTTTTTTTGTGTGTCCTTGATCTTCCACGAAACGCCATGCATCATTCGATGGATCATTACTTCCCCCACCCATTCCTGGTCCAGAAGAATTAGCCAAGGATGGATTGCTCCCCTGCCCACAGCCTTGCTCCCCCCAACATTGATGTCTTGATTGGCTGAACCACCATTCTGTCCTCCATTGTGCCCGTCTGTGTTGAACGGGTCTCTCCAATTGTCGAGCATGTCCGGGTTGGGATATACTACTTGAACCACATCCCGGATGATCACTTGCACACGTCTGAAATCATCACCTTCTTTAATCTTGAGATAGAAGGGAATGTCCTCCGATGTATCGCATGATATGGTGACCGGAACTTCTAGGTAATCCCCTCCAGGTTCGAAATACGGACCAATGTTAATAGGCAATCCAGTTCCTTTGAGAAGTTCCGTTATGTCCGGGGAGTTGGTTCATGCATCATACCCCATCGGAACGAGATCTCCACAGCTGAGAATTGGACGTTTCCCATCACAAAGTTACGCCTTGCAACTACTCGATCCCTGGTTGAGGGTAGGTCACAAATGAGGTTGAAGTTCGCTGGTTGAGTGCGGTACACCCGGTACTGCATCGCATGTCCACCACATCTTCTCCTCATATGTTCTGCGATCTGACCCGCCATGAGATAGGAAGGGTTTCTTACTTGAAGTGTGATGTAGGCAGATCTAAACATAAAATCATTTTCCGGAGCAACAGTTCGCCTAGGTCAAGTTAAACAAAAAATTATATTTGAAATAATGAAAATGAGAAAGTTGCAAAATATGCAAATAGTGAACCTTCCGTTACAACGGAAGAAACATCCGTTGTAACGGAAACAACACTTCCCATTACTTGGATTTGTATAAGAATATAGAGCCGAAAAGGCGTAAGGCATTCCCGAAAACTTAGATACTTGTGAACAATCGAGTCAGTCGATTGAGCAAGTAAACGGTGAGTTAAAACTACAAAACAACTACCTACCGAACTCCGTAATAAATATCTTGTGTCAACTTGTGGGGTAACTTCTATTTATATTTTTAATTATATATGCTTCCGCATAATATACCACGTGCATTCCATCAGCGCGAAAATTGAACCTTAAAATTATCTATCCCCCCACCCCATCTAGATCTAGATTGAACAACACAAAATATTTCAAGGTCGTATTATTTATACAATACATGGCCATGCATATGCTTGTAGGGTTTGATAAATTAACCTATTATATTTTATGTTTATGTTTCTTTTCTTTGGAATTATCTGTTAGATATATGTCGCTTATTAGGATCTAAATTATATCAATCTAATTATATAATTTGTCTTTAGCTAATTCGTGATTAATCAATGACAGTTATATGGATGCTAAGAGCTTAATTATCACGGTTCGTAAATTACCAATGAATTTACTCATGAATGTTCTCTTGAGTTTTCATTGTAGTAAATAATATATGGAGGCTTAAATGGCCAATAAATGAGAAATTCCATTGTTACGAGATGAGATCTACTAAAGCTAATGTTCAACAAATTTGTCATCTTACAATAGGTGAGTTTTTAATTTTTAAGATTTAATTATTCTAGTTTATAACTTATATTTGCAAATAAAATACTATTTGAGAATTTTCTAACAGGTCTTTACTTTCATTAATAATAATAGGTTGTATTTTCTTGCAAGTTCAATACACAAGAATTCAATTAAATTTTTTTTTTTTTTTTTTTGCTTAAAGGCCCGTAGGCTATTTACAATATCACCGTTACAAATCGAGTTTGTATTAAAAACAGTGATCTAGGTTGACGGTTCCGTTGATTGAATCAAGGACATAAACTCGTAAAATGTGTTACAACACGTCGAAAGAAAACGCCTCCTTTGTAGTCATGAAACAGTATGTAATTGGAAGTCCAAGTCTGTTATTTTAATTCTCGACTTTGAAGTCCAGGTTATGATATAATAAACTGCTTTTCTTGGTTTGGAGCGAAGGAAGGAATTAAATTCCAGTGTTTTTTATTCTAAATTATTAGAGAACTGGGAAAAGAGAAACTGGGAAAAGAAAACTTAAGGAAAACCAAGAAAAAAAAATTAGGAAAGGGGAGTTTGGAAACCAGAACCGAGAAAACATAACCGGGAAACCAGAACTGGGAAATCGGAATCGGGAAACCAGAACCGAGAAACCAAATTCGGGAAATGGGATTCGGGAAACCAGATTCGGGAAATGGGAAAGAGAAACTGGAAGGCTCTGTTCATTCAAGACTCTTCGAGTATGAATGGAACTCTTCGTGTCTGTTCATTTGTGCGTGCGTTCATCGTTCGTTCTGCGAGTATGATTAAAATAGCTGCAGATTTCTGAATCTGTTCTGCCAATTAGGTCTACGAATTAGACTCGAAATCGTAGAAATCTGCAGAATATGTTCGTTCTTCGTGTCTGGATCGAAATTGAAATTCGCAGAATCTGCTGAATCGTGGGCAATCGAAATGCAAAGAGGATTGCAAATATGCAGAATCTGAAGAAAAAATTCCGTAATCTTGATTGCAGTCAAAGAATCGCACAGGCTAGCGAAGAATCATAGTCGAATTGGAGTCCAATCTCACAGGCCAGCGAAGAATCGCATAGAACACCATGGAGAGGAGCGATTAGGGTTTAGCGGTCGAAGAGGGAAGAAGATATCGCAATAAATTGCACAGTCTAGGTTCACGGTCACAGTCGACTGTCCAGGCAAATGCCATGGAGAGCGAAGACGAAGAAGAAGAGAAGAAACGCCATGATCTCGCCGTGGCTATCGCCACTAGCGAAAGTGGAAGAGAAGAAGCGCCATAGAAGAAGGGTTGAATGAATTCAATTAAATTTTGAGGTGCTAGTTACCAGTATATTTGTTCCTTGAGTTATTTATATTGTATGAGATGTTCGTTGTGTATTTAGAGTATGTAAATTTATGAATATATTTATTTACAGTATATTAATGATGTGAGATGTTATTTATTTATTTAAAGTATGTTGTTGTTATTGTTGTTGTTATTATTTGTTTTCTCTAAAATAAACCACGGCAACAAAATAAACGGGCAAAATAAATAATTTAGCGGCTTAAATTTTTTAGCCATTTGCTATTAATTACCCATGCACTTTGATATGACAAAATAATTATATATAAATGCATTCAAATCATGTGTCGTCAATGTTTCTATGTATGTGGACACTTAAAAATGTCATACTATGATCCTACAACGGCAATAAAAAGTAGTGTGGTTGTTTTTAATGATGGCTAATTTATAAAGTACATGAATAACTTTCAACGACTGTTTTTTCTAAAATTAACTTTTAAGGATGACGTTATTGTAAGAATCAACATGACTTAATTGAGAGCGATTCAATTTTGTTTTATCAAATGACCGTTATATCCCTGTTAATGATGAATTGATGATTGATATGCCTTACATTTATCTATTAGTTTATCACTTTTTATAAATCATGCAAATAAAATCTTTCATATATAAAAAAATATTTTTATTCTTAATTTTTTTCATCATAAAAAAATAATTAAATTGTAACATGTCATATATATTTAAATATGAAAATTAATATATATTGTTAGATTTTGTTTTTTCATAATATTATGAAAAATATTTTTGTATTATTCATGAAAAATATAAATAATAGTATATAAGTATAATAAATATCAATCATCATAAATAGGGGTATAGTGATCATTTTATTAAAAAAATTGAATTCGCTCTCAATTTAGTCATGTTAGCTATTGCAACAGTGTCATTCATTTTTAAATGGCCGTTGTTTAGATTTAACGGCTCAAGCCTTTACCAACATATATAAGTCCCTACTGTTTTTGTAGATTTTTATGGTGATTTGACAGGTGGTAAGTTTAGATGGTAAGTTGCGGTTGTTTTATAAAATCGCTGTTACCACTAGTCCGCTATCAATGCCATGTAAATCCCATTTTGAGTTTCCCATATTTTCTCACGCTCATTTGTAATTTCTAAAATGAGATTCATTTTAGGAGATCTGGAAAGCGATTTTTTTTCGATTATTAATTCTAATTATTTGTCTCGTATTTTTGATAATATCTTAGCAGACAATAACAATTTAAAAAATTTATTCACTTTTTTTTGACTATTTGTTGCATTATGAATCTTATATCACTATGCATTGAAGGTTCAACTGGAATGACTGATAATCCGCATGCATGTGTTGCTATAGTTTACTTATTGACTTATTGTACAAGATTCAAAAAATTGTGGTTTTAATGAGACTTTATCACAGAGAGTTAAATGACAACATCTAAATTATATCTTCAACCAAAATTGAATTACAAAAAAAAAAAAAGCATTTTCATCTCAAAATAAAAGGAAAAAATATATATATTCAATGACCCAAGGCCCACAGAAAAAGAAAAGAACAAATTTCAATTAGAATTAGCCAATCCAATTAGGATATAACCGTTACGATAATTAGCATAGCCTCTCCACTGATACATAAATTTGGTTATTTTTTTATAGGGTAGTTCTATGGTAGATTAATTTTCTTGTGATAGACCCATTTTCAAAACAAAACAAAAAATTCGAATATTTGTTAACTAATGATTTTTTTTCGTAAGATTCAATTGTATATTTATCATTTAATGCTATGCAAAACACAAATTTTGTATAATTAATTGATAAATATCTAAAATATCTTAAAATAATTTTTCAAAATTGGTTCATGATAAGAAAATTGATCTATCATAGAACTCCCCTTTTTTAAAGTTTGCAAACAATTAAATTATATTTTTAATTCAATTAATTTACAGGATTTTAAAAATTCGGTGCTACTGAATTTTTTAAATCTGATTTGAAGTTGTTTTGAAATAATTTTGAAAACTAAATTATTTTTGGACTTTTTTTTTGCTCATATGATATCACATATGAAAAACTAAATCAACTATTTTACAAAGAATTGTCTAAGGCTCAGCCTTTTTATTCATTGGATAAAATAAACTCACTACACGTATAATTTTTCATAAGCGTCACAAAAAATCTAGGTCCTTGGAATCCCACTCACGCATTAATGGCTCAATTTCCCGTTCTGGACACCAAAAGCTTATTCCCCTCACGCCTTAAACCTCCCAAAATAATTTCATTTGATCCTATTTTGGCATGCCTGTCAGTTTTGTGAAACCCTAATATTTCTTTCTTCTTTCACAAAGAATTCTTCTTTTTGTAAGGTTAGTTAGATTACCGTCTCTCTTTGTTTTCTCCGCCAGCATTTCATCGATTACAATTACTCCATTTACTTCAGTAATCGATTTGCAAATAGTATGAATGGTTTATGAAATTGTTTAGTTTTGGGCATAAACTGAATGCGATCAGTTTGGTCCCAATTCATATAGGCTTAAGTTTTGTTTTCTTGTTTTTTCGATGAATGATGAGCACTTATCTTTTGCAATTGGATTTAATTTGTTTATAGAACGTGCTGATTTCATGCTTGACAGATTTTTGTAGGTGCTCAGATGACCTACATTTTAGACGAAACATTGATTTATCTTAGCTTAAGCCCTAATTTTATATTTTACGAACATGATCTCCTTAGCCCAAATAAATTACAGAAATTCTTAGTTCTAATTTGACTCAATTGGTTTTGTTCCCTCGTGCAAATCAAGAGTTGGTTCTAATTTGACCCATTTGTTTTTGTTTCCGTGCAGGTTAACATAATAACCATGAGTTGGTTCTCCAAACAAGACCAAGACGACGTGTGCTCCGAATTCGGGGATAAAGAAGAAGTCGGTTTCCTCGATTTCGAGGATGACAAATCCCTCCACGACTTCGACCCGTTAGAAGAATCCGGACCCGTTATAATCTCCCTCCCCTTCCCCTTCTCCAAAGGCAAGCCTCGATCAGCTCTAATCAATGAGACCGCGTCAGATAAAATCACGATAAAAAACACGACGTCAGAACCACTCGACATTTGGAGCATCAGTATCTTCTCCTCAAACCCTGAAGACAGCTACAAATTATCCGTAACAAAACCTCCTACTGACGAATGTGACGAGGCGAGTATCAAAGCCTTTATCGGGTTGACCCGTTTGGACGACCGAACCCTCCAACCCGGTCAAACCTTCACAGTCTGGCTCTCGTGCATACCCAAAGAGATTGGCTTACACACCTCAATAGTTCATTTCGACGTAGGAGACGAGAAGATCGAGCGAGTCGCGTTTCTCTTAGCCGAGGATCAGATTTCCCGGTTTTTATTTTCCGGGAAACCGTTTTCCAGAGGAGGACCGGGTCAGAAAAAACGAATCGAGCATAACGGGTTCGTTCCTGGTGAACGCCCGACCCGTCAACACCAAATGGGTTATAAATTCAAGCTTCCTGTTTATGCGATTCCAAAAAACGTGAGAGAGATTTTGGAGAATAAACAAATCCCTGAAGTACTTTTAGAGGAATTAAATGCCGAGAACTACGCCGCGTTTTTTAGCATGTTGATTGTCATGGAAGAACTCCATCTCGAGGTCAGCAATTTATATATTTTTGGAGGGTATATGTGGAAAATTCTATAATATATTTTTATTTTATACAGGAGGATATCAGAGCGTATGATATGGAGTGTGTACAAATGAAGAGACGTGGAATGTATTTAACGCTCGAAGTTCCCGGATTGGCCGAGAGGCGTCCTTCTCTCGTTAGCGGCGATTATATTCTCGCCAAACTCCCCGACGAATATTCTTCTTCAACAGAATCTTATCAAGTAATTTAATTTCTGTAAAATTAATTTTATTATTTGCCAATTAACGATATTTTTCTTTGTTATGAAAATTAGGGTTTTATACATAGAGTCGAGGCGGACGAAATATACCTCCGTTTCCACAATGCGATGCACCTCAAACACGCAGACTCGAAGGTTTACAACGTGAGTTTCACGTACAACCGAATGAACATGAGACGTCTATACAAAGCGGTCAATTCCGTGTGTGCATTGGAAGACGGTTTGCAGTACCGTCTCTTGTTCCCCTCGCCAGCTGTCACGCCTCCGAGGGTTTTAAAACGACCCCCTTTTCAACCGTTTAATGCAAATCTTAATCAAGAGCAGTGCGATTCCGTCGGGATGATTTTGGGCTGTAAAGGGACTCCTCCTTATATCATTTTCGGCCCTCCTGGCACTGGTTATAATAATTAAATTTTTTATTAATTTTAAATTATTATTGACAATAACTAATTTTTTTAATTATAATTACAGGTAAGACGATTACGTTAGTAGAGTCGATTCTGCAGCTGTGTTGGGCGAATCCAAAATCGCGAATCTTAGTCTGTTCGTCTTCAAACAATGCGTCAGACCACATCCTGACGAAAATTCTCGAATCGACCAACTCGGAATCGCTAATCAACTCCTCGTCCATTTTTCGCCTGAACGCCATGAGCCGTTCGTACGATGACATCAGCGCCGACCACATCCGTTTCTGCTTCTTCGAAGACCTCGTCTTCAGATGCCCTCCGTTGAGAGCGTTGATGCAATACAAAATCATAATTTCGACGTATATGAGTGCGTCCATGTTACAATCCGAGGGGATTGTACGGGGCCATTTTTCGCATATATTTTTAGACGAAGCGGGTCAGTCGTCAGAGCCCGAAACCATGGTGCCCATAACGGGTTTGGTGGATAAAAATACCGCCGTGGTTTTAGCTGGTGATCCGATGCAATTGGGACCCGTTGTGTTTTCGTCTCAGGCTGATAAGACTGGTTTGGGAACTTCTTATTTGGAACGGTTGTGTAGGTACGACTGGTACGCGAACGGAAACAACAATTACATTACGAAATTGGTACGGAATTACAGGTGTCACCCTGCTATTTTAGACCTCCCTTCGAAACTGTTTTACAAAGGGGAGTTGGTCCCGTGTAGACAGAGTAACGATTCGATGGACCAGATCTACGACGCACTCGGTCTACCGAACAAATCCTTCCCCGTTTTATTTATCGGTATCCAAGGCTGTGACGAGAGAGAAGGAAACAATCCAAGTTGGTTCAACCGAATCGAAGCGAGTAAAGTTGTCGAAATAATTAAAAAAATCACCGACATTGACGATATACCCATTTCCGAAATCGGGGTCATAACTCCGTACCGGCAACAGGTACTGAAGTTAAAACAGGCATTGGAAAGGCTCGAAATGGAGGAGGTGAAGGTGGGGAGCGTGGAACAGTTTCAGGGACAAGAAAGGGAGGTGATTATCGTTTCTACTGTCAGGTCAACCGTGAGACATAACGAGTTTGATCGTGTTCATCAATTAGGGTTTCTTAGTAATCATAGGAGGTTTAATGTTGCGATCACGAGAGCCAAGTCCTTGCTTGTTGTTGTTGGCAATCCTCATGTCATTAGCAAGGTATTATTAGTTTTTAGATTATATTGTTTAATTAGTTTATTAATATTTAGTATTTCTTTTCTTTTATAGGATCGGCATTGGGATAGGTTGTTGAGATATTGTGCGGATAATGGGTCGTATGTAGGATGTCCTCTTCCTGCTCCCGAATCGCATATCTATCCTGAAGAAAATGATGATAAATTTACTACTCAAGAGATCCCCCAATCGTGTGATGACACCTGGCATGATGAAAGCCAAACTAAAACTCAAGTGACCAATGAAACGAGTCGGGATGGATGGAATCATACTGAGACTGGGGAGTGTTCTAAAGTGGCTGAATTCGGTGCATATGAGGCTGAATGGACAGATGATGCTTGGAATGTGGATCCGGATCCGAATTCGGTACCGGTAATGGATCCGGCCCAATATGAGAAGAATCCCGAATGGTATGATGATCCGAATTGGGTACCGGTAACGGATCCGAATTGGGTACCGGTAACGGATCCGAATTGGGTACCGGTAACGGATCCGGCCCAATATGAGAAGAACCCTGAATGGTATGATGATGCGTGGAACGATACTGTGGTCGAGGAGAAGAATGAGATCGGGCAGTGTTCTAATTTGCCTGAACCGAGTCGGTCTAAGAGTGGGTGGAATGGGGATCCTCAACCGATTCAACGGGTTGACCCGGTTCGCTTGGTTATTGGCCAAAAAGGTTTGAAGCAGCGTTATATTTATGGGTGGAGTGACCTTTCTGAAATTAAACCGACTGGTTGGGAAGATTAGGATTTATTTTTCAAATAGTCGTTCAATTAACTTTTATATGATATTCTCAGGGTTTTCTTAGGTGTTAAATTAATAATAGAGTAACTGGTGAAAATGTTGAAGTTGTCTTAAGCCTCGGGACTTGTCAAGTTTTAAAAACAAAATATGAACCAAGTCTGATTTGCTTATTTGTTAATTTCAATGTTAATCAGGACTAAGATATTGCTTTAGCATGAAACTAAACCCATCAAACTTGATTTTACCGAAATTATCCTACGCTTTTAAAAAAAATAGTATTTTCCATGTAAATTGTGCTTCTTTATTTATCCTTCTGGCAGTACACGCAGAAAGTGTGAAATCCGTAGACACGAGAAATGTGTGTTTTGGTTAGTTATGTACTTACATGCTTTATATATTGGAAAATTCTCACTAGACTTTGTTCATAACTCGTTCAAATCTTGTGGAAGAATGAGAAAAAAAAATAAGTTCAATGTGCTTGGAAGTTTTAGGATTATTTGATGATCTAACTAGCAAGACATCGGAGAAAATTAAAAGAATGAAATGAAAGTTTTGTAAACAATAGGATTATTTGATGATGAGCATGCACATCCTTATCCTCCCCTCACATTCTTGATGTGTCATCATAACATTTAACACTTTCAAATTTAACATCTTAATTTATGTTTAATTGTATTATCTTATGATTGAATATATAATTAAAATATTAAACCATGAATTAAGATGTTAAATGGAGTAGGATAAGTAATTGAGATAGGATGGACATGTATTCGAGATAGCTTACTTTTAATTACCACGTATATCATTTTGTAAATACCATTTTTTTCATATATGAAAATCCCAAGGTAGGCATCCGCCTTCCTTTTTCAAAAAAAAAAAAAAAAAAAAGATGTTAAATTCAAAGGTGTTAAGTGTTATTGTGACACATCAAGTGTGTGTGTGTGTGTGTGTGTGTGTGGGGGGGGGGGTGGATAAGGGGTATGTGCAACATTTTTCTTTGATGATACAAATATTGACCCGAGTACCTCGTGTACTCGTAATCGTTCAAAAAAAGAAACGAAAGTTTTGTGCATATTTGTTTCTTTCTACGCGACATTTTAAAATTTTTAAAAGTATCTTGATATGAGAGTGTCTCCGCTACGAATTTCTTCGTTAACTAAATCTCATTTTATATGTGTACTATATTATTTTACAAAAAAAAAATTCCATGTAATATATTGGCCTAATTTATAATTGATTACAAGTAGCAAAATCGTTTCCATGAATCTTCGTGAAAAGTATCTACTTGTTACTGTCGTTTATAATATGTATGGTTTAGATTTACAAAAAAGAAATCCATATAATCGCCCGAAATGAGTTGTTCTCACACTCGAAGTCTTGAATTATAATTTAAAAGAAGTAAGCGTTAAAAAAACAAATTGAAATTCAAAATACATAATCGAATAACGAGGAACCATCTAATATGATTCAGCGATCCCTTAATTTTAATTTTACTTGTACTGGCCCTCTTTCTAATTCGTCGTGTTATTTATGCTATTCTCTGGTCAGATGTTTAGTTCAACAAAATTAATTTATTGATTAATCAAAAAGAGGTTATGCTAATGATTTTGGGTACTCAAAACAAGTTAATAGTGTGCCTCTGGTGAATTATGTAGCAAATGAGTGAGCATTGAGTTAATGATGTAAACGTTTGTATCGTCGTCGAGTATATTTTGTGCTTCCACCATTATATCATGAGAGGTGATTTTTTGCAACAAAAAAAAAACTCAATAGTATGCCCAAAATAACAAAATCTAATATATTGTACCAAATACAACACTAGATAGATCAAATTGGAAAAAAAAGGATAACGCCGCTGCCGGGGATCGAACCCGGGTCACCCGCGTGACAGGCGGGAATACTTACCACTATACTACAACGACTTTGTTGATTGGAATTCTCATGTGAATATACACTAACTAAATAATTTACAAACTTGATTAGGTAAGGTATATTTGTTTCTTTAGATGAATATGTTATGTTTGCACAAAATGTCATGACAACTTTGTAAGTTTATATCGATAATTAAAATCATATTAATTGTAATATAAGTATACAGAGCAAGAAACATATCATACGTGTCTCCGGGCTATCAAATCGAAAAAAAGAAACAAAACAGTTACTCTGTTTTTGGAACTCAGAGATCCAAACTTTTCACGAAACAAACGATTGCCGCCGATGAAGGAATGTAAATCGAGTTAGTACTGTCTGTACTGAATAAATGAAAGTGAGTTTTGCATGTGTAATGGATTGGAAAGTTATCATGTAGAAGAATTTAGTTGTGTGATCAGTACGGATAGTTTGTTCTAGTTTGCATGGAGAAGAAGAAGAAGAAGAAGAAGAATTTAAGATCATCAAGGCACTTAAGTGTGTACAAAATGACTGTATACAAGTTTTACATGTTTACCCTAATGGAATTTAATATATTTATTTTGATAAAAAAAAAAATTCAGTATCAGTGGGTGGAATGGTATAACGTACTATTATTCTTTTTTCACATGTAGATTACATGTGCTTTTTTTTGTTCCAAATTTTAATCTTTCTTTCTGGTATTGCACGTAGAAAGTGTGAATTTCATAATAACACTAAGGGGGCGTTTGGTTGGAGCTTTGAAGAACGCCTTGGCATAAAGTATGCCAAGGAATTCAATGCCAAGACATACTATTCCTTGGAATACTTGATTACCATGTTTGTTTAGAAATTTATTTATTCCACGGCATGCTAATTCATCACAAATGTAAATTTTTTAAACATTCTATATTTGCAAAACTAACATATTTATACTAAATTTTTGTTATAAAATAAATAACTCATCCAAAAAAATAATTCAAATTATAAAAATAATTATTTATTGTCAACAAAATATTATAAATCAAGCAACATATTATTATAAAATTGATTATTCAAAATATTACTACTTGCAACCACCAAGCACCCAAAGTACATATTTTTCCTTCACATTATCTGGTAGTGTGAAAAAGTACTTTGTCATGCTTGTATCTTTTGAAATAAGGGCTCCTGCTTTCATGCGGTCTTGACTCGTTAATCATGGTAATTTCATTAGCTCTTCAAATACTCTATCTTTCTTTGCTGCATCTTCAGACTTAAATTGAAAACAATTTACAAGTTTTGCAATATTTTCATTTGCATTGCTAAACATATTCTCTATAGAACATATTGATTTGCCAATCGACTCGTTGAACTCATCTCCAGCTTGGATTTTTCTTTGTGATGCCGGTTATCCAAATGGAGAAGGATTTCTTGCACTATATAGATGTCAACGGTATCACTTGAATGATTGAAAAATCGCAGGGAAGCACGAGAAATATTTCTATTTTCTTGTCAAATAATATATCAAATAATATATCCCGCAGCGAAATAATATATAAAATTATTATTTTTGCTAATTATATTAGTTCTTATCAAATAATATATCCCGCAGCGAAGCGCGGGCTATATTCCTAGTCATATTAGAAGAGAGATGATTGTTGATCCTATGGAAGAAGAATCTCAAGAAAATAATTTATTTCAGTCGACGGATGAAATAGAGAATAATCGAATTAGACATATCGAAACAAGTGACGAGTGGACAACAATTTAATATAAATATATTAATTTAATGAATATGTTGTTTTTATAAGTACAATATGATATGACATGTAATTTCTTTCCCATGGGAATAAAGAAAAGCCACCAATTTTGGTGGTAATCCTATTCCCATCAATTATGCCCTAGGGAATGGAGTATTCCGTTACTTTATTACCTAGCGCGCAAACCAAACATGGGAATGGAATCCATGCTGGAGTATGCCAAGGCATTCTCATTCCAAAACTCCAACCAAACGCCCCCTAAAGCGTGTTCTGAATACCTAAATGCTATATAAGGAATTGAAGTGTTACAAGGAAAATATATATTGTTTAGCATAAAATTAATCTTGTTTATGAGGATTGAGGGGAGAAAAGAAAAGAAAATAAATAAATTTGAATATGTTTTAGAATGATTATTTGGTGATATGATTCATTAGACATGGGAGGAAATCAATGAAATAAAAGCGCTATGTGCCGAAGTGCTGTTCATAAAAGGGTAACCGAAACTTTAAAACTTCAGATCCACGAACCACAACTAGATAATACGTCGTTGAATATTTCGTGCTCCCATTATATATCATGAGAATTAAGTTCCACCAAACATAACCAGCTAATATGTTGTTGATTATATTTCGTGTCCCTATTATATATCATGAGAATTAAAAGGCAGTGATTAACTTATTGTCGTAAGCTAGAGTCATGGAGGATGCGCCACGCGGCTTATTTATTTATATTTGTACGGTGCTATATTACTATATGTATATTTACTACAGAAAATACACGATAAAAACATATTATATTTAAACAAGGTATGGAATATTTATGTCAAAGTATACCTTATTGAAATATCAATATAAATATGTTTACAATTCAAAAAATATAAATTGAAATTATATATATATTATTGTTTTTAAATAAATACTATTTCACATTACATTTTTTATTTTTACCTGAAATAATTTTATATAAAAATCATATAATAAATTATAGAATAGTATGAAAAATATCATCATATAATATTACGAAATATTATATTTTAAAATATTATTTATTTAGTATTTTATAGAATAAGTTCAATTATAAAATAAAATTGTGGGGGTATTTTAGTCCAAAAAAGAATAATTTGGATGGAAAATGAAAAATAACACTAGTATAGTTTTTGAAGAATTAAACTCAAATATTCTCCAAAAAAATTAAGGAGTTTTTGAATAATTCCCCTAAAAAAACTACCTATCATACAACTAAACATATATATTTCAAAAAATCGAAACCAACCATATACATATTTTGTACTTCTAAAATATATACATTTAAAAAAGACAACTAGGAATAAATGTATATTTATTTATTTTATAAAAAATAAAGGAGACTAGCGGCTCTGCCAAGTGAAAAAAACTGATGGAGATGACCATTTCCTCAAATTATAATAGTACTATGCCCAAAACAACACAATCTCGTTTCCTTCTTAGTAACCATTGCCGAAAACTAGTCTACTATATATGCAATTTGACCTTCTCATGAAATCTATCCGAGCGATACGATAGGATATGTTAATTATACGAGATTTATAATGCATAGCAAATAAACAAATGATGAAAAATAAGTCCTCGTCTGTCTAAAAACCAAATACAAAAAAAAAAATACAAACACGCCGCTGCCGGGGATCGAACCCGGGTCACCCGCGTGACAGGCGGGAATACTTACCACTATACTACAACGACTTTGCTGTGCATTTATTGATTGCTGTTTACCAACATAATTAAGCAAAATAATGCAGCTTCGTTAATTGATTTATTTCTAAATAGCATTAAATAAGATTTTTTTTTCTATTGATAATTAAAATCTCCCCTCCCATTAATTTTTGAATACTTGACATATGGTGAGGCCATGTCACTTTTTTACTGTTCATCAACACTGTTCAAATCTTTTACTGTTCAACCCGTTACTGTTCACTATTGTCCTGTTCATCAACACTGTTCAAATCTTTTGGTACCAAGCTGCGTTTTTTTGTGCTTATTATAATATTTTTGATTCGTACCAATTCTAAATATATCAAATAATATATAAAATTATTATTTTTGCTTATTATATTATTTCTTATCAAATAATATACCCCGCAGCGAAGCGCGGGATATTGTCCTAGTCATATTAATTGTAATATAAGTAGAGTCCTTCTATCATGCCCCTGAGATTTTTCCACATTTCCCTCACTTTAATTAATTTCAATAATTAGTACTACCAATTAACAATTAATTCATAATTATTTATTTTTAAATATTTAGAACTAATCATTAATTAGTATGGACCTCAATTACATGTTAAACTTTTAATTATCATGAATTAATTGTTAATCTACTTTGTTAATTATGAGATTAATTAGTATGGGAAAAAATGTGAGGGAAAAGTATAATTTCCCATATAAGTATACAAAGCAATCAAAGTTACCGGTATTATTGATTTTAGAACTTAATAGTCAATACTTTTAACTCAGCATTTCATCGAACACTTGCTGTGCATGCACGAACAAGCATTTTCACGCAAACTTATGCTTCCACCTCACCATACATTCTCCGGAGGGAGTCAATAACCGGCCGAAATCCGGCACGAAGAGGTCGAACGGAGACAACTCGCGAATGCTCAGCATTACCATTCCTGGGTTGCTTAAACGTCATTCTACACATCTCCCCTTGAAGCAATTCACGGGCCTTATCACCCGCCTCAGGATGGTCGGAACAAAACCGCACGAACTCTTCTGCCGAGCAGCCTAGTAGAACTCTAGCGGCCCGATCGAAACAAATGGCGATGGTGACTTTGTCAGAGGTTGCAATGGATAAGAGGAGGCGGAATAGGAGTCGACTGGGAGGGGCAATGGGGTACTTGAGCGAGCAGATTGAACAATGTAGGCTTGTGATGGGGAGTACACGGGAGCACTGAGAGCAGGAGAGGTAGGTCATGTCCGATGTGTCAGCGTCCACAATCGTGCAAAACGGAGGCGTCCATGGCGGTTCCATTGATGGGGGCTGGGTACAAGGTAAAGCTATCCCTATCTGTTGGGATTTTGTACATTGGTCCCTATATTAATTAACTAGAAGTTTTCACATATGCCCCTAAAATTGTTAATATAATTCATGAATGATAGCACTTAGCAGAGTATTACCCTGTACTATTTGTAATTGTCTAATGATAATTAAAATTATAATTATAATTATAATATTTCTTCTAAATATGGTAAAATGCATCTAGCAGAACATCTAAAATTGACAGAAGCATAATAAAAATGCAAAACTTCATAGTTTCATCTACAAATAAAATTTGTTTAAACAAGTTTTCAATAATTTGCATTGAAATCAGTTTTAAACAATTAATCTAAAAAAGAATCAACAACGGATAATATATTTTCAACAAAAAAATAAATTTGGCACGCTAAAATTATAAACACAATTTAAAATAAAGAAAACAATAAAACGGAATGAAATTTTTCAATTAAAAAATTGTACATTTTTAAAATCTTTTGATCTTCTCATCGTTAGTATTATTAATAACCTGATCATGACCCGTTCTTTTCGTTATCTTTGTTCCCATTTTTACTTTTTTCTCCATCAAAAACACCTCGAAGAGTACCATACATTCCATTATTTCTTTTATTCTTTTGATCACAATTTGTTTTACTTCCGCTTATTCCACCTATTTTACCAATGTTGCTGATACTTCCGCTTATTCCATCATTGTGGTTTATACTTCCACCAATTTTACCGTCGTGGCTAATGCTTGCACCAATTTTGTCATTATAGTTAATATTTCCACTTATTTTACCATTGCGACTAATACTTCCAGTTATTCCATTCTTACGGCCAATGTTTCCATTGAGTGCACCCTTAAGATTAATGCTTTCGCCTATTATACCATCACGAGTTGCGATTCCATGTATTCCACCACCAAGATTAATAGCTCCGCTTGTTCTACCGCTGACTCTACCACCGTGACGAATGATGCCACCCATTTTCCCACCTATGAAACCGCCATGGCTAATGCCTACGTTTATTCCACCTATTCGGCCATTAACACCGGTGACTACACCACCATCACGAATCTCTCCACCAATTTCGCCACCATGTTTGATTATTCCATCTATTTTGCCATCGTGTGTAATACTTCCACTAATTCCACCTTTAGGACCAATGATTTCACTTATTATACCATGTTTAATATCTGCATTTATTCCACCATTAGAGCTAATTCTCCCACGAATCCTACTATTATGACTAATTTCACCATGATGATCAACTGTTTTACCTATTACACCTCCATGGCCAATGCCTACATTTATTCCACCACCTTGACTGATGCTTCCACCTATTCCACCAATACCACCACTGACTACACTACCATGACGAATGTTTCCACTAATGTCAACACCATGCTTAATGCTTCCATCGATTTTACCATCATGTTTAATATTTCCACTAATTTTACCGTCATGACTAATGCTTCCAGTTAATCCTCCATTACGACTTATTTTTCCACCTATTCCACCTATTATACCTCCTATATCAAAGCTTCCTCCAATACTTCCGCCAATTTTACCATTCATGTCACCGCTTTCAACACGACCACCGATATGACCATCATTTTTTGTTTTTTGGTCACAATTTTTTCCAATTTTTCTAGGTTTATCATGACCAAGTCCACCCGCTACACAGCTCAACAAGACAAAAAATAATAAGAGCTCGTTTATCCATTTTGAGAATTACAAAAAAGCTCTTATTTTATTTGTACGAAAGATTGAAAGAAAGAATGGGATTAAATAGGAATGCGTTTTTTCAGTGAACCAATTTGCTTCTCTAGTTGGTCATTGAAATTTTTTTTTTTAGAAATATTTTGTTTTTCATTTTTACTACGTTTTCCTTAATTAACAATCAAGACATTTGTATTATGTTGTTTCTTACTACTTTCTAGTTTTTAACAAGAAAATAAATACCGAAACACGTTAGGTAATTGATATTGTTTTTATTGAGTTGTTTTTATGTATATTATATAAAAATCATTATATAAATTATCAATGATTGCATTAATAGACTTATGTACAATAAAAAAAAACAAACAAATATGTAATGCATGGATGGTTATATGGATATATATTAATATATATATTTCCAAACTGTGCATGAAGGCTTCAAAATATATATTAATATTATTGAATTTTGATATATTTCAAAACAAATATGCATATGGACACTTACAAAAGTATATTGATCTCTTAAATGACATGTTAAAACAATAAAAAAGTACATCAACAAAAAAAAATTAAATAACGTTATTGCAAGAGTTCACGTGACTTAACTACACATGCAGAAGTTTGCCATTTTCGCTTGTTTGGTTTGATGTATTTAACTAAATTCCTGCATTTTGTATTACTAATGATCACTTCACTACGGTAAGTCGACTTCATCCCAAAACTACGAGAGTCCTAGTCGCAGGAAAATAAATAAATTAGCGGGAAAACTTTAATTATAGTTTATCAATGAAGATGTGAAGGGAGTACTATAACCACCATGATTTTCAACTATAAAAACATAATTTGAGAATTATTATGCCCCCCACAAGACTACATATATTCAAATTATCATGTGTATTTGTAGACATGAGAAAAAATAATTTGACCAAAACTTGACATACACGATGAAGATTATAAAAAATTACATAATATATTTACATAAATTATTAATACACTTGTGGTGTTGTGTATCATGTCTTTCAAAATTTATTACTAATTAAAATAGTTTATTTTATAATTAGTCAATGGTATATTTTAGTTTTACGCAATCGAACATCAGAGTATGTGTTAATTTACATAAATTGTTAACGTAAGAATCTTTTTTTTTTTTTTTTTTGGATTGTAATTTGATGATATATTTTTTGGATGATTATTAGTTTCTTGGTTAAACTAAAATCTTATGTTCATTAGTCAATGGTTAAATTTATTTGAAAATTTTAAAAAATATAAATTTTGAAATTTGATAATTCAATTACACCAACCCAAATATAAAAATTATAAATCCAGTAATTTTACTTTCGTCAATCCAAACATTAAAATTTGAACTGCAATTTTCGAAACTCGACTTGCGGAAGGTTGACTTTCTTCATGTGAATTATAATACGGTCACCAAACATGCCCTAAAGCTAATTTCAAAAAAATTGGAACAAATGACTATTATGCCTTATTTTATGATAGTTAGTATTTTATCACTTTTTATCTATTAATAATATTATTATCTTCCAATAATTAAGCAAGAAATATTTTTTGTCACGTAGATTGCATGTGATTACTTTGTTTTTGTCCTTCTGACATTGCACATAAAAAGTGTGCATTTCATAATAAAACTGTCATTGCACATAAAAAGTGCGCATTTCGTAATAAAACTAAGTGTTCTGGTTGCTTGAATGCTCTGATTATAAGAAATGGAGTTGTTACGAGGGAAACTATGTTTTGTTTAACGTCAAATTTATCTGGTTTAAGAGGAGGGAAGAAGAAGAAAAAAACTTTATTTTAAATTTGTTTTAGAATGATTAGTTGGTGATATAGTTTGTCAGATATGGGAGGAAATCAACAAAATAAAAATAAGATGATATTTTCAATCAAAAACTCTACAAATAATGATGGCACGGAACCACCGAAACACCGCGAAAATGCTTAAGGGCCTGTTCTGTACTAGAGTTTTGAAGTATAGGAATTGAAGTTTTGATAGGAAGTAAGTAATTGAAACTTGGTAGTGTTTTCTCTAACTTTAGGAAGTGTAGTTTTATATTCCAAAACTTGCAAAACTTGAACCAATAGTGTGTATATTTTGTGTTTTGAAAACTTGTGTAAAAGTGGATATTTCAAAACTCTCTTTCTCTTTCTCTTTCTCTTTCTCTAAATAAATATTTTTATCCAACATAATATTTATTGTTTTTTCTTCTTTACATCATAATAATAATTTAATTCAATATAAAAAGGACATTTCATTTGATATAAAATTAATTCAATTCAAATAATAATTAATTTTATTAGAAAATAATAATAATAATAATAATAACAAAACATAATGAAAATTGTATTTACAAAATAATAATAATAATAATAATAATAAAGTCATCATTAAAAATGTATTTAAAAATGCCAACTAGAGTTAGCCTAGTTGGTCACACCTCTTGGCTAGGGAGTGAGAGGTGTGGGGTTCGATTCCCGACGGGGACACTGGATTATAGATTAAATGTTAAATGAGTGAATAGAGTGTGTGGTTTACGGGTTTGTAATAAAAAAAAAAAAAAAAGGAGATTGTGTTTGGAAGGGGGACTTTGAGCCCTCTCCGAATTTACTCAACAAAAAAAAAATGTATTTAAAAATTGTTAACAATAATAATAATTGTAATTACAAAAAAATAATACATAATTAAAAAATATTTAGAAAATAATAATAATAATATACATAATTTAAAATGTACTAGAAATTAATAATAATACTAATAATAGATTAATACATAATTAAAATCTATTTTTGAAATTAATAATAATAATAACAACAAAAATAATAACAATAACAATAACAACAACAACAATAATAATAATAATAATAATAATAATAATAATAATAATATTTTGGTATAATTAAGAATAAGTTTGATAGTTATAAAATTTTATTAGAAACAATACAATTATAGGATATTTTATTCATTTCCTACATATAATCCAATGATTTTCATCAAACACCTTTTAAGCATCCTACACTCATAGTTTTTGGATTTTCCTGCTATCATAGTTTCCTGATATTCATATATCGGTTTCCAGCAACTACGAGTTTCCTGCTGCTTCACAAAACTGACCTAGCAAACACTAATAATAGAGTACATTTGTATTTTTGAATTGTTTCGATGTTTTGTTTATGTGACTAGCATTTTTGTATTTCCAATATGTAAATTTATTTTTATAACAACCTATATTAATGGTACATAATATTGACTAATGCTTATTAGGAAGTCAACGCGACGTCATCAGTTAATTCTTAATTGGATGGTCCATTGAGTTAGATATTTATTTTGGAGAATGTTGCTCTTCCCCCACTGCACGTCCCCCACAACTCTTGATGTGCTGGCTATGGATTAACACCCTACAAATTAACACAAAAACATGAGTTAACATCAAAATTTGCGTGTTATTTATATTATGTTGTGATTTAACATCAAATTAAGGTGTTAAGTCATGTACTTGTGTGTTAATTTTTAGTGGTGACACGTCATCAAGAGTGGTGGGGGATGATAGTGGGGATGTACATCATCACTCATTTATTTTTACGCTCCATTTTGAACTCGCAATTAACACAGTGTACTTGTTTGGAGTGTCTAATCTCTGTCTTCTCATCTAGTTTGGTTTAGGTTTTGTATAGTTACATGGTGTCAAATCTCGTCTCCAAAAAGATTTGCAAAAAAAAAAAGTTTGGCACAGAAAAGAAATTTCAGATAATTAACAAGTTTTATATCAATAGATTATAATTTGAAAAATATTTAATATGCTAATTAAGTTTCAAAATTTTATTTAATTATTTTATTATTTAAAAAAAACATTTAGATTATTATTATATATAAATTCAGATGATTTTCGAGGTGAGCATAAGAAATTTTGCAAACTGTAATTATAATTATGAGTACACGAGACTAAGTAACATGTCTAGTCACGAATAAGAGAGCTATGAAAAACCACCTTGTTTATTAGGGCCCATAAGCATGGCCGAGATTGCACGAGGGAGAACAAAGCCAATTGAAATTTTTATCTTAGCTTGCACTGATGATAGTTAGGGAAGTTATATTGTGTATCATTTTTATTATTCATTTTTTACAAAAATTAAACTGTTATCATTGTAAACTAAATTCAATTCAAAATTCAAAATTTATTTCCATAATTTTGTTTAAATTAGCCAAATACTTTTTTGCCAAAAACTAAGGCTTGTCTATTTAATTCACTGGCTTGTCTATTTAATTCTCTTAATGTTTCGATATAAGGCTATCTTCTTCGACTGGGGTTATTTTTGCACAATTATCCTCGCAGAAATAGTTTACGGTTTTATTTGCTGCTTCGAGCCTGGTCAGATAAGTTTTTTTCCTGCCAAATAGTAAATATTATTTATGAACATAAATACATCCATGACAATTTATAAAAATAATGTTGACGGCCTCTGACCATGATCCGTGCCGATTAACGATCCAACAGAGCATTATTAATTCAATATAAATTGGGAACTCATGATCCGTGTCGATTAATTATCTAGATCTGAAGAAAAAGAAAAAATTAGACCCAATTGCTAAAATTCAACAGATGCATTGTTAATTGTTGAATTATTACTTCTTGTTATTGGTCATTCGACAATCGTAACTCGCGACAAAATTGATCTGTTTGCAAATATATATAATACCCGATTTCACAGTTGAGACTTGTGTTATATGATTGAACACGGGATTAAAAGCATATGAATCATGCGTCGGACTAAATTGAAAAAAAGTAATTAAAAATCAAGCATGGAGATAACATCCTCTGATTACTTACAAAATAATAATTCATACATAATTCTTATCTTAATCAAATAATTAGACAATTTGAAGGACGTCTGTTTTTTAGAATGTAAAAATAAGATACTGTTATTTTCTAGCATTCGTTACTGACAAACTCTAATTAAAAAAAAACAGTATAATGAACCGAGCAGAGAATTAACCGAGTTGTCAATTAACCAAAATTCTGTAAAGAGGAGATGAACCACAAAATAGTCGACTTGCCTCATCATTAACCTTCGTAATAATCGAGCTTCGCCACTCACTACTTCTCTTAGAAGTTGACTCGCCACTCACTCGATAGCGAAATGTATGAACTCACTCGGTCGAATTGATTAGTACAAATGGATACTGATAAGCTTACATAAAAAAATCTCAAAAAATTATACAATCATTCATGTTCTTGAAGCTTTTTTTCGTGAGAAAAGAAGAAGAAATTGAAAAAAAAAATAGTCAGAAAAGGTAATCGATCCATTAATTCATCAACATGCAAACAGAGAACCAATTGTTTTGAGAAAAAAAAAACTAATTGAATCTTAAAACAAAAAATCTCAAAAAAGCCAGCAAATAGTTCTGATTCAAATGCTTATATCAGATCTGAGGGAGAAATTGTACCCAAAAGAACGAATTTTTTAAAATATCATAACTATTTTAAATTTTGCATTCGATTATATTCATGTCAAAACGTATCGCAACCGTTTCATATCATATCATATAAACATTATAAAATATCATAATCTTTTAAAATTATATCACATCATATTCATTCCAAAATCATATCACAATCGTATCAAAATTCAAAATCATATAATATCGGAATCGTATCAAAACCGTATCATATCATATTAGAGATAGAGTTCGACTGAAGTAGTCAAGTACATCCACCTATGCTTGACAATTGTCACGTCAGAAATCATCGTTCCGAGTATGTAGATCTACCATGGTAAACCTACATAACCACCACAACCTTTGACTACGAACCGTCGCCCCCGCAATCTAGGAAAGAGAATTTTTAACATTATGTCTAAGTTATGGCCATAATTCCCTCCACATATAATTATGGACCATAACCCTAGCTATCTAGGATTTTGGATTTCCCAGTGAGCCCCTCCTCCCAAGGATGATGGAGAAATGCATATTGTGTCCCACCTTTCATAGAAATGCATACGATGAAACTTTAGAAATCTCTTGCAATTTTTATAATTGCGTATTACCTCATATAGTTCTTATTTCAAATTTTATATCATAATTATCATTTTTATATTATAACTTCAAAATGTGATATCATAAATATCATAAGTATCATTTTCACACCATAAACATCAATTTTTTGTGTTATAAATTTAAAATGTGATATCATAATTATCATAAAGATCATAAAATGTCATAAATGTCAATTCTGTATCATAAATATCATTTTTGTTCACATTCATTTTTTAGATTCTATTAATATATTAATCTACCAGAGTTCAAATTGATATCACTATCTTAAGATTCTATTAAGGTAAGAGTTCGACTAAAGTGACCAAGTACCTCCACCTATGCTTGACAATGGTCAGTTCCGAAAATCGTCGTTTCCAGAAAAGTATGTCGATCTATCATGGATTCATGGTAAACAGCATAACCACCGCAACTACGAACCGTCAGCCCCGCAATCTAGGGAAGAGAATTTTTAGCATTATGTCTAAGCTATAGCCATAATCCCCTCCACCTAGAATTATGGACCATAACCCTAGCTATCTTGGATTTTAGATTTTCCCCATGATCCCCTCCACCAAGGATGATGAAGAAATACATATCGTGTCCTAAAAATAGTTTCAACTTTTCGTTTATGAGGCACAATCAGATTTTTGAAATCTCTTACTTTTTTTATAATTGCATATTATCTCATATAGTTCTTATCTCAACTTTTTATATCATAATTATCATTTTTATATTATAACTTCAAAATGTGATATCATAAATATCAGAAGTATCATTTTCACATCATAAGCATCATTTTTAGGTTATCTTCAAAATGTGATATCATAATTATCATAAAGATCATCAAATGTCATAAATGTAATTTTTGTATCATAAATATCATTTTTTGTTCATATCTTTTTTCTAACATTCTATTACTATATTATTTTACCAGAGTTCAAATTTATATCACTCATTGACATTAACCCTACACAACATAAACACAACATAAAATGTAGACAAATAATGCTAGAGTTCAAATTTATATCACTAGTTGACATTAATCTTACACAACATAAAATGTAGACAAATAATGCTAACCAGTGTTCCAGAAATCGGTCTTGGCGGCCGATTAATCGGCGATTAATCGCTTCTCGATGGTCCGCCGTCGAGATAACCCCTTGGCATTTTGTGCTTGGCGGATTCCGCCAAGTGGCCGCCAAGCCACCGCCGAGCCGATTTTTAGAAATGTTTTTTTTTTTTTTTTTTTTTTTATTGCCAACGGGTACATAGCCTAGTTAGTTGAATGTGAAACACAAAAAATCATATATTGTGAGAGGCTGTGGGATACTATTTGTACAAAAAATCATATATATATAGCGTTTCATTTTTTTTTTCTCATTTTTTTCTCTTCATGCAAGAAAAATTATTTATTTTCCGGACATGCGTGAAACAAAAACATTCTTGCTCATTTTTTTCTCCTTTCTTTCTTTTCATGATAATGTTATGTTATTTGAAATTTTATTACGTTATTCGGATATCAGCTATGTTATTTAAATTATTATTTGAGTTTATGTTAGTTTAGTGGCGTAGTGTATTTTGTTACTTAAATTATTCAAAACTTATTAAAAAAGTTGTGATTTGTAATTTTGTTTTAATTAATTTAAATATTAAATATAAAAAATAAAAATCCGCCGAGATTCCCGATTAATCATTATTGACGCTTGATGGTCGTCTGCCGACTAGCGAGCGCCAAGCGGTTTCTGGAACATTGATGCTAACGCATCAACTAAAAGATAAAATTAATGGAATTTTATATATATGCCCCCTCCAATATTTTTGGATATGTAGTATATAGTACTGTAATTGTAGTGTATTGCTTATGTTGGAATTAAAATTTATTGAACATCACAACTCCAATCTATAAAAATATTTTTTCTGCACATAAACTTCTCAAATCAGGCTTGCATCTCGTGTTAGGAATTATCGAACACTATGACTACAACCTCTGAAAACTCACTATTCTATACATAAATCCTTCATAAACTAGAAGTGTAATCCATCTTAAATATTTTATCGAACATCATGACCATCAGGGCCGGTCCTGAGTTTTCGAAGGTCTGTGACAAAAGTTGTAAAACAAATTAAATTAGAAAAAAATAGTAACCACTTAAATAATATGTAATAAGTTAGTCAAATTTGTTGCAATATACTGAGAATTTAAACTCGAGTGTATGAACGGACCCACCAGTGTGTGAACTTGAAGCATTAACTCGAGTATAGTCAAAAAAAATTTCATCTTCTTTAGAATATTACTGCATGAAGTAATCAATTTTTTTTCATCTTCTAGAAAATATTTTACCACAAAATCATTCTGACGGGTCCGCAAAATAGTCCCTAAACAATTATTCCTGCAACAAAGGGTATAATGGCAAATATGTAAAATGTAAAGTCATGTCTGCAATGAGGTAACACAGTTGTTTTGCAATTTGGGACAAAAAGATTATTTTACCAGCCTCATGTACTCGAGTTGGCTTTCATGGAGCAGACAGAAAATTGGAAGCCCCAATTAAAATAATGGGATATCAATTAGATTATCTACATAATTGAAGGTTTCTGAAGCTGAAAAAATAAAAATTTAAAATTGAATGTCAAATGACTAAATTGAAACTGAAATTAACTGAAAAACGCAAAAATGCAACATGGAATGGACATAAATTGCTGAAATTGCTTAAATATAACCTGAAATTGACTGAAAAATGAGGAAATTGAATCTAAAACTAACTTGTTTTGCTGAAAAACCTGAAATTGCATGGAAAATGGAGTGGAGTGGCGAGGATCCGAGGTCAATTCGAACCCTAACAGCACTCCCCAGACTCCAGTCATCGCCCGGCATCACGTCGCAGTCGCAGTCACAGTCGTCGTCGAGTGAGTTGCAGAGTCGTGCTGCAGAGGCATGGTGTTGGTGTCGGGTACGGTTCACAGAGAGGCCACTAAAGCACTAAAGCTGATTGGGTTGGACTGTGTTATTTTTATTAATATCAATATTTGTGTATATGATGGGATTTAGAAAAAAAAAAGAGGTCTTTTTATTTGGGAGGCCTGTGACCTGGGCCAACTGTGCCAAAGTCCAGATCCGGCCCTGTGACCATATCCTATGTAAATTAATTCCTCAAACCATAAAATCCTTTAAAAATTAGGTTTCAATTATTCTCAGATATTTCACCCAACATCATGATCACATGCTCCGAAACTTGTTTCTCTATACATAAACTCTTCATAATAGTAAAACACCGTTTAATTTAAAAACCGGTTGTACGAATGAAATCACATCAAGTTTGCATTAGATTTGGTAAAATTCATGTATTGTTTATGTTACATGATTCGCTTAGATTTTGAAAATTGTTTAGCTAAAAATTAGACTATCAACCCATTAAGATTAATTATGTTAATGCTATTTGCTACTAAAGTAGGAGCTAACAGAAGATCATTATCAAAACGTCGCCAAAATACCTAAGTTTTTGATGTATCACGTGAGTTGGTATCTTTGATTACCACGTGGTTAATACATACACATGCCTTCTTTGTCCAATATTGTTGATTTTTCTCCTCAATCAACTAGCTGTCCATGTGCATTATAAGAAAATCACGAGTTATGAATTTAGTTAGAGTTGGCGACAGGACGTATAAAATTCAAACCACCTCAAAATCCTCTAAAGTTTGTTAATGAGAAATATTTCAATTATTTTGAGTTCATATTTTTATGCGCTATTTTTTAATGTGTATATTCGAATTAATTGGTTGTTAATGACATATATTTGTAAATGAGTATACTCGTGAGTGCGGATTTGCTCGTGAGTTCGGGTATGGGGTAAAAAATTACCCGTGATAATTCTGGGTTCGGATGATATCCGAAACGACCGGATCAGATATCCGGGAGGACAACCCTAAATTTAGAGGATATATAATTGTGTACGACCATTTTCAATTCGAAAAGAAGTTCATAAACAAACCAAAATGAACAAGCCAATTGTCGAAATTCAAAATGTAAATCATATCAAGCGCTTCGAAATCAAAACCAACGTTCCCATTTTTACAAATACATTCAGTGGTGTTGGTCCAGAACATATACACTGTACAACAAATCGAAAAAAAAAACCCCACAAACTCTCATTTTCTCTTTCTTTACAATCCAAACTCTAATCAAGCATGATAAAGAAAGGACACGAATAGGCCTTTTCCTATTTTGATTTGTTTAAAATCAACGAGACCATATTTCAACTGCTATACACCTTGCGAGAAGTCATGCTTGCCGTTTTTAACAGCCTTCTAAATTCATCAAGACTTATTTTGCCGTCTCTGTCTATATCTGCCTCCTCCAAAAGCGGGTCGATCGATCCCTTCAATCCAGAATTCTGCCAAATAAACACAATATCAGGGGTGATATAGCATAATAGCAAAGGGTATATTAAATACATTATAATGGGCAAAAAGGTAATTTTCTACCATTCTAAGTTCTTCGGGTGTGATGAATCCATCTCTATCCTTATCAAATTGTTGAAAAGCAGCTTCGGAGAGATGTTTCCATTTCTCGGTATCATGTTCTACTAATTGGGGAACGTGCATAGTAGCAGCCACAAATTCATCGAAGTCTACCAATCCATCCGTGTTGGCGTCGATCTAATAAATTAAAATTTAAAACAAAATAAATAATTAATACTGTAGCTTGGCAGATAGAACAAATCATCATTTTTATGATTATTTTTTTTCAAATGAAGTTTGTAAAGATTAACATACTGCTTGAATAATATCGGTTACGCGAGGCCCCCTAGCTTTCCAAGGAAGATCCTTTGACATAGCCTGTAATATTCAATATATATATTATATTACTATAATATTTCAATATTAGATACTCTTTTTTCCTTTTATCTAATATACCTCTTTCATCTCTTCAAGACTAATTTTTCCATTTTTATCGACATCGATTGCATTAAACTGATCTCGCAAGTCGCTTAACTCCTCTCCTTCCAATGTACTTGCTAGAGCCTATCATGAAATATAATATTTATTTTTCAGTCACTACAGAAAAATTAAAAAAAATGAAATTTGACATTTGATAGACATACCCTGAGAGCGAATTGTTTGAAACGGCTATATTTGACGAAATGTCTCATGTTGGATAAAACAGATATATCGAGTGGAATTTCAGATGCATCTCCTCCTTCTCTCACCCATGCGTGTGCTGAAACATCACAAAATAAATATATAAATGAATCGGTCCGTAATAATACAAAATAAATATAATTATAAGGATTGAATTGAGAAATTTACAAAGAGCTTGAGCAGCGGTGAGTCTAGCTCGAGGATCCTTGACGAGTAATTTCTGTACAAAATCTTGTGCACTCTCACTTATACTCGGCCAAGGCTTTCGTTTGAAATCCGGCTTGTTTTTCAGTACCTAAGAATATAATATAAAAAAATATATGAAGTTTATAAATTACCAATTTTCATAATATTAGATTACCTCTTTGAAAATACCATCCTCGGTTTTGTCCCAAAAAGGGCGCCTACCGCATAATAAAATGTAGGTTATCACACCTATACTCCACACGTCTGATTCGGGGCCCGATCTGCGTTTAAGAACTTCGGGAGCTACGTAATACGCGCTTCCGACTATATCGTGGAAATTCTTTCCTGTATAAATTACGCTCAGATTTCAGCTATGTCGAGAAATTATTCTTTTAGAAAAAATTAAGTACTTATTAGGCATGAAAGGACTAACCTGGTTTTATGAAATCTGAAAGGCCAAAATCAGTCGCCTTGAGAACACAGTTCTCTTTAGTCGATTTAAAGAGAAAATTCTGTAAATAATAATAAATAATAATTCTTAAAATATGTCTATTTTAGGCGTGTTCGGAAAAATAAAAATTGAATATTTTTTAAATATCGGACCTCTGGTTTCATATCTCTATGTACGAGACCGTGCAAGTGACATTCAGCTGCCACTTTAAGCATTTGCCTTACGATGACGGCCGCATCTTTTTCTGAGTATCGACTATCCTTTCTGCAAAGAATAAGGAAACATATTATTAAATTTCATCTAATATTTGAAGGATTTGAGGAAGGTATGCAGTGAACAAAGTTTTCATGATTGGAAAAATGCAAGTTCAAAAATCTTACTTGGCTAATATGCGATCAAGAAGCTCACCACCTTCGCATAATCTGAAAAATAAAATAAATTTTTATAACGATATAATAATATATCACGATACTCAATTATTACAACTACACAGCCTAATCAACGACCGAAAATTGCTTAGATAAACCAAATTGTAATAAAAAAATTATACTTACTCCATGACAATATAAACATAGCCATCGTCTTCAAATGCATTGTAGAAATGTACGACATTTTCGTGTCCTTTTAACTGTTTTAATATTTTCACTTCTCTCTTCACATCCTGTACCGCGACGGGAAGCACCATCTATAAACCACACAAAAAAAAAAAATTATTCAACATGCTTTTGAAAAGTTCTACATTATAGATATGGTAATTTATATGATTAAAAAAGAATAGCACGTAAAATTGATTTGGTCGAATTTGGATTGTGTATTGGAAAAAGAATCAGCTTTATCAAATAAAGGCACAAATATTTGATTCTCATTCCAGTAACAAATTCTTTCTTCTCTCAAATGAAACACAATTTAAGATCTTAGATTATAATTCTAGAAACTCAACACTCCACTAATTCAAACAAAAAGAAAGAAAAAAAGAAATTCAAAGTATTACCTTGTTTTTATCGATTCTCTTCACAGCCACTCTATCTTTGGTACGTTTATCCGTCGCTGCGTAAGTGTACCCAAACTGGCCATGCCCAAGAAGTTTCCCAATCGTGTACCGACTCTCGAAATCCTTATCATACCCAAAATCGGTTCTTTTTCCCCAAGGTATCGATCCACTTCCATTACTTTTCTTCCTCTCCTGATTCCTCTCGACAACCTTCGTCTCGACACCATTAACGGCGTTCTGATTGCTCTCCTTGTTCCCGGTATTGGGCTTTTCTGGTTTCTGGGTTGCGGCGTTGCAATCGCCTTCAGTACCGTAGCAATTGCCCATGTCGTCGGTACCACAAAACGTCAGTACCACAAAAGCAATTACTACCGTGAATCAGTGCAAACGAGTCTCCTTACGAGAGAAATTATCATGGGTAGATATAGAATGGGTCAGCGGAGAAGACTTGGAAACCAGTATTGTGTTCTGCCTTTCTACCGCCATTAACGTGCAATTAATTATAAAATTGATTATTCGTTTTATAAAAACAATGATATTTAACTATTTTCACTTGCATATTTTACGAAAATTTACATGAAAATGACGTGGCAATAAGAAATAGGTTGGTTAATTAATTAATACACAGAACAATTAAAATATTATAAATTTTGTAGTTCCAAATTTTAAATATTTTTTATCCAATAAGATTTGTGTAAATTTGGTAGATTTTGGAGGTACAGAAAGTATTATAATTCGAGACAGGCAAGGTGGGAAGTAGGAAGAGGGGGCGTAATAGCGCTTCACGTTGCCTCGAGTTTAGTCCTCTCCAGTCTTAAATAATAAATGGTCCTCTCCGGTTCTTTAGTTAATGCTGTCTATTAATATAATAATTCTGATGATCATGATAATGATTCGGATTTAAACAATGGATTCGTATTGCTTTGTATAAACGCGTCTTTGTTTTCACGTTTGCTTCGTTTTATTTGTGTTAATTCTTTTTGTTTTGGTTTGGGTTTCCTGCTCTTTTATGCTAGTAAGTAAAGTTTTTGTTTTGCGCTCATTTACAATTTAAGGACGGTGGTAAATATAGGTCTATGAATTGTTATTAATAGTTTGTTTTTTTATTTTTTCAGGATAATGATTATTTCTGCATATTTAGTTAGTAATTTAAATTTAAAATAATAATCAATTTATCCGTTGTATATAAATTGCTATAAATAGATATTAATATGAAAAAAAAGGAATTATTTCAAAAAACTCTTATTTTTTTTTGGAAATTATGAAAATCTCCTTATCATTTTAGATTCCCTCGAAATCTCCTATATTTTTTGGATTTCTCAAAAACCTCGTAACATTTTTAGATTCCCTTAAAAATCTCTTACATTTTTGTTATGATTTCGAATATGACAATTATATTTCTTTCCATAATTTTATTTTATAAATAACCATAATTTAATAAATGATAAATAAATATTAAAAACAAAAAATAAATAATACATAGATATTAAAAAATTATAATAAATAATACATAGATATTAAATTATTATTATAAATAATACATAGATATTAAAATATTATTATAAATAATACATATATATTAAAATATTAATAATTGTTACAAAAACAGTGTTTTCATAATTTCCTCGATTTTCAATATTATTTATCCACTCAACCAAAACTTTACATTTATATTATTATTTGAGAAAAAAACATATTCAATTCTAATATCAAAATAAAAAAATAAAATGTTTAAATTTGAGATTATCAGTTTATGATTTCAACAATAAAACAAAAAAAAATCAATTAATTAAGTTATCACCTCAATCATAGAAAACGACACATATTAAATTGGAATAACAAAAAAATGAGTTAATACGAAAATTTAAATGTATAGCACACTCAGTATTAATTTTGTTGATTGATACCTAATAATAGAAAATTTATTGTACAATCAATATGTATACTATTTCTTTTGTTAATTGAGAGTGTCGTATTTGCTTCTTGAAGTACATTGTTTACCTTGATGGTGTTACCATGTTCAAAGAAGTTGGTGAGGTGGAGATTTGGATTCTCAATAGCGTTTTCGTCGAATTGGTGCTGTTGCATCATAGCGTCGGCTTGAGTTTAAAGGTGTTTGCAGCTATGGTTGGCATGATAGTGCTTCGGCCAACATGGTTGGCGTTTGGCGCGGTGAATCCCTCAAAGTGTGAGGTTGTGGTTGTGGGGGTATGTTGGCCCCGAGATTAGTATTAACAAATAACGCAAAACACAAAAATATAAGAAAAACAAAGTGTGATTTGGTCTCGTCAAATCGACTCTAAAATAATTTTTAAGATTTGGAATATTCTTATTGCATAGCGAAACGTACCCAAAATCCTAAAGAGAAGATATGTATAATTTGTTTAGACACAAAGAAAAAGTTTCAAAACTTTTATCACGGATTTGGAAAATCAAGCGAAGGGCTTTCGGTACGATCATGTCAGGCAATGCTACAAGTGGCAACATCCTCTATTAGTATTCACACGCGACTTGTCCGAGTTGGATGTAAAGATCTCATGATGCTAGTCATTGATCTCCCTCCCTCAAGAAAATCGTCTCTCAATTCGGAAGAGGTTACTTAGTATATATTCACAATTTTTTATTATTCAAAATGAATATATATGTGATTAAAAAAACGGGTAAGCATTTATGTAGTATGTAATGCTCACAATTCTTCATATTTTAATGTGATTTGATGTGACCAGTCCAGTACATGTCTCTGTGCGTGATCACTAGGGTTTTTCTAATGTTGGCAACACATTAAATGTTCAAAAAGAACATAACGATTATATTATAAGTAAAATTATCATAATTATTTTTCTTATGAATAATTATTATTGCTTATATTGTTAACTTTCTTGTCATAATATATCTGTTAATTAATTTGTATTGAAAAATTATCCATCCTCTAATAAGTAAATTAACTAATTTTTTAAACAACCAAACAAAAAATTATATTTTTCAGTATCTTATAATTTGGTCATCCAAACAAACAGTACAATTACTAATTCCAAAATTTTGTACTCCTCCACCTTATAATCCAATTCCACTCTACAAACATATCATTGTTAATTAACTAATTTATCCATCCTCTAATAATAACATGAAAACTGAGGCATGAAATATAATTTTTGCAAGTAATTTTTTTTCCACATAAGATTGATAAAAAAAAGTAATATATATCCTTGTATTAATTTTGAACATACTACCACAATCAGACACGTGTCTTTTTTTTTTTTAAGTTTTGTTTTTATTGCACCCCAAATCATACTCATATATGAAAGAAAAATATAATTGACTCTCAAACTAATCACGATATCCTTGATGAGGTAACAAAGTGAATTGATTAGCATTTCTAATTGACTCAATTAAATGTTAATTGACACGTTTAATTAACACATCGATAATTTATAATATGTTAATATTATTAAATATTAATTGACATGCCAATTCAATTAAACGGTCAATTAAATCGTTAATTGAATCAATCAATAATATTAATTAACCTACTTAATCCTCTCTTGCCGTTTCATCCAGGATGTTATTTTTGTGTTATTGGGGCTCCATATATAATCTCTGTATAAAATTATTGCTCAATTGTGTTCTTTTTTTAAGAAAAAAATTGATATTTTTTAAGTTAATGGATGACATTTTAAATATATATTTCGATTTTATGTGTATTATTCACGATTTTGTTTTATTTGTTTTGAAATTTTATTTTATTTTGAATTATAACATGTTATATTTTATTATTTTGTGTGGACTTATAATGATGAACCAATTTCATGAACTTTTATTAATTACAATGCATATATTCCTGATAGACAAATTTCATGAACATTTATTAATTATAATGCATTTATTATCATCAATACATTTGCAAACATATCATGATTATATAATTGAGTTCAAATGTACCCGCGCAAATTCTATTTAAAGAAATTATACAAAAACATGTAAAAAAAAAATATGAAGTCCCGCGCAATTGTTGCGCGGGTTATTGCTAGTTAATAATAATATGATACAAAAATATGATAATTAAATATGTTAATAAAATTGTTAGTGATTAATCTAATTTTAAAATTTCTAGATATAAACTTAACTGAAAATATATATTTAATGTTGATGAAGTAATTTTAGTTAACTAGATTTGTGTATCAACATGGTTTCTATACGGATCCTCGTAAATCGCAAGCTAAAGCAACCGAAGATCATGATCATCGTTCAATCTCTGCCGATATGGGAAGCATCACTATCAACAGATACAGCGAAATACAACAATCTCAAGTACGTCAACAACACGTGCACTATTTATCCAATCTCAATGGCTTGGAAAATATGACTCTTCCGTAGAACAAAGGAAGAGCTGGGATGCATGATGTTAATGTTGATGTCGAAACGTTTGAAATTAACAAAACGAATTAATATTCTATAAAATAAAATAAAAACTCATAGCAGACAGCTCAGTTAATTAATATAATTGGCTGAATCTCAAAGTAGACTTGAATTCACCATTATTAAGAAAAAGACTTCCCTGAAGACGAACAACCACCAACCAAGCATTACACGATAATATAGAATGGCCAAGTCATCGCTAGAACATACGTACGAACTACAATTGCCCTACCATCATCTTATAATATCAATTTGTAATAATTATATACTTTTCTTAATTTTGCAAGATTTTTTAATACATAATCTCGGTCGATGTAATTTGTAAAAGAGGGCATATATGGTGCTATCAGATTTCAACGAAAAAATCCTCATCTTTAATTAACCTATTTAATTAACATGATAATTAACATTCATTTGGATTAATATCGATAAAATTAACATCCATATGGACTGACGATTTCTAATAATTAATATTTACAAATTATTAATTCAATTGTTCTTGTTAATTAACATGTTAATTAAGTGGGTTAATTAAGGATGATAACTTTTCCGTTAAGATCTGGTGGCAAGGCATAATTTCCCTTTGTAAAAATATCACTTTTATCATCTTAGTTCGCGAAACAAGATATTCTTTCCCAATTCTTTTTAATGATCTAAAAGTAAGAAAATGCAAACAAATAATATTTTGTTTCCTCAACCGATTTGGCGAAACTAGAATTGTAATAAGCTACTTCATTCGTGTATTTGGCTATTTCATTCTTGTATTTTACAAATCTATGGCTACTTCTATTTAATATTTTGTTTAGTTGGGAATTATTCGGAGGAATTAAGCTCGATTGAAATGTTTCATTCGTGTATTTGGCTACTTCATTCTTTTTACTAATCTAAACAAAATCTCCACTACAAATGATTCCCAGCTCGCGTGGCCGAACGTAGAGTTCGTTTAGTAAAATTGTAATAGACTACTTCATTCGTGTAAAGTCCCGTCATAAATTGATAGAAACGTGTAAATTGGTCTAGCCAAACATTGTAATCATTGATACAAGAATTCAACAGAAATTCGAAAAAGCGCAAGACATTTTTCGAAGACATAGGTATTTGTTAACAATAAAATCGGTCGATTGAACAAGTAAACGGTGAGTTAAAACTAAATATCAACAACTTACCGAACTCCGTAAACAAATATCATTTGCTATTTTTTCGATATTATCTCTCTATCATTTAATTTAATTACGATTCCGCATAAATATAAATTGTATACCATTAGCGTGAAAATTAGACCTTACGAAAATCTATTCACCTACTCCAGGTCTAAATTAAACAACAAATATTATATCGTTATTTTCATAATATTTCATACAATATAAAATATAAAAATAGTGAACAATGTGACACATATGTGGTAACACATCATTAGTTATATATTAATAATATTTTTATATATATTCAAAATGCAATGAAAATTATAAGTTATGTATAATTCTACATAAATTATTTGAATTTATGTTATGGATAATTTGTATAAGATTGTGTATAAGTTTAGATAGTTATGGATAATTTACTAGCGCCATGGTCATCTTCATCTCCTCTCTTTTTTTCTTTGACTTACACAGAGGAGATAGGAGATTGGGAATTTGGGAGAGGTGACAGTTGAGTAGGGATAGCGGGTCGGGTTGGGCTACTAATGGGTCCGATGCAAGTAACACCAATGGTTCGGGTCTATATTAGTGAATGTATTATTTTTTAGTAAAATTAAGCTTAAAAATTCTCTCTCTTCCGTTTGAACACCAAATTAAGTTATTTGAATTTCTAAATTCATATTTTTGATAGAAGAATTTTATTATAATTTTTTTTACAAATTTTGAAGTTTCGTATAATTATTTATGTCATATCGATTATCAAATCGTTCAAGTATATTCGTCAATTGTTTCGTACTAATTTTTTCTTGATAATTCCAATTATATTTCCTACATGTTTTCAGAGAGATTTTGTTTGGTTCGAAAGTTTTACTGATCAAAAATTACTTTTTATTCTTCGATTTACTGATTAATGTTTAATGACTTATTTATTCAATATTTGATTATATCATTAATCATTAATATGACTTTAAGAGAACAAATATCAAATGTGTTATAAATTAATAATGTATAAGTGAATAAATATTGAATATGTGAATATAATATACAAATATTTATATATTGATTATATTAGTTATTTTATATGCGTGATAAGTTGACTTTACTATAAATCATCGAATGAAATATGTCAACGACATCAATACAAGGCACAAGTAGGGGTGTTCATTCGGTCGGTTCGGTTCAAACCGAACCGAATAAAGCCAAACCAATTTAAACCGAACCGAACTAAATTCAAACCGAACCGAACCGTTTTAACTTTCGAACCGATTAAGAACCGAACCGAATAAACCGAATTTTTATTCGGTTTATTCGGTTGAACCGAATAAGAAACATTATAACTTTAAAATAAAAATAAATATATCGAAGAAATATATTTTATTTATCAAACAATATAAATACATATTATAAAATATAATTATATTATTTTATAAAAAAAATTATATATTTTTTTTATATTTTAACATTATTATATTAAAAATTATAAAAATGAGATGTTATTCGGTCGGTTCGGTTTAACCGATTTTCATCACATCAAAACCGAACCGAACCGAATAAACCGAACAATACCATTTTTTGAACCGAACCGAACCAAATAAACTGAAAAACCGAACCGACTAAACCGAATTCGACCGGTTCGGTTCGGTATCCGAATAAACCGAACCGTTTGAACACCCCTAGACACAAGATACAACAACAATACATGTAGAATAATATGACAATTTGTTAAAAGAAAAGGCATCAACTACCGCACAATTTGCGCTGGCTTTTGCTAGCTATATATAATATCAAACTTAATAGTGAAAATAATTTATTAAATAATATTAAAATTCAATTTTACATAAACATAAATATACACTATTGAATATTATTTGTATGTTTAAGAAGTTATGTAGAAATATATATATATTTTGATTTATATTAGTTTTTTTAAATTTTAATATTAAATTAATTGGAACAAAAACACAAATATATTCTACTTAGTTATTATATGAAATTCTTATAATTATACTTTTTTATAAAGATAAATAATACTATTTTATATGTTATTTATTTTCTTTTATAATATATTTACAAATTCAAATTATAAAAAATATTATATACGAACTATTCTAATATTAATTGGAACGAATGTTTTGATGAAATTTTTAAAATTTAGTTTCGAAAAATAATATTAATATATGTGGTATGTTTTATAATATTATATATTTATTTATTAGTATTTCATATAAAACAAGGCCTGTGTTCATTAACAATGGGGAAACAACAAGGCCTGTTCAATGCAGAGAAATAAGTATAGGTGGGTTAAAAAACAAAACAGAAGGGGGAAATGGCGTACAAAACTTGGTAGGATGTGAGAGGAGGAGATTAAGAGCGAAAAAGAAAGCGTCTACACCGACTAGTTTTCTCTTGTACAAGCAGAATCTTGACAGTAATGGTCGAGCCTTTCGCACAATTATCAGATTTAGGGTTTCGTTTCTGATACCAATATTGAAAGCAATTGGGATTTTAGGATTTGAGGCGTGCTATTGGAGAGCAAAATTGGTGAGATTTATGGCTTCTATTCGTCTTTTGTTGCATTTGGAGCCAGCAAGTCAGCAATAGGTATGCACTCCTCTGTATACTGTATACAGTAAGCATTTTATGATTTCTTCCAATTAAGCCCCAATCAATTTAGGCCTGGTTTTCATATTAAGTTGTTTCGTAATTGATACTTACCCATTGAGAAGAAAATGCATGCAATGAAAGTATATATAACACAATTAATCAAAACAGGATAATCCAAATCATACCACAATTCGTGCAAGATTTTAATTTTTTTCAACAAAAACCATGCAATACAAATAACAAAGCAAGATAATAATCTTATAACATTTATTTATTACATAATTGCATTATTTCAACACACAGGAAATAAAATCAAACAAATGAAATCCATCGTGCCATCAGAGCAAGAAAGCAGACACAAATTAAACAAACCAACCATACACACATAAAACATGAAAATAATCATAAATTCAGGAAATCACAAGCCAAACAATACCGAACAAACATTGTAAAGCACCTCAATCGTGGATGTAACGGATATTCTCGATTATGGAAAAACACCTTAATCGTGGATGTAGCGGATATTCTCGATTTTGTGCTGGTCTTCGCCGTGCATCCTCAGTTTGAATTCCTTGGGCATGTTCCTCAGTGATAAGACCTTGAGTGTCTTCACATGTTGCAAATCTGGGAGCATCTTCAACCTTTCACAACTGTGTATTTCGAGGTGGTCGAGAACAGGTACGGCTCCCTCTTCTATCACCAATTCCTCAAATCTTATCATGGAAAGTATCAGTTTTTGTAGCCTAAGAAACCCTCCCGTAGAAAGCACCATTTTTTTCCCAACATATGCCATTTCCAAGAAAAGTATCTTAACACTTGTCAGTTTTTCTAGCACTTTCAGTGAGTTTTCATCGGCGTGAGAACTAATTAGCGTGAGCATAGTCAGGTTTGGCGGAAACATATCAACCCTGATTACCTGACCCTTAAGATTCCACGTACCTCTTAAACACATAGTTTTCAAACACTCATTACTTGGAAACTCCTTTGTGTTGATAATTTCCAACGGGATTACGATGCCTTCTATTGTCAGGCTGGCTAGCGTACGTAGCTTAAGAAGCAATCTAACAACTGCATCCCATGAATCATGCTCATTAGTTAGATGCAACTTAATGAGGCTCTTCATTTTCAACATCCCAAATCCAGGTCTAGTGATTATCACTTGCCCAAGGGTTTGGAGGTTATGCACGTCAATCGGTTTTGACACTCCTTCTTGTGTACTGTCATTCCAGCTATCAACAAATACATGCCTCAGAGTTTTGATGCTCCATAAAGACCAAGGCACTACAATTCCTTGACATGACCTAATTACTAATATAAGGAGTTTGTTCAAATTATCGATAGGCAAAACAACTTCCGAGTGGAAATTGCACCCTACAAATCCCAAGCATCTCAGTTGGAGCAGTTTTTTTAGACTTTTTATTAATAAATCCGGAAACATGTCTCCAGCACTACCATTGTAATGGAAAATCACCAAAACTCTGAGCAATTTAAATTGAGAACTAAATGGTACTACCTTTCCGAATGAGATGAAAGTGCGGGTGCGGATATCCGGATTTGTTTTTTCATTTTGTTTATTTTCTTGAAATACGGGTTCATCCCGAATAGACTCATTCAATTGGAAAGTTGCACGGCGTGCGACACCTATATTGGTGAAGTCAGCTACCCTCGAAATGACCTTTAAGAAATCCTTCTCTTCAGCTTCACGAGTGGCTACTTTAAGTAGGAGACTCTGGACACGGAAACACACGATGGAACCATCAAGAGATTTCGTTAAAACTTCAATCATACACCTGCACAAAATAGTGTTATGTTCTAGAGAATTGGTTGCTCCGAGAATGAAGTAAATTAGTATAATCATTAGAGATTACATTCATACGAAAACAAAAGCAGGACAAATAATTTTCACTTTAACGATATTGGATTCTTCTAAGATAGAACTTTTTCTTCGGCACTCCAGCAATATTTAAATTTGGTGCATATGAAGTTTTGGTGTATGTTAAACAATAAATTCAGAGGAAAAGACATGATCAAGAAAAATATTAGAGATTTTTCTCCTGAACGTACTTCAAACGATATTTTAAACTAGTTAAGTACCGTTTATACCAAATTAAGCACTAATTATGTTTAAGAAAGAAATGTTACCTCTGAGCAAGTTCTTCTATATTCTTCTCAGCTATTTGCTCCATTGTGCCATGTGCATTCTGGGGTATAAATCCTTCTGAGATCCATAGCCAACTAAGCAAATCAGCACTGTGTTCGTAATGTTCGGGAAAGGAAGCAAAGTACATGAAGCATGATTTCAGGTTAACTGGCAGATCCTCGTAACTAGCGCCTAGAATTTCTAGACACTTATTTGCATCGGTGTTCCAGTCCATGGTTGGCAGTACCCTTTCCCAGGAATTTGGATCTTTCATTGATAATAGACCACCCACTACAACTAATGCTAGAGGCAAGCCATCACATTTCTTTGAGAATTTCAATGCTATCCCACGTAAGTGCTCTTCGTTGAATTCTTTTCCAAGGAATGCCTTTTTGAAGAGGAGTTGTAGGCTTTCTTCTTCATTTAAGGAGCGAAGCTCCAATGGAGGTCGGTCTGCTAGCCTACCAATCCCGATAAACCTGGTAGTGATCAATACTCGACTCGCATTTTGTTTTGGTAGATTAACCTCGATTTGGGACCACAGATTTTCTTCCCAAACATCATCCAAGACAATAAAGTATGTTTTTTCTTTTAGTTGTTCATTGACTTGGGTGGATAGATAATCTTCCTCGTATTCGTTCTCTTTTATAGGGGTATTCGAAAGCTTCTCGAGTATTTTCCTCAAGAGATTAGCTCTTGTAAACCCTTGAGTTACATTTAACCATACACACACATTGAAGTGATGCTTCACCTTTTCACTGTAAATAAAATGCAAGAAATTGTAAAAAACATATTATACCTAACACTACGTCTAGGGGTGTAATCGGTTCGGATAGTGTTCGTACTAGATTCGTATTCATGTTTTTTCAAATACGGATATTCAAATACAAAACCACCCAAATTCTGGATACGGTTCAGATACGGTTCATATATTGCCGGATACGAATACATATACAAATCTTTTCTTGGACATTCAAATAAAATTCAAATAATACTTAAATAATACATATATAGTACATAATTTTTATAAAATTTTGACAAAAGCTTGATTTTTAAAAACAACTCATAAAACTTGAAATAAAGGAAAAAAGAGAGAAAAAGTCTTTGAGAAATGGAAAATAAATTTGGGATTTGGAAATATCTTGATAATAGATTTCATGTATTTTTTCGAATGAAAATGTTTCATGGATAATGAGTCATGTGAATATGAATTTTTATTAGGTTCGTGAAATAATAACTATTTAAATATAAAATAAATAATAAAAAAAAAACCCGTTTTTTATTGTTATCCGGATCCATATATGTTTCGGATTCGAATCTGAATAACATTTGAATATCGAATTCGGATCCGGATCGGATCCGTTCGAATCTGAATAATTTTATTCAGATTTGAATATTTAGTCAGATTCGGTTCGGTTAGGTTCGGATAATATCCGAACAGTTTACTCCCTAACTACGTCTCCACCTAAGTTTACACCCCTAACTACATCCCCACCTAAGGAATGAATATTATAAGTTTGCCTTGTACCAGGACATTTTTTTTTTAATTTGTTGAACCACTAGGCAGAATTATTGAATCTGAAAATGTCCTGAATATATGAAGCTAAAAGTAATAGGGGTGCACCATTTGCCAACAACATTAGGACGGGTAGGTCATTATAAAAATTTAACTAATCTACAACATATATGTTGTTATATTAATATTACATTGCTTGATGTTTCATAAAGAGAAATTATATCAATGTTCCCATAATTTGAAAAAGCACTCCTGATGTCATCACCATTCAATTGACATGTCAATTCATTTTAATATGCTAATATTTAAATAAATTCTAGTTCGTGTATTAATTAAACAGTTAATTGAGTCAATTAAAAATGCTAATAAATCCGCATAATTATGTGGTGATGTCACTAGTACGAGATGCACCATATCAAACCACTTTCATAAATGGTATACAACTAAAAATGTAACTTTATGAAAGCAATATTTAGTTATAAAACAATATTTAATTTTTTAGTATGAATTTGCGAAATATGTGAATGATATGTTGTACTATTTATTACAAGACTTTGTGATATGTACAAAAAGAAAGAAATGTAGAATAAGGTTTTCAATTTGTTATATAGTTACTTCTTTTGGTAAATTTCTTATTTTCTTCGACTTAGTATTAGCTCGTAGACACTCACACCTACTGGTTTGGTTCTAGATTTTCAAGTAGCTGAAACCTAGTGTGAAAGTGGATCCCGTACACAATTAGTTTATTTGAAGAAAAAAATAATATATTAAATCACAATTGATGGTGTGGCCTATTAGTTGAGGATCTAATTTTTTCCAACACATTCAATATTCAAATCTCGTCAAAAGCAATATTTTTTTTTCTTCATATTTTCATTATATTCTAAAAAAAAGAAAATCTAAAATTAAGGTTTTGGGTATTTGAATTCATGACCCTTCACAAAAGAAACAATTGTTTTACTAATGAACCACAAATTTTTTTTTTTATGATCTTAATAGTTTCATTGTAATTATGCTTCTTTTTAATTGGATAAATCATGTTTTTTCGAAAATTTTAGATTCCCTAAAATTTTAGACTCGAATCCTGAGTTATTTTTTGGCAATTTTTTAATCTCCTCCCAAGATCAAATCTGGATCTTCGACGAGACACGCATGCCATCCATCGGATTGCACTATTGTGCTGTTGGCGTATGTTTTTTGTTTACTTGGCTTGGTGATGAGTATGGCATAATAATTTAGTTATGTCGAACTTGAAAATCTAAAAGAATGATTTTTAGTTTTGTAATATTGGTACAGTTATATCAAGGAATTTTTTCAGATATAACCAAGTGTAAAAAGTTCATTAACGAAATAACCAAGTTTTGATAAATATTCCAAATTTGTCTTTTGCGGAGTTTCATACCTCGCCAGGCGAGGTATCATTGTGCGCCTTTGGTTTTAATTCGTTAGTTAGTGTAAATGAGAAGTAATTAAGGTATAAAATAAAGGCGCCGAATGAAACAGCGCCATGCGTCGAATGAAAGCACGCCTTATTTTTTTGTGATGTTTTTTATGTTAAATTTGTTCATATCTCCTCCAAAATGTATTCACCGAATTCTCCATTATGTAGTTATTATGTTTAATTATCGTGATGATTAAGATATATAATTAAATATTCATTAAAATTTATTCAAATTCATGAATTCGAATAAATATTAATTATGTATTAAGATAATAGCTAACATGTACTGATTATCATTTTAATTAAATATACGAACCGAAATTATTCAAATTTTACCTTGACATCTCTATGTTTTAATTAGTATATTTAATTAAAATAAGAACTATTACATGTTAGATGTTAACTTAATACATAATTAATATTCATTCGAATTCATAAATTTGAACAAATTTTAATGAATATTTAATTATATGTTTTAATTATCACATTAATTAAATATAACAGTTCAATAATGGAAAATTCTGCAGGTACATTAATTAAATATAAAAGTTTATATGTCTTTTGCCAAATTTTCCATTATTGAACAATTATATTTTATTAATGTGATAATTAAAACATATAATTAAATATTCATTAAAATTTATTCAAATTTATAAATTCGAATGAATATTAATTATCTATTAATTTAACAACTAACATGTAATAATTATTATTTTAATTAAATATACTAATTAAAAGATAGAGATGTTATGATAAAAATTTGGATATTTCTGTTCATATATTTAATTAAAATGATAATCATTACATGTTAGCTGTTATCACAATACATAATTAATATTTATTCGAATTCATAAATTTGAATTTTTTTTAATGAATATTTAATTATATATCTTAATTATCACGATAATTCAACGTAATAACTAAATAATGGAGAACTCGGTGGGTATATTTTGGAGGAGATATGAACAAATTTAACATAAAAAACATTACAAAAAAGGCGTGCTTTCATTCAGCGCCTGGCGTAGTTTCATTCGGCGCTTTTATTTTATACCTTAATTACTTCTCATTTACACTAACTAACGAATTAAACCAAATGCGTACAATGATACCTCGCGCTGACGAGGTATGAAACTCCGCAAAAGACAAATTTGAAATAGTTTTCAAAACTTGGTTATTTCGTTAATTAACTTTTTACACTTGGTTATATCTGAAATTTTTTCTTATATCAATTAAACCGCAGAAATCTCACAAAGAAAGTTTGCTTATGATTAACTTGTAGCTTATGTTGCACGGATACGGATACGGGTATCGTATCCGATACGATACGGATACGGCGATACGGCAATTTTCAAAAAATCACGGATACGGATACGGATATATAATTATTATTTTAATATATTTATATTGTATATAATAAATAAATAAATAATAAATTAAATAATATTTTGAATTTAAATATCATGACAATAAATAAAATTAACATAACAATACAAGTATCATAAAAGTATTCTAAATTTATCCTAGAAATTTTCTAGAACTAATTTAGAAGTATCCTAGAATTATCCTAGAAATATTATATATAATTTATTTAAAAATATTATGGGCCAAAATATATAATGGGCCGAAGTATCCTAAATGGAGTATCCCAACAGTATCCTGAACGTATCCCAGCCGTATCTTGCCGTATCCTGCCGTATCCCCACCGTATCCGAAAAAAATAAATATTAAAATAATCGGATACGGCACGTGGCGTATCCGATACGTATCCGAGCCGTATCGTACCCGTATCCGTATCGGATACCCGTATCCTCAGGATATTTCTGCGTTTTTGAAGTATTCGCGTAACATAGCTTGTAGCCTTTTGCAGCCTTCTGGCCTGTTTTGTTATTTATTGCTTACATGTTGTGTTAATCGGACAAGTTTTGTTTTGTATTTTAATGAACATTGTACTCTTTGCATTTAATATTCCTTAATCTATTTATTGATTTATTGAAAATATATAATAAATACATTAAATATTGAATTATTTAAGATAATAAATCATTATATACGGTAAATCATATGAATTAGATGGTAACCACATTGATCATTTATTATATTTTTTTTATCTCCAATCTTGTTTAAAAACAAAGTATTTTCATTTGTATTTTGTAGATTTAAAAAAAAAATTCTATTTTTGTTTATTCTTTTATGATAATATTACTCATACTTATTCGTTTGACGAATGTGAAACGGTGCATTAATTTAGTACAATAACTTATTTTTCAATTTTATAAATATATATTTGATTAATTATAGACGCTGATAAACAAATTTATTAGAAATATTAAATACGTTAGTCATGTGCGAAATAGTGGATTCCCCCACCCCCCCTCTTATTCTACTATACATAATAAATGAATTATCATGGTTTACCACTAATATTTAATTCGATACTAACACATTATTCATGCTAGTTGATTCTAATGGGACATATATCACCACTCTATTTTAATTTGAGTAGAATAGTGCACGGTACACCACATTTTGTTTCCCAACATGTTATATAGCTAAATATTGAAATTATAACTAGGAAAATACTCGCGTTACGCGGCAAACATGTTAATTATGTTTTTCATTGTAATATAAACTATACATATGTATGGAGATATTGATAATGTCATCTCAAAATAGAATTATTTGAACTTATTATCCATGATTATGTATACGTATTAGAACTATTGTACATTATAATTGCAAAAAAATCGTGTTTTTAATCAAATAATAATATTTATATTAGTGTAATTGTATAATAATATATAAGGTATAACACAATTTTCCGAAAAAAAATAACAACGAATATTATATCATTGTTGTTTACAATATTTCATACAATAAAAAATATAAAAATAATTAATCATACTGCACATGTAATAACACATCATTAATTTAAATAAAATACAGTTTCGGATCAACCGTAAAATTGTACACAAGGATAAACGAATGCAAGCGTACATTCGTGATCATATCTTTTAGTAGGAAAATCCAATTTGAATGGTTCAAATTGGGTTAGATAGATAATAAGATTATCTACAACCTTCATGTAGAAATATATTTCATATGAACAAAGTATCTGTGTCGTTTCTATGAAATACCGAAAGGGTGCAACAGTATGACATACAATTAGTAAAACAGTCATAACTTTTGCATACGAACTCCAATTGGGCCAGGCAAAATTGGGTTGGGTAGATAATAAGATTATCTACAACTTTCGTGTAGGTTGATGTTCTGTCAGAGGAATTTACCAATTTCGTATGGACAGAATACTGAACAGGTTCATGCAGTTTTCTGTGTGAAAGAGTGTATATTGGATATACATGTCTTTTGGCCCATCCTAATCCTATATGATATAAATAGGATAATTCTCTCTCATCTCTCAATGGTTCATTCGGTCCAATCATTCGTATTATTCAGAATAATCCAGAAATATAGTGAGACATCTTTCTAGAGAGTGAAAGAGTTTGAAGAGAGAAAATCGAGAAACAGAGTTTTCCCGGTGTAGAGAATCAACCAATCGAGCAAGTTCGCAGGTGCTTCGTCTAGGCAGTTGCACCCGCGACCGACAAATTTCGACTCAAGGTGGATACAAGTAGAGGAGCGACACTTGTGGCTCTTCAGTTGTAATCAACCCGAAGGAGAGAGAGGACGGTCAACAAGCGGTGAAAGACGCGTGGTGTGGGACGCGCGGATTGTCACCAACGTGACAGGAGAAAGAATACTAGTAATCAACCATTTGTGTGCAATCAATTTTGCACTGGTATGAATCTATTCTTCTTATTTGCATCGTACCCTTCGAAGTCATTGCGTGATCTTGGATTAAGGGAACTGGACCGGGCCTACATATCCGTTGCGTGGCCCGGGGACGGAAAGAATTCCCATCAGTGGTATCAGAGCAATCGCCATCGATTCGAGTGTCGAATCATAGTCGTGTATTTGATATACGCACGGGTTATCAAAGTCCGTACCCGTTTGCATGATTTTACATATAGAGAAAGTCAAATTCTGTTAAAATCATAAGTAGAATTCGCTAGAGACCGATCAAAAGTTGATTGAGAGTATATATGAATGATCGTGAAAAGGTTTCATGATTGATTGTTTTTAAAACGAGCGAAAACAGACAAAACTGCAGGAAACAGAAGAAAATTCGCATAGTCCGTTGCAACGGACTGGTTGATCCGTTGCAACGGACACTGTATGAGATACAGGAAATTGGGGAATTTCTGCGAAAATTACATAGTCCGTTGCAACGGACTTGGCGTTCCGTTGCAACGGACCCTGTATATAATACAGGGATGTGAGGAGGACTGTGAATAAACGCATAGTCCGTTGCAACGGACATGAGTTCCGTTGCAACGGACCTTGTATGTGATACGAGGATGCGGGGATGCCTATGGTGTCTTATGAAGTCTGTTGCAACGGAAGTCTTCACGAGTTAATCCGTGACAACAGAATTTTGGTCCGTTAAAACGGAATAGTTTCTGGCAATTTGGACAAAGGTTTGCAGAAAATAGCGTTACAACGGACCTTGGTTGCGTTACAACGGACATGTTTCTGGCAATTTTGGCCAAACTCCGCAATAAATCGCGTTGTAACGGACTTGTGTTCCGTTCTAACGGAGTGCAAAAAACTGGAGGTCCGTTGCAACGGACTATGGTGCGTTACAACGGACTAGTTTCTGTTTGCTGATTTTGTTTTCGTAATAACTTTGGCTACACAACTCGGAATTTTGAGTTATTTATATCGATATGATCGGCATCAATCATACTTGCATATAAGATTAGTATTTATTTAGAATAATTACTCTCCCTAATTAAATCATATGCATTTAGAAAATCTTGTGATAGTGGTATAATATGATTATGTCATGAATTAATAAACATGCATAGGCATGATCCCTCATAATATTTAAGTTATGGAAATGCCTTCCATGTCCACAACCACCGAGTTTGGTGTTACGTTTTACGTGGGTTCAGGCTAAAGTCGGGCACGTGATATTGTAACTATCAAAATGGTGGCAAGCGTTAAATCAAGACTTGTGAGGCCCAGGCTAAAGTCGACTCACTAGTAACTTATTTGAACGATACGTTGGATATGGTTGTGACTTAACCGTCCAGGCCAATCGGATTGGAGTTCGGGACATAGATAGGAGGCACACACGGAAATGAGATTGTATATGATACGATCCATCACCGAAATCCTATAAAGGTTCAAGAGTCGTATATGACTTAACCTTTTCATTTTATCTTTCCTTTCCATTCTCCCTCATTGGAACACACCCTCAAGGAAGGAGAAAGATGGGAAAAAGAGGCGGTAAGAACAACGAAGCTTTTAGGATCTAGGGTTCAAATCAGGAATCAAAGAACAATGAAGCTTTTAGGATCTAGGGTTCAAATCAGGAATCAAAATTCTAATTTTCAATTCAGGAAGCGTTTTTCGAAGTTTTTAAAGTGTTTCAATTCTGGATTAGAGAGATGTCTAGGATTTCAATTTTTCTTTGTTGTGTTGTTTTTAATTTTTTGTGAGATATTAGCTTAAGATGATACATTAATATATAAAACTAGCTATAACCCCGCGCAATTGCGCGGGGCACGTTGATTTGTTTTTTTTTATGATTTGTGTTTTTTCTGTATTTATTTTTCGGCAGCGTTGTATTGGCCAGTGATTCGATTTGTGTGGTGTTGTGGAATTTTCAAACTGAGAAGGACCGAAATGTAATTTTTCAAACTGAAAAGGACCAAAATGTAAATTAGAAAGGACAAAAATGTGAATTAAATTTTTTTTTTCGAATTAAAATGTGTAAATAAAAGAGGATCAAGATGTAAATATGAAGTACCAAAATGTAATATTTTAAACTTGAAAGGACCAAAACAAAAATAAAAAGGACCAAAATATAGTTTTTTCAACTAAAAAGGACCAAAATGTAATAAAAAAAGGACCAATATGTAAATTAAAAAATTTCTTACAAAGAGGCCCCTGGACCAAAATGTATTTTTTTAAACTTGGAGGACCAAAATGTAAATAAAAAAGGACCAAATTGTAATTTTTCGAAATAAAAAGGACCAAAATGTAAATTATTATTTTTTTTTTACAAAAAGGCCCCTGGTGACGTGGCTCAACCAGGGAAAAGTATAGAATTATACTAATTATAATTCCATTATTGGAATTTTATAGCTTATATTGAAATTGTACTATTTTAATAAAAATATGAATAGACGATATGGGTACTTCCGAGCCCTTCCTATTTTTCTCAAATTAAATAAATAAGGAACATAACTATCTCTCGACCAAAACAGAAATAATCGCGTGACAAAAGATAATTATATATACGAACCTTTGATAAACTTTTTCTGCTAGAGTAGTCTTTCCACACCCTGCAGTTCCAGCAATCGACACCACGGATCGTTGCAGCCTGCTTTCATCAAGAAGTAACCGAATGATTTCGTTCATCTCATCACCAAAGCCAACCAGATCTATTTCATGTGCCTCTGGAACAACCGGTACACTACTATAATACCTCGGCATTCCGGTAGCATTATCCCCCAACTCTCTTATATTATAACTGATGGACAAACAGATATACAAATTAGAAAAAGAGCAATTGGAGTTCTGGTTGAGTTATGAAGAAAAAAGGAAGCTCTTGTATCAAAAGTGAGTTAAACAAAGTAAGTTATTGATTTTATGCAGAGTGATGGTTCAAAAAGATTAATAACAAAATAATAATGCATACCTTTCTTTACTTTTGTTTATCTCCTCGAGCCTAGCCACAATAGTGTCGATCGCACTATTAAGTTTGTGCATATCAACAAGATCGATCAAGGGATTCATGGTCACCCGGCTCACCGGGTTAGATTTTAGACTGCGTTTCTCGACCTTCAGTAGGAATATATCAATGGCATCCTCTATCATGAAAGACACTTCCCTGACCTCCTTTACCCAGGTTTTTACTCCTTCGGTGTTATTCCCGTTCTTTGTCTTTGCATCGGCGTCTTTGAGAAAACTCACAATTCGTACCAACTCGCGTTTTATGGATTCTACCTTATCATGCACTTTGTACAGGGTGATTGCCTCCTGAAGTATTACATCCCCAAGCTTTGTCAAAAGAGCATTCACAATAACCTCAGCCATTTGTTTAGCTGTTTGTGGTATAACCGTATACAATTTTCTTAATTTTGTTTTTCTTCCCAGGTAGTTTTTGAATTAATAGACGGATTTAGGCCAAGTTTGTGAAGCTAATTCTTTTTCTTGTGGGATAGGACAAATTTTGGAACTAGATCTTGTGAAGGTTTGAAGAATCGAAGCTCAAGGGTAATGGCTTCTTAATGGACTAGCAAACACGTTGTTGAACATGTTATCCTAATAAATTAAGAAAAAATATATTCGTCTCTTCTAAATTTCCCCACACCAATCAATGTGTTAGTAATTAATGATAAACCAAATAAATAGAAAAAAAAAAACACGGTCAAATAATAATATTTTATCTATTAAATCAAATTTATTTACTTGATTACTATATATTTATTTAATATATATATTTAATACATACACGTGTTGAATCGGATTTATTTACTATCTACTTATTAAACATGACATTAAACACAAATACAAAACATTACCTTATAAATAAATTGAGAAAATTACGAAAAAACTTCATATCATCACTTATTAAACATTATCTCATGGAAGGTGCCTAGCATCACTGGTGCTAAGCACCGTCCATTAAAAACACCCACACACTCCGTAATACTTTTCTTTTTAGCATTTGTGTACGAAACATACGCGAATACAAAAAATCATACCTATACTAACCGTGTGCGATTTCTTGCTGGGTTCGAGTGAGAGGTGCATAGTATTATTATGAGAGCGGATATAAACAAACGAGTGATGATATGAAACCACTTTTCAATTTTTTTCATTTGGTTGATGTAAAATTTTATCATTTAGCTCTAAATGTGAAGATAAATAATTAGTTGGTGAGACTCGATTTAACAAATCAGTAAACATTTAATGATTATGTGTTAAACATGTATATAATGAATAAATAAGTGGACCCGCACACATAAACAATTCTATTGCTATATTAATTTTGTCTTATTAGTTTGATTTATTCTAATTGTTAATACATCAATAATTTATATGAAAATTCAGAGAGAACATATATATTTTTTATAATAAACAATACAAAATATTACAAATACTGATTTAAGTTTGTTGTGAGAATTATCCATAAATATTTTAACTAAATTTGACTTTACTAAACTTCCCTATCAAAACACAGCTCATTATGAAAAAAGTATGGGCAAGTTGCCTTGTGATTAACATTAACAAATCGTGGCTAGGGATGTCAATGGGTCGGGGAAAACCCGAACCCGAACGGGGCGGGTATTACCCGAAAAAAAATACCCGCGGGTCGGGTATTACCCGAAAACAAAATACCCGGTCCGGGTTCGGGGCGGGTTCGGGCGGAGTACTATCCGCCCCGCGGGTAACCCGAACCCGTACCCGAAAATTACCCGAAATTACCCGAAAATGAAATTACATGTTTACCCTTGTATATTTACCCTTCGAACCCTAAAATAAAATAAAACCCTACACAGTAACACATCTACAGCCGCTACGTGATGCTCCTTCTCGTCTCCTTCTCCAGCTTCTCCTTCTCCAGCATCGCCGTGATGCTTCTTCTACTTCGCCGTCGCTACGTCTCCTTCTCCAGCGATACCGGAGCCATCGCTACGTCGCCAGCGTCGTCGCCACGTCGCCGTGTCGCCGGGTTTAGGGTTTACGCAAACCAGAGGCACTTACAGCGTCGCCTCGTCGCCACGTCGCCAACGTCGCCACGTCGCCAGCGTCGCCACGTCGCCACGTCGCTGCAGCCTGCGTCGCCAGGTCTCTTCGCGCGTCGCCACGTCGCCAGCTCTTCTGCTCTTGTCGCGCGTCGCTGCAGCCTGCGTCTGTGCTCTTCTCGGGTAACGGGCTACCCGCGGGTATACCCATTACCCGCGGGTTCGGGTTCGGGTATGAAATTTTACCCGCGGGTATTTGGGTTCGGGTTCAGATAATATCCGAAATTTTCGGGTTCGGATATGGGGAAGGCTTACCCGAACCCGACCCGCCCCGTTGACATCCCTAATCGTGGCTGCCGAATCTGACAAAATGAAAATACATAAATGAATTTGTCATGTGTACTTTTATTTCATTAGTCAATAAGTACTTTTACTTCCATCTATGCATGCGGATCTTGTTTCCGTTACGTACGGATCTTGTTTCCCACTCATTTCACCCTTGTTCAAAATATTCTTCAGTTTTTTCTGTCAATGGAAAGAGTAGACTGAAGCCAACAAAATGAAAATAGTACATATTAATGGTTCTTTGTTCTAGTGATAAATTATTTAATATAACATACCAAAGATCAAGATATCAAAATTTATTGATATCACGAATAAAAAAATAAAATCAATAATATCCATGTTTCATGGATTATATTTCACTTCAAAAAAAATAAAAAATTAAAGACATAATATATAATGAAATAAGAAACACTCCAGATGAATTAAGTTTAAATAAATTAAAATAAATAGTTAAATAATTATTTAAATAAATAAGGAAAACAAGGTGTAATTAATCATGTGGTAATGTCATTATTATCCTAAAGATAGATGCAGATTAAAAAAATACGAATAATTATTCAACGAAGCGAAGGATTTTTATCGAAACTAGATTGATTAGTGGATGCAAGGGGATTCCAATATTTTTCTAGGACAGGGATTCGGACAAGAACAATTTTGATGGTTGTAGGAAATTAATTTCTGCAACCATCAAAAATATTTCTGTCCGAACAAAAAGTGGTAAGATTTTGATTGAGACAAAAATAAATTTTATTGTTGCATAAATTAATTTTTTTGTGACCATCAAAATTATTCTTGTTCGAATCACTATTCATTTGCATAGAAAGTACAGAAAGTCAAACTTAGATCAATTAACTTAGTATTTACTTAATTTTATGTAATGGACGGCTCGGTCATATTTATATTTTCAATGTCATCAATTTCCTGGCAGGTGCACATATCAATTTAAATTATTTAGTCAACAATTAATTAAAAAGTTCGTATTTAAATCCCACCATTGTCTAGTTGTTTAATTATTTTCCAATATCAATTTGAATGCTGGCAATGTAATTATTAAATTTAGGTTTAAAATATATCAACTAGGTTCTGGATTTCAAACGATCCAAGATCTATGTTGAAATCGGACATTTTGGATTATAATTTTTAAAAAGAAACTTAATGAATTAAATTTTTTTTTATAATTTGACCGTATTAAATAAAAAATAAAACACATTGTTTAGAACATATTCTAGTTTCCAAATCATCCAATAAAAATCTTATTAATCATATTTTTGTTTTTTTTCTATTACTTATTCTAGTTTAGTCCGGACTATGACTATCCAAACAAAACCCGATTAAAATCGAAAAGTAACAATTGTGTTGATAAACATACCAATTATTTGTTTATGTTGAATTATTAACTGAATCAACAAAAAAAAGCACAAGCGGCCCAGTCAACAACAAATTTAGGTATGTCGAGGCGAGATTCCAAGGGTCATAGATGGACTCCAGATGTGTCGAAGTAGACAACGAATCGCGGAGCGGCGCTGCAAGTTCCTAAGTCGCATTTCGCTGCCAGGATCGGCCCAAGTATTTTTAGGAACCGAAGTCAATTTTTAAAAAATATTTTTAAAATTAATTATTAAGAGAGACTAATTTTACATATGTGATTGTGTTGTTTATTGGTTAAGGTTCTTATTTTTTTTCCTTATATTTTCATTGTATTTCGAAAAAAAAATAATTTGTAGTGATTCGAACTCATGTGATTTGTATTAATTTTATTTTAATTATACTTATTTTGAACTGTATGTATCATTTTTTTCAAAAAATCTGGATCCCTCAAAATTTTGGATCCGAAATCGGAACTTCGCGGGCCTTATAGATGGGCAGGCTGGCAGCCCCTGGTCGCTGCCGCATGGTCGAGAAGAAAACAGAAGCCGAAGAGAGAAAAAGAAAAGGTCTAACGGAGCGGATCCTTTTTTTGCATACCAGTCCGCTTTTTTAGAATCATAATGGGTCCGGTCCAGTTTTTATTAAATCCGGTGGACTTTATAATTAAATAGCAAAATCCCGCAATTGCGCCCGACTTGATGTTTTTTTTTGACAAATTGTTCTTCATATATTTCGTTTAATCATTTTTAAACTTGCAGATAATCCTAAACACACCATTCATAACATAAATTCATACAAACTTAGGGCCTGTTTGGAATAATGTTTACGAAATTCTCTATAGTAAATCGGGATCCTGCAATACAATATTCTGCAATTGCAACGTTATAATTATACATTGGATTGCCATTTTAGTAAATCCCTGTCCACTGAATTTCTATTGTCAAAAAATTTCCTAACTTTTTCCTAATATTTCCTAATTGTCCGCGACTCGTATTTTCAGATTGCGCACATCGTTCAGCTGTAAATCCCAGTAGCATAAGCATATTTTTACTAACTTAATAAGCAAATTGCGCACATAGTTCACCTGTAAATCTCGTCCCTCGGATCTGGTATATAATTGATGTCAGATTCAGAAAGGTACTTGCAAATTGCCGTCCCAAATCGTTGTTCCGCCTTCTCAGCTGTTCGATCCGCAAATCGCTGTTTTCGGTGGACTTCTCTGCTTCTTGAGCCGCCAATCCAAATCATCCTTCTGTTCTGGCGATTCTCACCTAATCGATCTGAAGAAGTGAGACACTGGACCTCGCGGGTTGTTGCTTCCTCCCTTTTGCCGCCCTTCATCTATTTGGCTAAAATGGTATTACGCAAAATAAATTAAATGAAGACGATTCACTGTGGTTATCTGAGTTTGACCCATTATTATTGGTTAGAATCACATTAGACCATGTCTAATCAGTTGTTTAACATTTCACATAAGATTACATGATCAAATGTGAATGCAATGAGATATGAAAAGTTTATATATGCAATACTAATAATTCAATATATGTAATATTATAAAACATACAACATATATTAGTATTATTTTAGAAATTTAATTGTATAAACCGATCAAATATATTCACTTCAATTTTATCTTTATTTTGACATCCATATTTGCATAGTTCATACATACCTTTTTCATAATTTCAATTTGTAAAGATAATATGTAAGAAAATACAATTAAAAAAAAAATACATATTTACAATATAATAGATTTTTAAGAATTTTATTTGCATAATAGAATTTTTTAAGTATTATTATTTATTTAAAAAAATATATATATAACATTAAGAATCTCATATAATACTAAGTATATTTGTGTTTTTAAGCAAACAAAACTTTTTCAAAAAATAATAGAATTAAAAAATAGTTTATCAATCTAAATAACTTCTTAAACTTATAAACACGTATCAAATTGTATTGTTATTTTACAAAATGTAAAATAAAAAGTATCATATGATATAAAATAATTTGTATTTATGTTTATTATAACTTTAATTTTGATATTATTTATTAAATTACTCCCACTATTAAGTTTTATATCATTTTATATTTTACATTCCATTTTGAATCAACAAAAACTATTACTACTATATAATTAATAATGTGTTACTACATTTGTTGTATGCTTTATTATTTTAATATTTGATATTGTATGAAATATTGTGAACAATGATATAATATTTATTGTTATGTTTTTTTGTAAATTTTTATTATATCTTATTATATAATTACACTAACATAAGTATTATTATTTGATTGAAAAATGAGATTTTTTATTATTATTATTATGTAAAATAATTGTAAAACATACGAATAATCATTAATAAATGAATTCAAATAACTTTATTTTAAGATGATATTATTAATATTATCATACAAATATATAATTTGTATTACAATGAAAAACATAATTTATATGTTCGTCGCGTAGCGCGAGTATTCTCTAGTCACCCATTAAAATAGACAACCAACACTTAATGCAACGTTTGTTTATTCTGCACAAGATTACCTTGTTTCAACACACATGAAAGAGAATCAATTAAATCAAATCCATATCATTCCAACAAAAAGCTGGAAAACAAACACAAATTATCAAGCAAATTCACTCTTAAAAACAAAAATAATCATAATTCGGCAAAACCAAACCATACAACACCAAACATGAAAAACAATTTATCATTTGTGAATGTTGATGTAACGAATTTTCTCGGTTTTGTATTTGTCTTCATTTTGCATCTTAGATATGAATTCTTTGGGCATGTTTCTTAGTGACAGGACCTCGAGTTTTTGCATATTTTGCAGATCGGGAAGCGTTTTCAACCTCTCGCAACTATGTATTTCAAGGTGGTTGAGATAAGCTAATGCCCCCTCCTCTATCTGCAATTCTTCAATTCTCACCATTGAAAGTATTAATGTTTGTAACCCAGCAAATCCTCCCTTGGAACATTTCATTGTTCTCCTGACATAGGCCATTTCCAATTTGAGAATATTAAGAGTTGACACCCTCTCTAACACTCCGAGTAACTCTTGATCCACGTGAGAACTAATAAGTGTGAGCATGACGAGCCTTGGCGGAAACATGTCAGCATTTAATGGACCATCAATACGCCATGTCCCTCTTAAACACAAAGCTCGCAGGCGCTCGAAATTTTTTATGTTAATAATTTCTATTGGGATCACAATGCTTTCTATTGTGAGGGACACAAGTGATCTATGTAGCTTACCAAGCAACGTGACGATCGCGTCCCACGAGTCGTGCTCATTAGTCAGGTGTAATTTCAGGAGGTTATTGATGTTCAATAACCCAAATCCAGGTCTAGTGATTATCACTTGTCCGAGAGTTTGGAGGTTTCGTGCGTCCACCGGTTCGGACACTCCTTCTAGCGTACTGTCACCCCAGCTGTCAACAAATACATGCCTCAGACCTTTGATTCTCCATAGAGACCAAGGCACCACAATTCCTTGACAGGACTTGATTACTAATACAAGGAGATTGGTCAATCGATCAAAGGGCAAAACAACTTCCGCGGGGAAATTGCACCCTGTAAATGCCAGACATCTTAATTGGAGCAGCTTATTTAAATTGCTCACTAACAACGTGGGAAACGTATCACCAACACCACCATCGTAATGAAAAATTGCCAAAACTCGGAGTAACTTAAATTGAGAACTGAAAGGTACTACCTTTCCGAATGAGATTAAAGTGCGGATCGGGCTTATTTTTTTAGTCGATGTACTTTCTTGGAAGGAAGTTCCATCTAAACTGGCTTCCTTCAGCTGGAAAGTTGCACGACGGCGTACGACACTTGTTTGGGCAGATTTAGCATCCCTAAGTACCTTTACAAAATCTTTCTCTTCAGCTTCAATTCTAGATATTTTACTAGTTCAAGATGAAATTTTCATGTCCACTCTATTCATATTATATTTCCTTATATTATTGGGAAATATTATTGTGCCCCTCGCTCTCGTTCCAACATCATTGATGTGCCATGTGGTTAATCGGAGTGATTATGATTAATTAGAATGATTAACACTCTAATTAACGGTTAAATGACACGTCAATTGAATTTAATATCTAAATAAATATTAATACATGTTAATTGACATGTCGATTCAATTAAAAGGTCAATTAATCATTAATTGTGATGTTAATCACTTCAATTAACCATTGTCGATTGACGCATAAAGAGTATTTGCGTGAGTTTTGTAACATCATATATAACATGGATTATTCGTTTAACTTGTTTTTATACATTTTGGATAACACGAGATAAACTACCGGCATCTATTCATTCATATTGTACGATACATTAATTATGGATAATTCTCATGATTTAATAAAGGAAAAATGTTAAAGATATAAACATAACATATAATTTTTTTTTTGTTTTTGTTTTTGAAAATTAATATATGTTCAAGAAAAATATCAAAATCTACTAAATTATAACAAAGAGATTAGAGTACAACAATTCATGCACATCCAACATCCGTCCTCTATACTCGCCCAAAACACATCCCCGAGTACAACAAACTCCGAACCACAGTCGATTATCTATATACCCGATAATGACATATCTTAAGAGACAAATTAAAATGGAAATTAATGGAGACCGAAGATTTTAAGGGGACAAAATTAGTCAACAACAACGGATCTTAAGAGACGGAAAAATGGAAATTAACGGAGATCTTTCCATGAAAACGGCATACAATTCTTTCATGACGGGAGAAATAATAACAATGCATTTGAAATGGTTACAGAAGCTAGCAGGGAAGGTTCTAGAAAAATAGGTTTTCTTTACGTTATTTTTTCTTCAATTTTTTTAGGGTAATACGAGTATTACCAATATGTGTAAAACTTATATTTCGTTTAATGGAAAAGGATCTACCCCTACTTCAAAAAAAATATGGTTACAGAAGCTAAAAGTTTCACCAAAATATAATTTTTTTGAATGAAAATGAGCAAGGAACATAGTACCAACAAATGACAAACTCATTAAAAAAATGGTGCATAGTAAATAGATGTGTTATGCAAAAGAGAAATAACAATGAACATTACTCAAGTTAACTAATATATACACATCAAACAAAGAAATAATACCTTTGAGCAAGTTCATCTAAATTCTTCTCAGCTTTTTGCTCCAATGTACCATTTTTCTCTTGCGGTATAAATCCTTTAGAGATCCAAAGCCAACTAATCAAATCAGCATTATATTCGTGATCCTGAGGAAAAGAAGCAAAGTACATGAAGCATGACTTAAGATCAACCGGCAAATCCTCGTATCTAGCGGCTAGAACCTCCATGCACTTATTTGCGTGGACGTGCCAGTCCAAGGTTGACAGAACCTTATCCCAAGCAGTTCTATGTTTAGTTGATAAGAGACCGCCCGCCGGTGGCGGATCTTGTCTCAAATCAATGTGGATAGCCATCACTGAAGCCCGCCGGGGGGGGGGGGGGGGGGGGGGGGGAGGGGGGCTACAGTGAGGAATTTTCAAAAAAAATTGGAGGGGGGCGGTAGTACATATTTTTACAGTTTTGTCGTAAAATACACTGGCATAATCACATATATATACTATCGTTCAAAAAAAATCTGAGGGGGGCAGATGCCTCCCCCAATCCCTTAATAGATCCGTCACAACCGCCTATCACAACTAATGCAAAAGGCAAGCCATCACATTTCCTTAATAATTCCATTGCTATCTCACGTAAGCCATGGGGATAGCCATCACTGAAATTTTCTCCAGGCAATGCCTTTTTGAAGAGGAGCTTTAGGCTTTTTTCTTCGGTCAAGTGGCGCAGCTTGAATGGAACATTTTCTGGGTCTGCTGCCTTTGCATACTCGAAAAAGCGGGTAGTCATCAATACTCGACTCGCGTTACGAACCTTAGGCAGAGCAGCTTCGATATGGTTCCAAACGTCATCTAACACAATGAAGTATCTCTTTTCTCTTAGTAGTTGGTTAACTTTGGAATAGAGATAGTCTTCCTTGTATTTGTTGTCGTCATGGATATCTAAAAGCTTCTGTAGTATTTTCCTCAAGAGATTAGCTCTTGTATACACATGCGACACAATTTAACAATACGCTAGACATCGAAGTGATTCTTCACCTGATCACTAAAAGTAAATCAGCAATTATACACATTTATTAACTATTCCAAACATTATAAATAAAGGAGAGTTCTATCATACATCCTTTTTGTTTATGATACAACAATTTTCAAGGATATTTTGAGTAATTATTAATTAATGAGTATTTAAGGTAAAATTTTCAAGTATATTTATCAATAAATGATAGGTTAAATAGGAAATTTGAATTGTTCATGAAAGAACAAATATCCATAAAAAATAAAATTTATGATACACCATTCTTAATACCCAAAATATTCTTTTAAAATTGTGTATGATAGAACTCCCCATAAATAAAATAGTAAAATTAGGAGAGTTCTATCATACATCCCTTTTACCTTATTATACACCCCCATTTGTGATCGAACGGCTAAGATGACAAATTTGATTGCAATCTAAAGGTCATGATTAAATTATTTTTCTTACCATACATCCTAAAAAGGGCAAAAAGGTATTTTTTTTTACCCATCAGTTACTCTCCCTTACCCCTTCCCTACACCTCTTGTACCTAGGGATGTCAATGGTGTGGATATTGCCCGAACCGACCCGAACCGTATCCGAAAAAATATCCGGATTCGAAAAAAATATTCGGATCCGAGTGGATCCGGATATGGATCTGGTTGCTCATTTTAGGATCCGGAACCGGATTCGATATTTGATTTTGGTGCGGCAACCGGATCTGTGTTCCGGATCCGGGTATTTTTAGGATCCGGATACTCGAAACCAGATTCGAGTATCCGAAACCGGATCCGGATACGCATATTATATATTATTTTTATGTATTATATTTGATATTAGTTGAAAAATCATGTACAAATTAATGATTTGTGAGTGATTTAAACTCACAATCGTAAAATTACGTTTAAATATAATCATATTTATCGTTCATGTCACAAATTATATATATTTATAGCTAAAAAGTAAGTTATGTTATGATAACATAGTATCCGTTTTAATATCCGAAAGAGAACCGTATCCGTATCCGTATCCGACAATATCCGAACCGTATCCGTATCCGGGTAATTCCGTATCCGGATCCGTATCTATGGATATGGATCTGGTATGACCACTATCCGAACCGGATCCGAACCGTTGACACCCCTACTTGTACCCCTCTTCTCCTCCTCTCCTCCAATAGCTTTCCCCCAATCCCGCCCTCTCTCTCTCTCTCTCTCTCTCTCTCTCTCTCTCTCTCTCTCTCTCTCTCTCTCTCTCTCTCTCTCTCTCTCTCTCTCTCTCTCTCTCTCGATGTCGATGTCGATGTCGATGTCGGCAATTTCTCTATGTTCATAGAATTCAGAAGTAGGGAAAGCACCACTAACATTCATATACTTCATATTATGTATTTATTAATTTATTTGATTATCTATTTTTAATATTTTAGACAATTTTTCATCCATTTTATTGATGCATAAATTTCAATTTTAGGGTCTGTTGCAAAAATGGGTTCACAAAATCGTTCACCCACATCAGGATCACCCCACTAGAACATAGGCGAGAATGATCACCAAGTTGGACGGCCACATCATGCGATGTGTCCGAGACCAGAAATCACGTGATTCAGAAATGTAACAAATTTTTTTTTAACTCTCAATTATGATAACAAACTTACACAATTCAATTGAACTATAATTTCTAAAAAGGTGCATATGATATTTTAGATTTCTAAAAGCATAAAAGTTTGAATGGTAAATATGATATTTCAAACTTCTAGAAGGGTCAAGATTTGAAAACAGTAAATACAATATTTGAGATATTGAGAAGGGTATATATGATATTTAGATTTTAAGAAGGCTAATTTGAATTCCAGATATTGATAAGGGTAAATACAATATTTCAGATTTTTGCAACCTTATATATGATATTTTTAGATTTCTAAAAAGGTACATACGATATTTCAAATTTCTAAAAGGGTAAATGTGACATTTCAGACCCCTGAAAGGATATTTCAAGATTTGGAAGAGTACATATGATATTTTGTATTTTTAGTGGGTACATATAATGTTTTCGACTTTTGAATGCATGGTAATACGATATTTTGAATGCATGGTAATACGATATTTCGAAAATGGTAAATATGATATTTGATGTTTTGAGAAGGATAAATATGATATATTAGATTATTAGAAGGGCTAATGTGATATTCCAGATTTTTTGAGAAGGTAAATACCATCTTTCATAAAGGATAAATTTAGCATTTCAGGTGTCTAAAACGATAAATATGATATTTCGTATCTTTAAAAGGGCATATATGATATTTTCACATTTCTAAAAAGCATAAATAAGATATTTGAGATTTCTAAATGGTAAATACGATATTTCTGTTATGAAATGAATGTATTATTATTAGATTTATTTTAATGTATACTATGGGGCACCACCCATGATATTGTATCCATTGTATTGTACATTCTCATGGTATTGTAGATTATCATCCATGGTTTTATGTGGGACACCACCCATGACAATGCTATATATATACCCCCCTTCCCCTTGTAATATGATATGAGTTAATGAAATAGAATAGAAAAAATTCTTTCTCTTATCTCTCTTTCTTGAGTATTCTCTCTTATTTAGAAGTGTTGCTTCTTAAGTTTTGCTTCTAGTTTTACAACAATTTCAGCCTTTTACAATATTTATAGTATTTTTGCTTTTTTGGTTGATTGGTGTGATATGCAAATTTAGACAGGTTATTGTCTATTTGGCTATTCAAGTGAATTTTATATGAATTTATGTTATGGATAATTTGTATGAGATTATGTATAAATTTAGATAGTTAAATGACTCTAAGAGAACAAATATCAAAAGTGTTATGAATTAATAATGTAAAAGTTAATAAGTATTGAATATGTGAATATAATATACAAATATTTATATGTTGATTATATTAGTTATTTTATATGCGTGATAAGTTGACTTTGCTATGAATCATCGAATGAAATATGTCAACGACATCAATGCAAGGCACACGATTAGGGATGTCAATGGTGTGGATATTGCCCGAACCGACCCGAACCGTATCCGAAAAAATATCCGGATTCGAAAAAAATATCCGGATCTGAGTGGATCCGGATATGGATCTGGTTGCTAATTTTAGGATTCGGAACCGGATTCGATATCCGGTTTTGGTGCGGGGACCGGATCCGTGTTCCGGATCCGGGTATTTTTAGGATCCGGATACTCGAAACCAGATTCGAGTATCCGAAACCGGATCCGGATACGCATATTATATATTATTTTTATGTATTATATTTGATATTAGTTGAAAAATCATGTACAAATTAATGATTTGTGAGTGATTTAAACTCACAATCGTAAAATTACGTTTAAATATAATCATATTTATCGTTCATGTCACAAATTATATATATTTCTAGCTAAAAAGTAAGTTATGTTATGATAACATAGTATCCGTTTTAATATCCGAAAAAGAACCATATCCGTATCCGTATCCGACAATATCCGAGCCGTATCCGTATCCGACAATATCCGAGCCGTATCCGGATCCGTTTATTATCCGAACCGTATCCGGATCCGGGTAATTCCGTATCCGGATTCGTATCCGAAAAAAAATATGGATATGGATCCGGTATGACCACTATCCGAACCGGATCCGAACCGTTGACACCCCTACACACGATACAACAACGATACATTTAGAATAATATGACAATATGCTAAAAGAAAAAGCATCAACTATTGCGCAATTTGCGCGGGATTTTGCTAGTTATATATAATATCAAACTTAATAGTGAAAATAATTTAATAAATAATATTAAAATTAATTTTGCATAAACATAAATATGCACTATTTAATATTATATGAATTTTAAAAATTTACATTTTAAAAAAATATATTATTGGATATGTGTTTGTATGTTTAAGAAGTTATGTAGAAATATAACTTTTTTTTTTAATTTCTATTATTTTTTTAATTTTAATATTAAATTAATTGGAACAAAAACACAAATATAATCTACTTAGTTATTATATGAGATTCCTATAATTATACTTTTTTTATAAAGATAAATAATATTATTTTATATTTTATTTATTTTCTTTCATAATATATTTGCAAATTCAAATTATGGAAAATATGTATGAACTATTCTAATATTAATGTCAAAATAAAGAAGAAATTAGAACGAATGTATTTGATGAAATTTTTAAAATTTAGTTTCCGAAAATAATACTAATATATGTTTTATAATATTATATATTTATTTATTGATATTCATATATAAAATTTTCATTTTTCATTATATTCACATTTGATCATATAATCTTATGTAGAATGATAAACAATTGAATATACTTGGTATAACGTAGAATTAACCAATAATAATAGTCCACGTGTCAATAGTGTAGAATGATCCTTCTAAGAATGTTTTAAACATGTTGTAAATTAATGAACACATGTATACTATAAAAAATCAGCGTTTAAATAATGATTTAAATTTGTTTACATATCATAATTTAATAGTTAAATTGAATGTGATGACGTGACGCACAAAATTACACATAACCGAGTACAAAATAAGAAGGGGATAAATTACACATTAATTATTTTTGTGTTTTTGTTATTTTTCAACAAAGGTCTTAATTAAAATATAGAGGGTGTATTAATGAGATATGGGGACGGTAAATGGGTTAAAAAAATTTAGAGTAAGACGGGGGACGGTAATGAAAACGACAAGGCCTGTTCAAAGCAGAGAAACAAGTATTATGTGGGTTAAAACAGAAGGCGGAAATGGCGTACAGAACTTGGTAGATGTGAGAGGAGATTAAGAGCGAAAAGGAAAGCGTCTCCACCGACTAGTTTTGTCTTGTACAAGCAGAATCTTGACAGTAATGGTCGAGCCCTTCGCACAATTATCAGATTTAGGGTTTCGTTTTTTATACCAATATTGAAAGCAATTGGGATTTTAGGATTTGAGGCGTGCTATTGGAGAGAAAAATTGGTGAGATTTATGGCTTCTCTTCGTCTTGTGTTGCATTTGGAGGCTGCAAGTCAGCAAAACAGGTATGCACTCCTCTGTATAGTGTATACGGTAAGCATTTTATGATTTCTTTCCACTAAGCCCCAATCAATTAGTCCTGGTTTTCATATTAAGTTGTTGCGTAATTGATACTTCCCCATTGAGAAGAAAATGCATGCAATGAAAGTATATCCAACACAATTAATCAAAACAGGATAATCCAAATCATACCATAATTCTTGCAACATTTTAATTTTTTTCACAAGAACCATACAATACAAATAATAAAGCAAGACAATAATCTTATAACATTTATTTATTACATAATTGCATTATTTCAACACACAAGAAAGAAAATCAAATAAATCAAATCCATCGAGAAAACAAACACAAATTAAACAAGCAAACCATTCATACATAAAACATGAAAATAATCACAAATTCATGGAATCACAAGCCAAACAATACCGAAGAAACATAGAAAAACACCTCAATCGTGGATGCTAAAGATATTCTCGATTTTGGAAAAACACCTAATCGTGGATGTAGCGGATGTTCTCGATTTTGTACTGGTCTTCATTGTGCATCCTCAGTTTGAATTCCTTGGGCATGTTCCTCAGTGATAAGACCTTGAGGTTTTTAGCATGTTGCAAATCCGGGAGCATCTTCAACCTTTCACAGCTGTGTATTTCGAGGTGGTCAAGAACATGTACGGCTCCCTCTTCTATCACCAATTCATCAAATCTTATCATGGAAAGTATCAATTTTTGTAGCCCAAGAAACCCTCCCGTAGAAAGCACCATTTTTTTCCCAACGTATGCCATTTCCAAGACAAGTATCTTAACATGTCTCAGCTCTTCTAGCACTTTCAGTATGTTTTCATCGGTGTGAGAACTAATTAGTGTGAGCATAGTCAGGTTTGGCGGAAACATATCAACCCTGATTACCTGACCCTTAAGATTCCACGTACCTCTTAAACACATAGTTTTCAAACACTCATTACTTGGAAACTCCTTTGTGTTGATAATTTCCAATGGGATTACGATGCCTTCTATTGTCAGGCTGGCTAGCGTACGTAGCTTAAGAAGCAATCTAACAACTGCATCCCATGAATCATGCTCATTAGTTAGATGCAACTTAATGAGGCTCTTCATTTTCAACATCCCAAATCCAGGTCTAGTGATTATCACTTGCCCAAGGGTTTGGAGGTCATGCACGTCAATCGGTTTTGACACTCCTTCTTGTGTACTGTCATTCCAGCTATCAACAAATACATGCCTCAGAGTTTTGATGTTCCATAAAGACCAAGGCACTACAATTCCTTGACATGACCTAATTATTAATATAAGGAGTTTGTTCAAATTGTCAATAGGCAAAACAACTTCCGAGTGGAAATTGCACCCTATAAATCCCAAGCATCTCAGTTGGAGCAGTTTCTTTAGACTTTTAATTAATAAATCCGGAAACATGTCTCCAGCACTACCATTGTAATGGTAAATCACCAAAACTCTGAGCAATCTAAGTTGAGAACTAAATGGTACTATTTTTCCGAATGACATGAAAGTGCGGATATCCGGATTTATTTTTCCAGTTAGTTTATTGTCTTGAAATTCGGGTTCATCACGGATAGAGATTTTCAATTGGAAAGTTGCACGGCGTGCGACACCTATACGGGCGAAGTCATCTACCTCCGAAATGATCTTTAAGAAATCTTTCTCTTGAGCTTCACGAGTGGCTACTTTAAGTAGGAGACTCTGAACACAGAAACACGCGATGGAACCGTCAGGAGATTTCGTTAAAACTTGAATCATACACCTGCATAAAATAGTGTTATATTCTAGAAAAATGCTTGCTACAAGAAGGAAGTAAATTAGTAAAATCATTAGAGGTTACATTCATACGAAAAGAAAAGCATGACAAATAATTTTCACTTTAATCACATTGGATTCTTCTATGATATAATCTTTTTTATTTGGCACTCCATCAGTATTTCAGTTCGGTGCGTATAAAGTTTGGTTATATGTTAAACAATAAATTTTGAGTAAATATTTAGTGTGCTTCATCAGAGCAAAATGCATGATCAAGAAAAATATTAAGAAATTTTCTCCTCAACGTACTTCAAAAGATATGTTAAACTCAACTACCTTTTATACCAAATTAAGCACCAATTGGTAATTATGTTAAAGAAATAAATGTTACCTCTGAGCAAGTTGTTCTATATACTCCTCAGCTATTTCTTCCATTGTACCAGGTACATTCTGGGGTATAAATCCTTCTGAGATCCATAGCCAACTAATCAAATCAGCAGTGTGTTCGTGATGCTCGGGAAAGGAAGCAAGGTACATGAAGCATGCTTTCAGGTTAACTGGCAGATCCTGGTAGCTAGCGCCTAGAATATCTAGAACCTCATTTGCATTCCAGTCCATGGTTGGCAGTACCCTTTCCCAGGAATTTGGATCTTTCATTGATAATAGACCACCCACTACAACTAATGCTAGAGGCAAGCCATCACATTTGTTTGAGAATTTCAATGCTATACCATGGAACTGCTCTTCGCTGAATTCTTTTCCAAGGAATGCCTTTTTGAAGAGGAGCTTTAGGCTTTCTTCTTGATTTAAGGAGCGAAGCTTCAATGGAGGTCGGTCTGCTGCCCTAGCAATCTCAATAGACCTGGTAGTGATCAATACTCGACTTGCATTTTGTTTTGGTAGATAAACCTCGATTTGGGACCACAATTTGTCTTTCCAAATATCATCCAAGACAATAAAGTATGTTTTTTGTCTTAGTTCTTCATTGACTTTGGAGGCGAGAGAAGCTTCGTCATATTCCTCTTCTTTTATAGTGGTATTCCAAAGCTTCTCCAGTATTTTTCTCAAGAGATTAGCTCTCTTAAACCCTTGAGTTACATTTAACCATACACACACATCGAAGTGATTCTTCACATTTTCACTGTAAATAAAGTGCAAGAGATTAAAAATAAACATATTATACCTAACACTACATCCCCACTGAAGGAATGAATATCATAATTTTGCCACGAACTAGGAGTTTTTTTTTTAATTTGTCGGAGCACTAGGCAGTATTATTGAATATGAAAGTGCTCTGAAGAAATGAAGATAAAAGTTACAGGGTTGTACCATTGGCCAACAACATTAGGGCAAGTAGGTCATTATAAAAATTTAACTAATCTACAACATATATGTTGGTCTTGTTTCACGCACTTTGACATGTTGTTCTTGTTCAGGTTATTTCAACTTTCAGACAGGTTATGGGTCAGGCGGCTGCGGGTTATTGCTCAATTCATGATTAGAATAGCATGATATGCACTTCAGGTTATTTAGTTAGGTTTGTCCTTGGTATTTGAGTTTGTGCTTCGAATCATTGTTGGTGATGTATTTCCGATTATTTGAATTTATGCATTAGGTCATTCGAGTTTATGCATCTGGTCATTTTGTGTTTGTGTTTTTGTTTTTGTTTTTGCTCGGAGTCGATTAAATTAGTACATGTTGAATGACAAATATGACATAAATTCGACATATCTGTTTTTAAGAAAACTTCGTGGCACTTTCTAGTTAACTTTCTATAGGAAAAAAAAGCATAAAAAGCATCCGGTACATGCCTAATTAAATTAGCAGCTAATCTGTCATTGAAAAGACTGACTTGCTTGATTAAAAAAAAACTAACTAATACAATAAAGCTCGTATAATTAAGGTTCATTTTCATTGAAAATAAGTTATAGTTATTTAGATGGAGCATTGAAACCTAGAAACATGCTTATTATCACTGCAAAAAGAAAAATATTTCATAGAAAACATTTTTCTGAGGAGTTGTTCGACTACGAAAAATAAAATATTCACAATGAAAACAATGAAATTGTACAAACAACAGATTTTATTACATAATTCCAACAAGAATACATAACTTTTCTGGATATTGGACAAACCAAAACCCTAGCTAAAAGCGAGAAAGAAAAGCGAAAAGCTGAATCTGGGGTGGAGGGCGCTCAGCCTCCACCCCCACCTCCGCCCCTCAGCCGTCCTCCACCTCGCCCCACCCCCAACATCCTCCATCTCTACCCCCTCAGTCCTCCTCGATGTCCAACTCCACCCCTCCTTCTTAAACGTAGCCGACGAGACGATCTGTCCGACGACGAGACGAGATATGTCCAGCACCGACGACCTGTCCGACGACGCTTGCAGAGGAGTACCGACGAGACGAGACGAGATCTGTACACCGCCGACGAGACGACCTGTCCGACGAGGCGATCTGTTTCGAGCAGATCCGACGACACGTACCAGATCCGTTTTTCGCTCACAGAGAGCACGGAGTCGAGTATCTGTAAGAGAGAAGAAGCTAATCAACGCCTAGATTAATCAAAAGGTCAAATTGACGTTCGAGAGGTTGAATTGATAGGAGATAAAACCCTCGAACATCATTCTGGTGGACGAAGATGAGATTTTGGTGGTCGAATTCAAGGGGTTTGAAACCCATTCCAGCATTCAGATCAAGGTTTTTCGAACCCACTCAAGAAGAAATCGAGCCAACCAACAGATGTCAGACCCACTTTCTGATCAGCACTCCACTGGTACAGGCATCACTCTGTACCAGTAACCCTGAGTCATCTTCCCCAACCCACTCGAGTCACTTCAGATACCGGTACGACTGAACACTCAATTCAGATCGTGGAGCAATGCGACAATGCGACAGATCCGAGACAAGCGACGTGATGCGACAATGCGACAGATCAGAAGATGGGGTCACTGTCAGACGAGTGGACTCGCCCTAACAATTAAGTAATTCGAGATCGATTAAGAACCGGAAAAGATCCCGAACAACGCGAGGACGACGCAATCGGGACGAACTTTGGAAACGAATTAACGACGAATTTTGAGATCTATTGGAGACGAATTCCGAAAACAAACGATCGGAGAAATTGGATATGTTAGCTCCTTGGCGACGCAATCGGGACGGCAGGTTATGGGATGCTTTTAGGCTACAACCGACCCAGCAAGACCACGAGGGAGACCGAGTCAGTGACGACGCGAGGGAAACCGAGTCAGATCTTCAAAATAGCGTAATCCTCGACCCGAGTTGCTATGAAGTGCATCTCTCTGGCGACGCGATCGATATGGCATAGGTGGTTATGGATTGGTACTAGGTTATAGCAGATCCAGTAAGACTGCGAGGCAGGTCCGACGCGAGGGAAACCGAGTCAGACTAAGACGAGAGCATCATCCTTCATAATTCCGACGACAAAGACAATGAACATCAATGGCTAGAAATATTTTAACAATTTAGATCACCTTGTATCTTTTTTCGTTTCGCATCTTTTGTATCGAAACTTTTTCTTTTAATATATCAAAACGAATAGATCGAGCACGTATCGTGCTTGCTTTTCTTTCAAAAAAACTTTTCTGGATATTCTACAAAACTCCTCTAAATAGTATTTTATTATCATTTACCCTGCTATAAGGGTTAAAGTTAAATTACTATATTTTTAATATTTAATTTTACTACACGCATCTTAATAACTTTTATTGTTTATAAAATTTCCATGATAATTAAAAAAAAAAATTAATTAACATAATAAGTTGCATATATTTAATACCTTAATTTAACATATAATGCATATAATGAAAACCAAATAATACATTAATTCACTCTTATGTAAACTATGTATTAGTTTCTATAATTATTATTTGTTTGAATATAAAATTAAAAATAATGAACCGCATATATTTTACATATTGTCAAAACATATAATTAATATATTTTTACATAATAACTAATGATAAATTGGTATATAATTATCATATTAATCAATATCATAAATAATATATTTTTTTAAAAATATGAAAAAGTGAATGAACATTAAAACCAGTTGTTCAAAAGATGTTTTTTCTGTCAATATATTTTCTGGATGTTTTTCATTGAAAATATAATAAATTAAATATTAAATTTATGTAAAGATAGCATATGATCGTTTTTACAAATTAATATATTCTTATAACTATTAATGGAGATTTTTAAAATTAATAAAATAATAATAAAAGCGTTTAAGTAAAATTCAGTGTTTTAAATTGCGGCGATATTGCGGCACAATTGAGGAAATTGCGGCTTGCAATTTAGAATCACAACATCGCAACCATATATTGCGCAAGATTGCGTTTTCGGAAAATTGCGGAAATTGCGGCCAAATATAGGTAAAATTGCAGTATTGCGGCTAATAATTGCGGTTATTGGATTGGTTAGAATAGGTTTTGTGACCCGTTATATTAAAATCATGTAACTTTATCATCCTTTCACCAAATGACATGAATTTTGTATTGAAATCGCTCGTCTCGACGAGAGGAACGCAATCATGAACTTGGATTTGAGAAAAAATTTCTTTTTATCCTGAATTAAATACAAAACACACGTTAAAGTAATTTCATCGAGACTTAGTTAATATAAAGATTATAACATGATTTTGTGATTATTTATTACATAGATTCCATGTTTTATTATAAAAATATTTGATAAAATATACTCATAACGTGTATAACTTCTAAAATGTGTCAATTTCATCTATAAATGTACGAATTTCATAATTTTCATTATATTTTATTGATGTTTCAATTTAAAAATTTTAGTTATATTATTTTGATATTTTTAGGATGTCGACGAAAAATTCTTCAACAAAATACAAATCCAAAGATCCCGTATAATTTCCATATTAATGAAAATTTTATGATCAAATTTTTTTGTACACTGAAAATGTCATAAAGGAAATTTTACGATATTAATGGTGACAAAAAATATTGTAAAAAATATATTTAAACAAACTATTATTATCTCATAATTTAATATTGCAACGACTGTCCGCAATAAGGTCATTGCGCCGCAAGTGCGTCCGCAATCGCAATCCGCTGCAAAAAAGACACGACCGCAATAGACCGCAATCGCAATTTAAAACATTGGTAAAATTAAATATTAAAAATAGAGGGGTATTTCGGCCCGGAAGAAATTAAACGGTCCAAAATTAATTTTTACTCCTATATGGTAAATGAAAATGAAAACTTACCCGGATGAATATTTTTCGAATATGAAAAGGTCAACTTTTTTTTTTTTTGACAAAAGTTATATTTATTTTAAGAATCCCCTTATATTATCATACTGAATTTGGATTAGTCTTCGGTTATATCAACGTTTGATTCAATTAAAAGTTTGGGGTCATTTGGGTTTTTTGGTTTGGTTCGTTTGAGTTCAAGTGATTATAGTCATGGATCGTTTGGTATTTAGATAGGGTTGTCAATGGTTCGGATCATAGTTAGTCATTCGTGATACGAGAATAATACAGTACGTAATACGTTCGTGTATAATTAGGATCAAACGTTTTTCAAGTCGGTCAAATATTCGGTCAAATAAAACGCAGTACGCTAATAATTCGTCAATTCGTTTATTCGTCTATAGTTATGTTTATTTTACATAATATTGATGCAATAATTCGGTATATAAAAGTATATAAATGTACATTTGTTTAACCATAAATAATTCATAATTATAATTATTTTATTAAACAATATTTATTTTAGTTCAAAATCATAAATTTATATATTATTATTGATATTTTGATTTTCTTAATCATTTTTGAAAATTTATGTTTTTTTATTTATTTAAAAAAATTATATTTTTCTTCTTCTAAAAAATCGTATTATACGGAAATACGTGTATTATTCGTGTTTTTTTAAAACAAATATAAAATACACGAATTATTCATCAGGTTGAGTACGGGAACGGCAATACGTATATTATTCGTAATACGTAATTATTCGTAAATTATACGCGTATTATTCGCGAATTGAACAACTATGGTTCGGATATCGTTCGAACCGATTCGGATCGTATTTTGAAGAGTATCCGGATTAAAAAATATATTCGGATCTGACCGAATCCGAATTCGATATTCGGTTGTATTGTGTGATCTGCATTCGGGTATTATCGGAATCTGATCCGAATCTGGATACTACATCTTTTTTATGTGCCATGTATGGTATACGTTAAAAATTATAGATAATTAATGATTTGTTTTAAACTCTCAACCATAAACTTACGTTTTAATGTAGTTACTGAAAACTTTATCAAGATTTTTTTTAAATGTTCAGAAATTTTTGTTCTTTTCTACCCTGAAGGTCCCTTGAGATCGATGTGCTACTGCTATTCACGGATCATATAGCCCGGGGAAGAAAATTACACCTCTTATCCATTCACTTCACAATGAGAAGGTACCAATTTTTTCTGCTTGATCGCTTTATCATTGATCGCCTTATCCTTTTAGTAATTAATATGACTCCATTAGTAATTCTCTTATTAAACAATAGTTTCATCTCTGATTACTTATGTTGACATTGAATTTTGATTATATAATTTCATTTTTATTGTAGGAAGTTAAATCTCTATTTGCTGGGAAATAATGTGTTTTTCTTATTTAAATGGTTGTTTTGTTCGGATGTCAATGAAATATGTTAATGATATTTTATTCCCAAGAGTTAGTTTTTCATTGTGCTTTTTTTGTAATTTATAAGAGCTAATTAGTAGTATATCCAAGTGGTATACAATTTTAATAATGTTGTATAATACGAAGTAACGAAAAGCCCCGATACATTTTTCGCCGAGAGCCCATCAAACGGTTGAGCCGCCCCTGGTTAGATTTTAGACTGTGTTTCTCGACCTTGAGTAAGAATATATCAATGGCATCCTCTATCATGAAAGACACTTCCCTGACCTCCTTTACCCAGTTCTTTACTCCTTCAGTGTTATTTCCGTTCTTTATCTTCGACTTTGCATCGGCGTCTTTGAGAAAACTCACAATTCGAATCAGCTCACGTTTAATGGATTCTACCTTATCATACACTTTGTACAGGGTGATTGCCTCCTGAAGTATTACATCCCCAAGCTTTGTCAAAAGAGCACTCACAATAACCTCCGCCATTTATTTAGCTGTTTGTGGTATAACAAACCGTATACAATTTTCTTAATTTTTTTTTTTTTTTTTCAGTTGGTTTTTGAAGTAATAGACGAATTTAGGCTAAGTTTGTGAAGCTAATTCTTTTTCTTGTGGGATATTTTGGAACTAGATCTTGTGAAGGTTTGAAGAATCGAAGTTTAGGGACAATGACTTCTTAACTATGGATTAGGGAACACGTTGTTGAACATGTTATCCTAATAAATTAAGAAAAAATATATTTATCTCTTCTAAATTTCTCCACACCAATCAATGTGTTAACAATTAATGATAAATTATAATATATATTTTATGTCTTAAATAGAATAAAACCATTGTTAAATTATATTTCAATATTTTCATTGGGTTGATGATGTGAAATTTTATCATTTAGCGCTAAATGTGAAGATAAATAATTAGTTGGTGAGACTCGATTTAACATAATTCAAAAATTTGTTAACTTTCATTAATTTAAAAAAATCTTAAATTTTATTTAGCATATAATAATTAATTTTTTTTTTTATTATATGTTATTTATACTTATATATATACACTTTTTCTCTCATATCATGCTTCCACATCATCTAAATTTTTTTATACCTTTCATTTTGTTAATCTAAGGATTTGTAATTGATTTAAGCTCTAGATATCATTAAATGGACATGATTTTATACACTCAAACACATCCAAAGAATAATAATTTATCAATTTTCATGGACCGTGTCCAAACAAATAATCATGTAAACTTTTTTATTTGAAATGACTATTTTTAGTTTTTATTTTTTTTAATTTCAAAAATGATTTTCTCAATTTTAATCTCTATTTGTTTCAAAGGTGTTTTATAAGGAATGATTAATATGATATTTTTGGGTTTTTTAAAGGACAGATATGTAAATCCATTTTATTATTATTATTATTATTATTATTATTATGATCTTTAAATTGGATATTTCTCATATCTTCTTAGATTTTGAAGGGTAAAAATGATATTCTGGATTTTTGTATGGTTAAATATGATATTTTGGTCTTTCAAATGATAACATGATATTTTGGGGTTTTGAGAGGACAAATATGTATATTCCCTTTTGTTTTATTATTATTATTATTATTATTATTATCTTATAAGGTTTTCAAAGGTAAATACGATCATCTTGATTTTTTCAAGGGTAAATGTGAAATTTTGGGTTGTTAGGATTGTAAATATGTCAACCCTGGTTCTTCTTTTTTATTACTGTTATTATTATGTTGTATTTTTTATATTTCTAAGTTTTTCAAAAGTAAAAATCATATTCTTAATTTTTGGAAGGATAAATATGATATTTGGGGTTTTTAAAATGATAAATTTGTAAACTCACATTTTTATTTTTATTTTATTTTCTAAGTTTTTCGAGTGTAAATATGATATTTTAATTTTTTGAACGATAAATATGATTTTTTTGTTTTTTAGGTGGGTAAATATGTAAATCATCCTTTTAATTTATTAATTATTACTATAATAATAACAATAACAACAACATTAATAATAATAATTTATTATTATTATTATTATTACATGAAGGTTAACTATCCTTACAAAAATTCAAAATATGTAGGATTTATTATTATTACTATTAATTTATTAATTACTACTTATAAAAAAATCCTCACTGCCTTCTACTCCTTGATTGATTGTCGAAGTAATTTATATATTTGTGGAGAGTTTGTGTGAATGTCAAAATTTTAAATTGTTTATGGTTATTTGCAAAACGCAACAATTGCGTAGACCTGATATGATTTGTTTTTATGCGAGTCAAATAAATATTGCGTGAAAAACTGTTTAAAAAATGAGAAAAATTAATTTTTTCTGTTGAAAATTAATGCTAATTATGAGAGTTGATTGTTCAATATAAAACAGAATAATGTATAACTTGAACATGACAAGAATGTATCCAACAATTTTAACAATTATTTGATATTTATGTCTCTTCGTTGGGTAAAAAATTAATGGTCCAGTTCGTTGGATACAAATACAAATTGAGAAACACGCGCGTAATTTTTCGCGCGCATCATGCTAGTAAATTATAATACTTAAAATTCTATTATGTAAATAATACTTATAATTTCTTTGATGTACTTTTCTTACATATTATCTTACAAATTAAAATTAGAGAAAATGGCATGTACGAACTATGTTAATATAGATGTTAAAATAAAGAGAAATTTCGAACAATATAGCTGTTGAATTTTTCAAATTAGAGTTCTAAAAATAATATTAATATATGACATATGTCTCATTATATTATAAATTAATTTACTAGTATTTCTTGTATATACAATTTTCATATTCCATTCTATTCACATTTGACCACGTAGTTTAATGTGGATAAACAATTGAATATAATTAGTCTGACATGAATTTAATGAATACGAATACTTCACATTATTAATGTAAGATGACGTGACATTGTAAAAAATTTAAAATACATTGTAAAATAATGAACACATAGATGTCTGCAGAGAAATTTTGACTATAAAAAATAGTCCAATTTTTTTCATATATCATAATACAATTGGTCTAGTGAAAATTGATGATGTAATCAATGAAATTGCACAAATTTGAATCTAAAACAAGAGTTGGGGTGGGCATTCGGTTGAACCGAACCGAACCGAACCGATTAAGGTCAAACCTATTCAAATCGAACCGAACCGAATAAAATTTGAACCGATTTAGAACCGAACCGATTAAATCGAATTTTTTATTCAGTTTGTTCGGTTGAACCGAATAAGAAGTTCTATAATCCTAAAATTCAAATTTTATTTAACCAAAAAATATAAAATATAATTATATTATTTCTAATTTTACAATATGAAATATTAATTTTTTGAAATGAACATAATAAAAAACACGAAAACTAATACTTATTTGGTCGGTTCGGTTTAATCGGTTTTTAAAAAACTAAAACCGAACCGAACCAAACCGAATAAATCGAATAATATCAATTTTTTAACTGAACCGAACAAAATAAACCGAAAAACCGAACTGTTTAAACCGAATTCGACCGGTTCGGTTCGGCTCCCAAATAAATCGAACCATTTGCCCACCCCTAAACAAGAGTGCAGTCAAATTAGAATAAGAACTACTAACTAGTATGCAATAAGTTCGTTGATGTTCTCTGATAAGTTGTATCCATTGGCGTTTTCATTATTATGGCCAGATTTGAAACCTCAAAACCTTAAATATGGGCAAATTTATCGCCGAAAAATTGTAATTAAGAAACTAAGAAGAAGATCAACTATTTCCAATAATATTTTTCTTTACTAATATATTTTACAAAATTGCACCTTTCTGTATTTGGCAGTACCAGTTATCATGACTAATTATTAGGATTAATTCCATCCATTTAACAATGGATATCCATGCTAAAGAATAGTTTTTTGAGAAGAAACTTATTTTAAGCATGGATTTGTACCTTCCCCCAAGTTTCTCTATCAAATCCAGCACATTATGAAATTTAAAATCCTACTATGAATCAATCATCCGTTTAGGCCAATGATTTATCTTACAATGGCCAATTCTTCAGTTGTGGTCATACAAGTTAGATTCACCGTATTTTATAAGTACCATATATGAAACGCGATTTATTTGAGTTTTAATTCGTCAGAAGTAATGAACAGAACGTTTCGCAAGAAATTTGCAAAAACAAAGTCTTCATCTAATATTTGTTTTGTTATTTTGAATATTCTTCTTAATAAAATGGTGGAAAAATATTTTATTAGAAAAATGCTTAAAATAAAATAAAAAGAAGGAAAAAATATCCGCTAGCAACAGCCTATACTTGAAGAAAAATGAAAAAATAACATGTTAAAATATGATATTTTTTAGGGAAATTTTGGTTTGTAGACGAAATAAGTTTGCAAATGATCAAAATAGCCAACATAGTTTGACAATACCTGAAATAACACTCTAGATGTTAAAATGATCGACTTTTGAAAAGTCGAGAATTCTTAAACAGATTTAATTACAATTAACAAACCTCGTGACTTTTGAAAAGTTGAGAGAAATCTCTCAACTTTTGAAAAGTTAAGAGATTCAAAATATGATATATTTCCCCAGATTTTACCATGACATCCTCTATGTTCTAATTGATATATTTAATTAAAATGATAATTAGTACACGTTAGCTATTAACTTAAGATATAATTAATATTTATTCGAATTCATAAATTATAATAAATTTTAATAAATGTTTAATGATATGTTCTAATTATCACGTTAATTAAATGTAATAGTATAAATATGAAAAATACGGCAGGTACATTTTGGAGTACAATAAAATTTTATATTTTTTTTTTCAACGCATCAACAAAAAATTGATATTAAAAAAAATTACTCTCCTCCAAAATGTACCTGCCGTATTCTCCATATTTTTACTATTGCATTTAATTAACGTGATAATTAGAACATATCATTAAATATTCATTAAAATTTATTCAATTTATGAATTCGAATAAATATTAATTATGTATTAAATTAATAGCTAACGTGTACTAATTATCATTTTAATTAAATATACTAATTAGAACATAGAGGATGTTATGGTAAAATCTGGGAAAATATATCATATTTTGAATCTCTCAACTTTTCAAAAGTGGAGAGATTTCTCTCGACTTTTCAAAAGTCGAGGTTTCTCTCAATTTTTCAAAAGTCGAGAGGTTTGGTAATTGTAATTAAATATGTTTAAGAATGCTCGACTTTTCAAAAGTCGATCATTTTAACATAAAGTCGAGAGTGTTATTTCAGGAATAATCAAACTATGTTGGTTATTTTGATCATTTGCAAACTTATTTCGTTTACAAACCAAAATTTTCCTATTTTTTAATATATTTTGACAAAGCAGGCATATTGGACATATAGGATATGTTGCACCTATATATATTTACTATACACATTGATGGAACTGAAGCCTGAAGGGGTAGACGCTAGTTGCGCCCCAAAATATACATCAAAAAAATTCAGAACAAAAGGCCCTAAGAAGTAGGGATGCAACTTTAGCTCGTGGCTCGTGGCTCGCTCGAGCTCGACTCGATAATAGTTCGATAATAGCTCGCTCGATATTAACTCGAAATTAAACGAGCCGAGCCGAGCTAGCTCGAACGCTTATTGAGCCGAGCTTGAGCCAGACTCAGCTCGCTCGTATTAAGCTCGAAATTTTTTTGAGCTCGATTTAAAAAATTAAATATTTTTATCATAATTAATTTACATTATATATATTATTTTAATTATAAAATTTTATAAAGAATTTTTTTATCTTCCTAATAATTCCAATTCGGGTTACAACTTAGGTCTTTAACCCGAATTGGAATTATTAGGAAGATAAAAAAATTCTTTATAAAATTTTATAATTAAAATAATATATATAATGTAAATTAATTTAGAAACTAGGGGAGACAAATTAATAATACCAAGTTCAAATCTTATTTTTTTATGTTTTGTGTTGTGTATGTTTGATTTATTATTGTTATGTTTTAAGATATTTTAGTATTTAAAATATTTTATGTTTATTCGCGATTACTACAATTTTTTAATTAAAATTTAAGTTATATTTTTAATTGAGCCGAGCTAGCTCGAATTAAAACGAGCCGAGCTGGAGCTTGATTTTTCAACTCGAACCATAATTCTAAACGAGCCGAGCCAGCTCGAATAAGTTCCGAGCCGAGCTTGAGCTTGGCACAGCTCGCTCGAGCTCGGCTCGTTTGCAGCCCTACTAAGAAGAGAGAAAAAGATTCTACCGCGAGGAATTTAGGCAGAAACATTTCAAGAAAATCAAGGGTTTATCATAACTTTTATATTGAACTTAATGAAAAAATTTAACATTGATAAAATTTGATAAAAATGGAGTTGGAATAAATTCGATATTAACAGACAAATTTGGGTTTTCGAAGGGATATACCAAAATTATCCCTTTTTAATTAAGACCAGTCGTAATAATACGCACATGATTAACAAACTACAACCAAACAAAATACTTTCCAATAAATTTGAAAAGTTGCCAACAAATCATCCGCAAATAAAAAAAAAATCAACTTCCCAATTTAAAAGCATCAACAAAGAGTCCCAAACAAACCCCAGCCTTCCAATAATTCACCATCACGACGACCTTTTGCAATCTGCCCCCTCCAATTTTCATAACACCCCCCGGTTTTGCATACATTAACATTCCGATCCCTTCTATGGCCGCCACAACAACTCCGGCGACCAAAACGTCCCAATCGCCAGTTTGCCCTAGAATGGTTGCTAATGCATTGGCCGTGTAAAACCCTAGGAGAAGGAGAAATATTTTCATTGGGAAGTTTTTCCGAGCGTTATTTAATTTTGTTAAGAGTTGGGTTGCAAGTGATCTGACGAGCGTGCCGAGACGAGTTGTGCCGTTATTGAAGGGAGAGCTTCCATTAGAATTAGGGTTAGGGTTTGGATCAGGGGGTGATGAGTCTGTGTTCAAAGCGAAAATTGGTTTCCATTTGTAGCTTCTTGTGTTGTATCTGTGCAAAAGATGGATAGAGAAATTGTGGTTGTCATTCTATAGTTCATAATTTAAAGGAAATATGCAAAATAAAGACTTATATTTGCCAAACTTTGTTATGGTACCTTGAATACCATATGTAATTTCCGTGAAGGTTTAACAGGATTAAATTGAGCTTAGAGCAGCACAATTAAGGCATGACTGCACGATTAAGCATTGATTGATCCTTGATATTGAAAATTATCATCAGTTGAAACTCAATTGTTCGAAATTGGGGCTTAGTAATATCATTCTTAATTGCACAATTCTGAGTTAGGAATTAGATTCTAAGAAAACCAACATTGCTTGTACTGTTTAACTCACAAATTCATGCCCTTAAGTCCATTTTGAAATTACAAAGAGGTGAGAAAATCACTGGATTCATGTATGCTTAAAATCTGACCTTAAAGGGACGAGCGGTCTCAAGCACGCACGAATATCAACGTGAGACCTCGATGAGTGGTGGTGCCGGCCGGGACAATCTCCGTAGAACGTAGCACAATGATGTTTCGTGTTCGTGCTCGCGCTCGCGCTTCTGCTCATAATCCCAAATTGCTCCGCTCGTCGAGAGAGCTTCTGGATCAGTGGCCACCGGCAACTCAAATTTACATTTACATGATTAAATCCGTCCAATGGTAATATACTAATATCAGATAAAGATCATTGTATTATTCAATCCGGAAAATCAATTCCAGGTTTAGAAAATCCGCATTTAAGTCAGCCCAATGATTTAAGAGTTCCAAGCCCAGAAAGGCTGGTTTGAATTGTCTTGGGCCTAAGAAGACCATTTTTCTTAATATAAAAAATGTATGTTGCGCGGTACAAATTATATCTTATGTATAAAGTATACAAATTTCTTGTAATTCTAAGCCTCCACGTCATCAATGACTTTTGTGTAAAAAAATAATTTTTAATTTACATTTTGGTCCTTTTTATTTACATTTTGGTATTTTTTAGTTTTAATTTACATTTTGGTCCTTTGTTATTTATATTTCGGTCATTTTTTACATTTTTTAATTTATATTTTGGTCTTTTTTATTTACATTTTGGTCATTTTTAGTTTTAATTTATATTTTGGTCCTTTTTATTTACATTTTGGTCCTTTATTATTTACATTTCGGTCCTTTTTTACATTTTTTAATTCACATTTTGGTCCTTTTTATTTACATTTTGGTCCTTTTTGGTTTTAATTTACATTTTGGTCCTTTTTTACTTACATTTCGATCCTTTTTTACATTTAGTTCCTTTTTCCTTATTTTATATTTTGATCCTTTTTTACATTTGGTCTTTTTTTCCTATTTTATATACATATTAAAATTTGCGAATATGTCCTGATTATATTAATCGATTTTAGAAGCACCTATACAAATGCTATTTATACAAATTATATTAGAAAATAATATCCGTGATAGACTAATTTCATGAACCTTATGCATCTATTGACATCATGATATTTGCAAATATGTCATGATTAGATTAATTTAGTTCAAACGCATGCGCGTTAATTCGCACACGCGTTAATTCTATTTAAATAATTATATAAAAAAACATCCTGCGCAATTGCGCGGGGATAAAGCTAGTACATATCAATTACGCCAATATTTATAAGATAAATCTGCTAGAATACGATACGTCTATTATATATAATATTTTAACTTTTATTAGTTATAACTTGCATATTTAATTATTTTCTAATGTATTATATAGGAAAATATTGGGCCCAAACCCTCTCCCACAAGGGTTGACGACGCAGCTATGACTTGACAGGACCGGGTCTTGTTCAAAGAACTTTGGACAAAATTCCGTCATAACTTATTTTGCAACCACAAGATATTTGATCCAATTAAGATAATTTTTGGAAAGAAATTTTTCATTAAAATACTTGTATTATTTTCAAATTGCAAAAAATCATTAATATCACCGAAAATTATCTTAAAATGTTCAAAAAAATTTTTAAAAAAAAACATGTAATTAGTGTAATTTTATCTTATAATATTCAAATATGATAAAAAAAAAAATCAAATAAAATCACATCAAAATCTTGTAATTTTCAAGGGTTTGGAAAGAATCTTGTCCAAAGTCCTTTGGACAAGACCTCGTCCCTGACTTGACATCTTAATTTTTAACACACTCCGTGGTTAGTAAAATATGTGTTGGCCACTTAAAAAAAATCAATCGTACCCGTATAGATACACATTGGAAAAAAAATACGATCTCGATATAGTTCCGATGCGGTATGGTACGTTTCGGATATGCCTGGATAAAGTTCGGAGACCATTCGATATGACAAGACTCATTATTTTTACTTTTTGCCCCAACATAAAATACATGTTATTTTCATTACTAAATAGTCTTTTATATCACATCTCTCTCTCTCTCTCTCTCGCCCCCACATACTTAACACATATTATTTTTTATATTTTAATAATATTTATTTAAATATATAATTAATTTTATTAAAAGTAATATTATATATTGCATATATAAAATATGTGTCCTAGACTTTTTGTAAATTGCCTTTTTCTGTATCCATGCAGTATAGGTGAAAATTGAACTAGTAGCAGAGTACATTCATACCAATGTTGCAAATGACAGGAAACGGTACGGCACGGTCGGTCACCGTTTTAATGTTTTACTGTAAAACGATCGTAAAACGGTAAAAAAACGGTTAAAAAACGGTTACTTAAATCGGCAATATTTTATAGCAATTATAATAAAAATTTAAAAATAAAACAAACAAAAATATAATAATTCAATTTTTATAATTCAACTTAAGTATACACGAAAGTCCAAAATTTAAAAAAACATATGAAATATTAATAAAACATATCGAATAAATGTCCATCGACCTAAACATATCAGAATAAATATTCTTAACTATCTAATTAGACAAAAAGATCAACTAATTAGATGCGTAAATCGACATTAGACACAAAATAATTAACCATGATAAGCTGGATCAGAATTACCTTGTTCATGTAAGAATTAAATACAAAATATCACTAATTACAATTATTATTTGAAAGAGAACATTTGATCTCTCTCCAAAATTACAACGAAACAGTTACCAGTTTGTAATGCCAAAAAAAAAAAAAAAAATATTAAAAAAAATCTGTTTTATGAAAAAAACGGTAAAAAAAAACGTTTAAAACATTTTTTGACAAAAAAAAACGGTCAAAGACGGGAAAAAACGGTTGACCGTTTTTTGAAATTTTCTTGCAAAAAGCAGTACGGTTTGGCACCGTTTTACCATTTTTTTACCGTTTTACACCGTTTTTTGCAACACTGATTCATACTGAATTTGTAAGTAGGGTGTGTTGCGGATTCGTACTCAACGCTCACTGCATTTTTTTTTCTTTTTCTTTCCGTTCTTTGGCAGAGCACAACAAAACAGAAAGTAGTGACAGTTTCTTCTTGCTACTTGACCACTTGAATACGGTCCTTGGGTGATAGCTATATCGGTGATAAAATGGAAGATTGGGCCTGGTAGCTGCTCCTAATGCATGGCTCGTTTCGATCGATCAGCTCTCAGTCAGATGCCAATTGACAACAAGGGGAAGAACTCTTTTCTCCCGTGTCCCGTCAAAGAATTTAGATACTGACTTGTCATAAAAAAAAAAAAAAAGTTATATATTTTTAATAAGAAAACAAAATATCTGAAACATATCATTGGCTCATCTTTTTTTCATATTTACATAGCTGAAAGAACTAAAGAACAGAAGAGAAAAAGAAAAGGATGATAACAATAAAAGTAACCAAAAAAATAATTATTTGGAAGAAATTTAAACAAACAAATTGTAAGGAACACAATGACACGTATCTGGATTTAGTACAATTCTCAACGATTTGGTTTTATTCTTTAAGCTTGCAAATTGATATGAATTTCTCCACAGCGTTGTGATACTGAGTTCCCTGAAAAGAAAAACAATATCATCAAATTTAACCAAAAAAGAAAATTCAACAAAAAGATAACGAGTATAAAAAAAGGTAGAGAGAAAAGAATACCTCCCAATAAAGCTGGTGACAATCCGTACATTTCCAAAATTCCAAATTTTGATCAAAAAGGCAAGAAGGTATTCTTTGGAAGCCTCTAGCAGCTTCTATAGCCTCCTCGACACTCAATGGTTTTTGTATAAAACTCCCATTGCATTTCGTGCATCTAGACATGAGTCGATCTTCTGATATACTCAATTGAAACGTCTCAATCACCTTAAAATGAATAAAAAATAAACAATAATTTTAATCCAAATTTAACCGTTATGGATTTTTATTTATGTATTACCTCAAGTAATTGATCATTTTTTAGAAGATTTTTCACTTTGTAAACTTGGTTTGTAGCTAAATACTGATATCTCAATAACTTAACATCACGTGTTAAAATAACTCGTTTTTCCTTGTATGCCCGTTCCAATAACTCCCTACAATTAATTAAAAAAAAAAAACGAAACAAAAATGATTGTTTAATTTCCATTTTATTCTTCTTGAATTTTCAAAAAATAATTAAAAATAAATATTAAACCTAGGATCGGGTTTCTTGGAAAATGGAATGGCTGCATCGATTCCTACACCTCTTAAATGCTTTGCTAATCCTTCTACCTGAAAAAAAATACAGTTTCAAGTTAATAACTGTAATAAATAAATATTCATGCTTTAGATCCATTTTGGGTATACATAAAGTTTACATGGTACTTTTAGGAATTAACATTCGAAAAAATATTACATACCATTACATCACAAAGAAATTTAGGGTTTCCATCACCTCCAATTAATGGGTCCCATGGAGCGGGGCCCACCCATTCATAATTCAGTTCTAATTTTCCTTTTCCATTTCTTTGCTTTCCTTTTCTTTTTGTTAATTTCGGTACTTTATCCGAGTCCTTCAGTTCAATTTTATCCCCATATTTTTCAACAACCATTTTGAATATATCATTATGGTCCTTATTATCTTCAGATTTTAAATTTTGTTGAAAAAGCGAGAATATTTCGAGCAAATAATAGGCGTCATTTGCAGCATATTTCATTTGGTCTTCACTTAAAGGGCGAATAGACCAATCGCTACATTGTAATTCCTGAGGACCAAATTGAAAAAATAATTTATAAGAAATTACGCTAGATTTATTGTAAAGATTTGAGTTTTGATCATTGTTTACCTTCGATAAAGAAATACCGAGTAGTTCCTCACAAATAGTTGCTAAGCTTTTAGTATCTTTTGACGGCTTTTTGTCAGTATTTTGATTTTTGATGTAATGATAAATATTTGTGATATCTAAGAATGGCTCTATCTAGGAAAAAAATTGTAAGTACAAAAAATTTGAGAAATTACATACGAAAATAGTATGAAAAATATCGATAAAAAAGTAAAATCATTACCTTATCAAAACCAAGTTCGAATCCATTAGAATGAAAGGTATGAGACAAATAAACCAAATCCTGCTTAAATTTAAACCCCAATTTAACCACTCTTTCATCTTCAAACAATTCCTTCAGGGGCAAATATATCTCTTCCAATGAAACGCCCAAAAGATCGACCAGGAACACCTCGGCCGTTGGATCCAAATCTAATGGGGGAGAACTAATCTGGCAAGCTATTTGTAGCAGCGTGACAGGAGGAAATGGGGACGAATTGGGTTGACTCGACCGGCGAGGTTTCCACTCGGCGTCTAGAGAGACCAGTGAGGCTTGCCGGAGGGAGCGTACGAGATGAGTGAACTCGGTGCATGTGGACGAGGTGACGAGGTGGATTGGGAACGGTTGCCGGTCCTGCGCCGAGTCCATGGAAATCAGCGAATGGGTGCTGAAATGGGGGAAGAAAGGAGCTTGTGTTCGAGTAGACTTTCAGGTCTGTCCTCAAATCTGGGAACTGAATTCCGGGTTTTTGAGAAAGGTGATTTAGTTTTCTCGGTTTATAATTACCATGGGAAGACCTCATGCTAAAATGAGCATTTCATTACTCAGCTGGCTCTTGATTCTTGTGGTGTACTTCCAAAAAAGAAAAATTATTTTCATTCTGCTAAAAAAGTTTTAAAAACAAGAGAGAAATAATAAAAGTATTCGATCTCCTCTATTTTTTTTTCTCTTACATTTTTTGAAGGGCACAGTTAAGAAGCAAGACAGAATAATTTGCATGGCATGATTAATGGAATACTCATTTGAGCAAGAAGTTTTCCCATGGGAGACATGAAATGAAAAATTTTGTTTTTGTTTTGGAGAACCCAAAATGAGTTTATAGGAATTCATTCCTTACAAATTTGTTGAAATGCCCTTCGAAAGTACATTATACTATTTGTAATATCTGTGTCTACGGGTTGTTTTATTCGCATTGGTACCGTTACGAGCCCCTGAAACAGAAGTATAAGAAGGAATTACTTATAAGATTTCTTAATTTAACGAATTTTTCTTAATGTAATATAACATACTAAAATAAAAGAATCTCCAAAAAAAGGACAATTTGAATTTTGAAAAATTTGCATTTGGATAGCTTGTACATACATTTGAAATGATATTTAACTCGTGGGTGTTGGAAATAATTTTTTTTATGGGTCCAAGTGGAAAAAACTGTTTTGTTAACCGTTACTCGTTAGCTTTTATATTTCAGGATGATTATGTGAATTTTGGGGCTTTTGATGGTTTGTTGGGGGGGAGGGGGGATTCATGCATTGAAATGAAAGTGAGAAAGATAGGTAAGATAAACTAGTTTCTATATGGAACTTTGGAACAAAAATAGAAAACTAATCAAATATTGAACAAGATTTTTCTAAATAAATTTGTTGTTTCCGAAATAGTTAACTTTGTTTGTTAATATAAAAAGTAACTTTCTCGAATCTTTAAAAAGTCAAAACTTGGTGTATTTCTCAAAATATATATATATATATATATATATATATATATATATATATATATATATATATATATATAGCCTTCAAAAAAGTCGCCAGACTTGTCTAATTTGCAGACATAACATTTTTGCAAGCTAGGTTGGCTAAAGTAAAATATTTTTTACCTGAATAACCGGCGAAAATGAATGGTATTAACAAGGATTAAAGTCTAGTTAATGAGTTCATAACATAGTTGGTTAATTATGAGGTACAAAAAATCATATGTTGTGAAAGATTGTGGTTTCGATCATCATTGACATCAATGGATGACATATGAACCTTCTCCACTTAAAAAAAACGATTAAAGTCTAGATAAATCACATTTACTTACTTACGTCAAAGGGACGCGAAAATGCATGCATGCATATTCATGTAAGTCCCAAAAAAGGAGCATTTTTGCATGTAACCCGTTTTTAGATGAAAATTCAAAAAATAACCTCTTTTTTGAAAAATATTCTAAAAATAATCCATAACTGGCTTTTAAATCCCGGTGGTACCGTATTATAAAATCTCACCAGTTAAAATTCATTCTAACATGTATGTTGTAGAATTTTAATTGAAAATATGATATATTTGCCCAATTTTTACCATGACATCCTCTATGATCTAATTAATACATCTAATTAAAATGATAACTAGTACATGTTGGCTGTTAACTTAATATATAATTAATATTTATTCGAATTCATAAATTGAAATAAATTTTAATGAATATTTAATTATATGTTTTAATTATCACGTTAACTAAATGTAATTGTTCTTTAATGGAGAATTCGACGGGTACATTTTGTTGTGCAACAAAATTTAATATTTTTTTTCAAAACGCGTCAACAACATTAAACTTATATTAAAATAAAATTACTCTCTCTTCCAAAATGTACCTGAGTTTATTACTACATCGTCGATAAGCAACATAGTATGGATGTCCTAGGTGAAGAAGTCAATTTTGTCGGTTTATCAAAGAGAGCGAGAGTATCCTCCATTTAAATAATGTCGTAGTGAAACTTTATTTATTATTGAAAAAAACTCACTTTTGCCCCCTGAACTGTACCAAAAAGTGCAAGTTGCCCCCCAAACTTTAATTTTGTTCATTTTGCCCCCCGAATTCTCGATTTTGCTCACTTTTGCCCCTTCCATCAGTTAAATGCCCAGTCAGCAGTTAAGTGATGACGTGACAGTGTGACGTGGCAATTTTTAGATGATTGTATTGATGACATGGCAAAATTTAAATTATAAAATTACATATCCATTAACCCATTATTTTAAACCCAAACCCAATTAAATCCAAACCCAATTAAATCAAACCCATTAACCCAATATTTTAACCTCCTCTCTCTCACACCCAGGGGCCCATCTCGCCAATATTCCCCTCTTCTCTGGGTCGCCATTTTAACCCCTCTCTCTCGGTCGCCAAGCTCATCTCGCCACGCTCGTCGCCGGTCCGTCGCCAACGTCGTGAGGTTAGCTCCTCTCTTTCTCTTTCTCTTTCTCTTTCTCGTTGGCTCTTTCTCTTTCTCTTTCTCTCTCTCAAGTGGATTCATATTTCTCTCGATTTAGTTGATTTTTCCTCAATTTTTTGAAATTAGGGTTTTGAGTGGAATTTTAGGGTTAATTTCAGCCAAAAATAGCAAATTAGGGTTAATTTCAGCCCAAAAACAGCAAATTAGGGTTAATTTCAGCAAAAAAACAGCAAATTTAAATAATAAGTATAATGCTACCCCTTTTGCTGGCTCCTGGGTGAGCCACGTTGCCGTACTGTTCACACTACTATTCACTGTTACTGTTCATACTACTATTCACTTCTGCTGTTCACAAAATATTTTCAAATTTATGTTTTAGTCCTTTTTAGTTTAAAATATTATATTTTGGTCCTTTTTATTTACATTTTTTTCTTTTTTAGTTTAAAAAATTACATTTTGATCCTTTTTATTTACATTTCGGTCCTTATTTATATTTTTGAATTTACATTTTGATCATTTTTATTTATATTTTGGTCCTTTTTAATTTAAGTTTATATTTTGGTCCTTTTTATTAACATTTTGGTCCTTTTTTATTTACATTTCAGTCCTTCTTTACATTTTAATTTATATTTCGGTCCTTTTTATTTATATGTTGGTCCTTTTTAGTTTTAATTTACATTTTGGTCCTTTTTATTTACATTTTATACTTATGTATAAAGTTGGAAGAAATGGAGCTCATACATGAGGCCACGTCATCAAGGGTTTTTTTGTAAAAAAACATTTTTAAATTTACATTTTGTTCCTTTTTAGTTTAAAAAAATACATTTTGGACCTTTTTATTTACATTTTGGTTCTTTTTAGTTAAAAAATTTACATTTTGGTCCTTTTTATTTATACTTTGATCCTCTTTTATTTACATTTCGGTCCTTTTTTATATTTTTGAATTTACATTTTGGTCCTTTCTATTTATATTTTGGTCCTTTTTAATTTAAGTTTATATTTTGGTCCTTTTATTAACATTTTGGTTCTTTTTTATTTACATTTCAGTCCTTTTTTACATTTTAATTTATATTTCGGTCCTTTTTAGTTTTAATTTACATTTTGGTCGTTTTTATTTACATTTCGGTTTTTTTTTACATTTTTTACATTTTTTCTTATTTTACATTTGGTCTTTGTTTCCTATTTTACATACATATTAAAATTTGTGAATATGTCCTGATTATATTCATCGAATTTAGAAGCACCTGAGCAAATGCTATTTATACAAATTATATTAGAAAATAATATTCGTGATAGACTAATTTCGTGAACCTCATACATCTATTGACATCATGATATTTGCAAATATGTCATGATTAGATTAATTTAGTTCAAACGCATGCGCGTTAATTCGCACACGCGTTAATTCTATTTAAATAATTATATAAAGAACATCCCGCGCAATTGCGCGGGGATAAAGCTAGTTAGGATTAATTTGAGCAATTTTCAGCAAATTAGAGTTTTTTTTTGTCCAATTTCAGCAAATTATGGTTTTTTTTTGTCCAATTTCAGCAAATTAGGGTTTTTTTGTCCAATTTCAGGGCTATTATGGCAATTTCAGAAGCGAGACCACATATGCGGAGAGTGGATGTACTGGACCTGAATCAAATAGAACCACCAGAGTGAACTGGGAGAGAGCTCTCGATGGCCAAGGCTTGAATTCGTTCATTGGCGATTTTTTCAACAATGCGGATGGATGGATATCACAACCACCTTTAGCATAATTCAATCTAATATTCAATCTAATCGAATTGATTTATTCTTTGATCATATATCGGGCATTTATCTTTGCGTTTGCAATTGGCATCGTGATCATAACTATTTAAGAAAAAGATTTGTGTATATTGTAGGATTAAATTTATTGTTTGTTTGGACATCTATGTAATTTTCGAATTTTTGTTGTTTCTTGAATTTATAAACAATTTATATGCAATTTTGTACCGGTACCAATACAATCATATTCACATTCACATTGACATTCATAACACATTTTTTTAACACATACAAACATTTATAAGTATAACACAATTTTATAACACATACAAACATTTATAACACAATTTTTTACAACTCTAATTCAAACCCTAAAAACACTCATATTCACATTCATATTGACATTCAATCTAAAAAAGCGGTACCAATACAATCAAGCTCCATTATCGCATCCAAACTTCTTCGACATTCAAATTGGAGCTTTACTTCTAAGTTCACCAACTTCAAGCTCGATTATCGCATCCAATCCCGAATATATCAAATTCCTAATCTGAAAATTAGTTCAAAAATTAAATTGAACTCAATATAATTAAATAAAGTAATAATTCTCAATTTCAGAAAAATCCAGATAATTAAATAAAAGTAATAATTAAAGACTGAACTTGAGAATCGCCTCGGCTTCGCTCGCTTGAGAACCCCCGCACCCCCCACCAGAACCCCCTGACCCAACCCCTCTCCCCCACCCACACCCCCTCCAGACCCCACCCTGACCCAACCCCTCTCCCCCCACATACCTCCCTGACCCAACCCCTCTCCCCCCACAGACCTCCCTGACCCAACCCCCCTCGCCAGCACCCTCCCCCCCGACCCTCCCCAGCACCGCCCCAGACCCGTCCCCAGCCCCCCCCCACCCCAACCCCAACCGCTGACCCCCCCCCCCCCCCCCCCACACCCCCACCCCCACCCCCACACACACACACACCAACCCTAAACCCCAATTTGACCCTAATTTAACCAAAATTTTGCTAAATTACCCTAGTTTGACTGAAACTTTGCTAAATTAACCCTAATTTGACTGAAACTTTGCTAAATTAACCCTAATTTGACTGAAACTTCGCTAAATTAACTCTAATTTGACACTAAACCCTAAATTCGACTGAAAATTTGCTAAATTATCGTAATACGACTGAAAAATTAGCGAAAAAAGCAAAAACGAGAGAGAGAGAGAGAGAGAGAGAGAGAGAGAGAGAGAGAGAGAGAGAGAGAGAGAGAGAGAGAGAGAGAGAGAGAGAGGTACTTACAAGTTCAACGGCGACAGAGAGAGGGAGAGAGTTCGCGGAGAGAGTGGAGAGGAGAGTTGGCGGAGAGAGAGGTCTGGAGAGGAGAGTTAATGGATCGGGTTTAATTTGAGAGAGAGAGAGAGTGGTTTTTAATATATAATATATATGCATAGAAAAATAAATATTTTTGCCATGTCATACGTTGTGTCATCAAAAAAATTACCATGTCATCGAGCCACATCATCAGTTAACTGCTGACTGGGCAGTTAACTGATGGGAGGGACAAAAGTGAGCAAAAACGAGAATTCAGGGGGCAAAATGAACAAAATTAAAGATTGGGAGGCAACTTGCACTTTTTGGTACAATTCAGGGGGCAAAAGTGAGCTTTTTTTCTTTATTATTTGTTATGAATTTGCTTTCGAAATATGAATTGTTTGTTTATTATTTATTATGATTTAGTTTTCACAATATGTATTATTTGGCAATCGCAACTTATTACTATGAATTTAAGAGGAGAAAATTAAGAATTCAGTATATTTTTTTATGAAACTATTGCTATGAATCAATTTGTAGTCTGAGTTTTGATTTGCATGTGATAGATTGATAGTGAAAATTTCGGAATGACGCTTTTGCTATAAACATAAAATAGTGGTTGATGAGGATTAAGAGTATCAAATGACAAATTCAAAGTCAAATGACAATTTTGTAGTCATTCTCCTCATTTTTATCAAGTTTTATTTTTTCTTAGTTATTCTGATGAATTTGTCAAATGATTTATTTTAGAAAATTCAATGAAAGTGATTGATAAGTCTTTGGGTTCACTCCTCTCCAAAGACTGAAGTATCAAAAGAATTATCAAAAGAATCACATGATTATATACAGAAAAAAATAATTCGAAATAATTACACTTGAAAGAAATAAGGTCCATGTCATATATAAAGATATACAAAGATTAGTTTATAGATTGAATTAAAAAAAATAATAACACCGGGTCAATTTGGGTTCGGGTTATTTGAGTTCGGACTTGTCATAATTGAATTTATCGGGTTTCAGACAACTCGGATTTGGGTCGAGTTGGGTAGGAATAATAATTATAATATGTCACGTCGGGTCAATTTTGGATCGGATTTCTCTGGTTCGGGTCGGCCAGGTACGATCGTTTGAATTTTCAAAAAAATTCAGGTCATGGGCGAGTCAGACCTCGTGGAATCCGCCCATGACCTGAAAGTCTACGCGCGAGACGATTTTTTCGGGTTCGGGCCGGATTTGCCACCTCTACTTTTTGGACGCAATCCCTTAAAGAAATATATGGAATCACAAATTCAAATCAATTAATCAATGTTCCGTCTAGATACCAATCATACTTCATTAAAGACTTGGAACACACTAATCAGAAGAAACAAAAATCAGAAGGACGATATTTCCCAAAATCAAACACAAGCTTGGGCGTCTTCGATATGGTGTGCATGGAAGGAAAAAAACAACCGAATCTTCAACAACAACAAAAAAATGTCAATATTACTAACTCAAGAAATTAGGGATTTATGTAGTTTTTAGAAAATATGATTGGCCTAATGCTAAATTATTGACAAGGGCAACGCATGTAATGGTCTATTAGGATTGGCCTAATGAAAAGGCAAGCAATGTAATAGTTTCGTTAAATATAAATAAAGAACCACACCAGCACATTTCGTGCTCTAGGTTCTTTAAGATTTTTTTTTTTTCCAATAAACAATAAAAATATGTATACAAGTTTTTCCATCATTTCGAATATCCAGTCATGTAAATCATTTTGACAAATATGATTGATTGCTTACAATAAATGTATTGTTTACCGATCTATTATATTCAGCAATTGTAAAAAGGAAAAAAAAAAATCTGCTTTGCTTATTTTTTTTCTCAATATCTAAGACTTATTGTTTACAACAAGTCATAGCAACTTGAACGATTCTTCAAGATTGTTCCTAAGAATAGTCGATGATGATAATAACTTTTAAACTAGTTTTCAAAAAAAAGATAATAACTTTTAAACTAATGCTTTTGATGTGATTAATATCTTTGTAGCTATTGAATTCATTTTTTGTTCAAATGACATATCAATTACAAACTTCATATTTGTTACGCAACCAATATGAAACTTTATACAACTTAAACATAACTGAAGTGCTCTTTATCTAATAATCAACATATGCTATCGGATTTATCCTTTTTGATATGTAAAACTCCAGACTGTTTTTTCTTGAGTTATCTTATTTATAACATGATTTTATTTCCATGATTTAACATCTCGCGCGATGTGCGAGTCTTCCTAGTTATGTAATAAAGTTAAAGCTCCTTCTACTACAATGTTGACAGATTTTTTTTTTAATCATAGTTGATCTTTTATTCTAATGCATTAGTCTTTTTATTTCAAATACTTTTTGCGAGCCAAATTGAACGAGACAAATTGTTGATTAGTTAATTAAAAATAAAACTCATTGCTCTTAGAGTAGCTTTAGGATAAACAATCTGCAAGAATGAGGAGCAATTCCTGATGTCAATTTTCCTCTTATTTTCTTGTTGTATGTCCTATGCTGCAAAGAAAATATCAAAATGCACTAGTTATTGAGGAATCAAAATCCCATAATTAAAACATTTTGTGATAAATTGTGTAACAAACTGATCAAATTGTACCGAGTAACAAATCTACTTAATTAGAAATTCTTAATAGTCAAAATGTTAAATCAAGTTGTGAAATAAAAACCTATTATTTACCTTCCAAACATCTCTTATTATCACAGAAGTTTTTGGTGAAATTCCAATATCAGACCAAAAAGCTGTAATTGATTGGATTCGGCTACCCCCTCTGTTTAGTAGAAGAACAACTTTTCTTCCTTCCGAGAGGGACCCGGCCCATACCTGTAAAATTTCTCCCATTTTGGTACCAAATATTGTGAAATTGAGAATCTCACGTAAGATTTAGATCCTAATTAATAAAATTTATTTTTTACTTGCTACAATTTGTTAATTACCTCAAGATCTCCAGTTTTCTTTACTTTTTTTGCTTGAACGCCGAGCAAATCTGTGCCGGTAATAGAGAAGAAAAAAAAGTAATCAAATATAATTGAACTTATTAATAGTCTTTACTAATTTACACTGACCTTGATTTATTGCAATGACTTCTTTGTTTGTGAGAATACCAAAAGCTTCCTTCGGGATATTCCTTACATCACATCCAATAATCAAGGGTGCCTAAATATGAAAGGACGATAAAAATGTCGGGAAATTTGCACGTAAAACTCTCCAAATTGTACATAATGATTGTATATTATTGAAGTTGTAAAAAAAACCTACACTATGAATATAAAAGTGAAAAAAAAAAACTCACTGACATTAGTTATAAACTAAAAAAAACACATATTTTTGGGTTCCTTTTTAATTACAGACCTTAATAAACACTAAATAACTTTTTACTTCACATAATCTACCTTAGAAATTGCCCATAAGCTGAAATGGACCACATATTCATTGTATCTCATCCCTCCATTTCCTACTTCCAACATATCTGGATCTGATATGAAACAAAAGAATTTGAATCTCGAGGTGAAAATGTTATGTTGTAGCAAATTAACAAATCGCGTTTGCAGAAAGAGAGAAGAAAAATGTAATATATGACGGGAAAAATTACCGTTCCATCCACCCGGTTTTGCATAACCGGCATATGCATCGTTCAAATCGATATTTTGGAGCATTCTGATACAAAAGGGACAATACAACGTTAGTCCTTAGGTTCACATTTAAATCACTGTTACTTCTTAAACATTTGAAGTCATAATTCAAATTAAACTAACTGAACAATACAAGTATTATGTTATCAATGTAAAGTAAAAATAAATTGGGGGTATATATTTCTCTTGAAAAATTATAGTCAAATTGACAAACAAATACTTATGTACAATTTTTTTCTTCTTTCTAATATATTTTGAACTATAGAAAAATCGGGGTTATAAAAATCAATACAAAATTGACACAAATACTCTATATAAGAAAAATTGATACAAATGTATCTATTATCTAAGTATTTGTGTCCATTTTGAGATTGGTCTTTTTTGTAATGATCATTTAGTAGTGCTTATAAATTAGGAGAGTCAGTAATAGTGCAAAAGATAAAAGGTACAAAGTATTATAATTACTTGGGCCAAGAGTCTTCAATATCGCCAGTTGTTCTCCAACTGTTACCCACATTTGCGCCCCATTTTGCTGGCTCCATATACCCCCTTTAATACAGATCATGAGGTCACTTTGTGTGCCAAAATTTGAAAGTATATTATTTTTGTATATTTTCTACCTATTTTCTATATAATTTGTTAATATATAATTTTATGTGTATTATATCTATATCCAACGAACAAATTCAATGAAGTTATATTTTTTACTTTATGTTAATTCAATGAAGTTATAGTATACCATTCACACAGAGAGTAGAAAATCGCTCGGCCCGCTCCCTTCAGAGCCTCTGACATTGTAGTAAATCTATATATTTTATGAGAAATCAGTACACAAAATTATTAAATGAGAATATTTTACCAAAATTTAGTGACCACTTTTTCGAAAGAGTTTCGATCAAAACCTTTGTGTTTCTGGGGAACCATCTCTGTAGCAATTATCATACTTCAAATAATCAACACCCTGTATTTCAAACAAACATGTATGGTCATTTATATGATCTTTAAGGAGAAATGAAGAATCCTCCTTTCTATCAACTTTGTGCAAAGGTCCTTTTATTTTTCATAATTCCACTTACCCAAGATGCGAAGGTTTTTGCGTCAATTACTTCATGACCAAGTGATCCCGGCATCCTATTACTGCATGTTCTTGTCCTGTAATTATGACCGTATTTATACCAGTAACAAAATGATGTTCTTCAATTTTATATGTTTGTCGAATCGAGCTGCATAAATTGGAATTTCTCTGGTAGACTTTGTCTTTAACTCGGATTTAATTTAAAAGGTTATTTTGGGTAGATATCAGATATAAAAAAAAAAATCACATTTGCAGATTTAATTAATTGAAAAATAGCAAAATACACTTCGAATTTTAACAGTTAATATTTAATACAAAATGGGAAAATCTTAAATACCTCAACAAAATATAGGAAATATCAAATGCACATAAGTTTACCTAATACGAATGCCGAAAGAGAAGAGATTTTGTGGTACTTTGGAAAAATAAAATAAAATCGAAAATGAGGGGAATGGCCTTTCGAATACAAAATTTCAAATTACATACATACCCGGCCGAGGAGTATATTCCCAATTTCAGCCCCTTTCTATGAACATAATCGGCCAAAGCCTTTATTCCTGATGGAAATGTTGTCTCGTTTCCTTTTAGATAACCCTGGAAATTTCTCAAATTTTGAAAACTATGATTGTAATGAATATTTTATCTGGTTAATAAATCTATGTCAAAAAAAGGAAGAAATAGTTATAAATGCAAACCTTTTGGTCGCGATAATAATTCGCCCAGCAGTCATCTACGAAATAAAAATTGAAGCTCAATTTTTTATAAATTTCTCAATTCAAATATATACGAATTTTGCAAATATTTTCTCTGCACAAATTTTACTTTTTTTGCACAAATTTCGTACAAATTTTGAATTATTATTACCAATTTCAACGGACATGAATTAATTCAAAGAACAGTACCTAAATTTATGTACTTGTAGCCGAGATTAGCGAGCCCAGTAGATACTAATGCATTAGCTTTACAAAAAAAAACTCACAAACTTAGAAATTAATAACTAAAAAGGCCAACACTTGCTAGCGCGAGTGGGTAAGGCACCACTTGATAAGGGAGAGTTAAAATAATATTCATATGATTTACTATACCAGTTTGTTTTATGGTATTTTCGTCGATATTGCAAGCAAAATGATTCCAGCTATTCCATCTGTATTTTTTTTCAGCAAAATTTGATCAAGGTACAGAATATTATAAATAAAACAAAATATTCCTTACATGTTAATTTCCTGTAGAAATTTCTACAAATATGTGTTTATTGGCATTCAAGAAGATTAGGTTACATAATAAATTCTATTTTGTTATCTTTGGAAACTGAAACCCTCCAAAAATTTGCCAGTAAAAACAAAAGAAAAATTCATGATAGTTCTGTTACTTATACTCAAAGATAAAAAAAAACAAACAAAAAGAAGCCAATGAATTATGTTTCTTTCTTTAGAAAGAAAACCTAAATGAGAGGGGAAAAGAAGAGTAAAGTTACCCCATTTGAGGTGTCAAACCAAGACCATTTTTTAGTGCTTCAGTTCTTCTCCATGTGCCAAGAACACATAACAGCAAAATCACACAATGCAGTATAGAATCGTTCCACATTTTCTGACTCTGTGTGTGTGTGAGAGAGAGAGAGAGAGAGAGAGAGAGAGAGAGAGGGGGGATTTGACAAAGAGGAGAGTGAATTGGGTGCTCTGTTATGATATTTGAGTGCGGTTTTATAGTCTATGCTTAGTGATGATTTTGTTTACGCGTATCCAACAATGAATATAACTTGGATTAAAGGTTCATTAGAAAGAAAGAAGTGCACTTCTTCCCTCTTTCAAACAATGGTAGCAAAAAGTAGGAAAAAAGTATGAAAAAGCAAGGCAGAGGACAAAATAGTAAAACTGCCGTTTTATTTCATTTCATGTGTACTTATTAACTTTTTAACTGATTCTACCCATAGACTCCATACCATGTCAAGACACAGACTCACAACGACATGGGGGCTCAAGTAGTGCCACGAATTAGTGTCATGATTCTCACATCATTAATGAAATGGGTTTATCTGTCTTATATTTCTTTTACGTTATTGTTGTATTGATTCAGTCAAATTTTATCATTTCGTGTGTTAAAGATCCTTTTTGTGATGGAAATTTTTATCTTGCGCTCATATCATAATTTATACGAGTAATTAACATGTTAATTATCGTATAGAATATTACTAATTTATGTGTTAATTAGTTATGTTAATTAGTATATAGAAGATGTGGTGGTGAATGTGAGGGGGTGATAAATGGCCTCAAAGAAGGTTGCTAGTGGTGCAATAGAAGTTTGCAAAGTAGATAGTAATATATTATGAAGGATAATTATACCGTACCTCCTTATTTCCCCATCACATGCTTTATATCATCAATTAACCATTACTTGATGATTAATTAGCATGATAATTAACAAAAGTACATCCGATTAACAGTTAATTAATAATATTAATTAAGAAGTGTTAATATATATGTATTTTAATTATATATTAATTAACTGTTAGTGAAGTATCTTTTTGTTAATTACTTCAATAATTAATCATTCATTAGAGAATAGAGGATGTTGGGGAAAAATGAGGGATACTCTGTATGGCCTCTATTATGAACCCACATTTTCTTACAATTATTTTTGTAGGACATTGTGATTCAAGGGCAAAATAGTCATACTTTTTTATTTCCATTTTTTGTTTTGATTTTAGAGTGTTAAAACAAATTGATTTTACCGCTAGACAAAATTTTAATGTAACCTACCAAGAATCAGAAAATTTTGGTCATTGGACCATTTATATTCATTCACAAGGACAGATTTATTGCCCCGGTCTTAAGGAGGGTAGAAATCAACGTAATTAAAATTGAAAAGTATTTACTGAAATTTACTGCAATAAAATGGTTTGGTAATTAAGTACAAGTAAAGAATAAGTGGAACTAATAATTAGCAATAACTTGTATTAAGTAGAAGTAAAGAATGAGTGGAACAAATAATTAGTAATAACTTGTATTCTTTATCTTATTCATGAAGGGAGCACTACCGTCCAGAGACAGAGTGAGTATGGAATGCTTTGATCATTAATCATTATTCATTATTCATTATTCATTACTCATGATTATGATTTGTAATACAATCAAATAGGATATGGTTCCAATTATGAATGGAGATGAGAAGAAGAGAAACAAAAATATGATAATCAAAATTAGGCCCATAACTTTTTGAAGAGAATTGTGTATTAACAAAATATACACCTAAGGGCCCGTTCGGCAAGTGATGGAATAGAGGAATAGTTAATTAAACCATTTTATTCCAACATTGTTCGTCAAAACTAATGGAATAAAAATATAGGATTGAAAAAAATGAATGACAGTAATGACCAAAATGCCCTTTATCGTATAACTTAATTTTTCTCTAATTAAAATCAAATCAATCAAATAATAATGATAATAATAATAATATAATAATTATTATATTAACTATAATAATAGTAATAACATTAATAATAATAATAATAATAATAATAATAATAACAATAATAATACTATTAATAACATTTATTATTATTATTATTATTATTATTATTATTATTTATTATATTAATATTAATTATTACAATAAAAATAAATAATAATTTTGGAGATTTTTTGAGGAAAACTTGAAATTATTTATTTTGTTCGTTTTAGACATCAATTTTCGTATTTATTAGAAAAATATGGTAATGTATATTTTTGAAGGTGTTATACTTCACTTTTTCCATTTTGGAGATATATTTAAAAAAAAAAAATTGAAATTTGCTTGTGTTAGTCTTCAATTTTGGAGTTTTTTTTACTAAAACATAAAAAATCAGTATTTTGTTCTATTTAGACATCAATTTCGGTATTCAATAGAAAATTTTGATTTTTTTTAAGGCGTTGGACTTCAAATTTTGCATGTGTTAGTCTCCAATTTTTAAACAAAAAAAATGAAATATGCATATGTTGGTCTTCAATTTTCAAATTGTTTTAGAAAAACGTGAAAAATTAAGTCTTCTGCTCGATCCAGACATAATTCTAGGAATTTTTTGAAACATGTGATAATTGATATTTTTTAAAGTGTTATACTTCACTTTTTCCATTTTGGCGAAATATTTGAAAAAAAAATGAAATTTCCTTGTGGTAGTCTTCAATTTTCGAAGTTTTTTAAGGAAAACGTGAAAATTAAGTACTTTGTTCGTTTTAGACATCAATTTTGGCAATTTATAGAAATATTATAAATTGATTTTTTTCGAACTGTTACACTTCACTTTTTGCAATTTTGCGGATTTTTTGTGGAAAATAAAATTTTCGAATGTGTTAGTCTTCAATCATAGAATTTTACGTTGAAAACAAGAAAATTATGTATTTTACTTTTTTACATCAAAATTTGGCATTTTCTAGAAAAAGGTGATAATTGATATTTTCGAAGGTGTTAGACATCACATTTTGCATCCTTGCGAAATTCTTGAAAAAACAATATAAATTTGCATGTGTTAGTTCTCAACTATGGAGTTTTTGTAGGAATACATGAAATTTGAGCATTTCTCTCATTTTAGACATCCATCTAGGCATTTTTTGGAAAATGTTTTAGATTGATTTTTAGAAACTGTTAGAATTAAATGACGAGTTTTTTCAAATTGATTATGTTACTCGGTTTAGACTTCAATTTTGGCATGTTCAATAAAAATATGATAAATTGGTTTTTTTGTTTAAGGTGTCAACATACCATTTTTGAATTTTTGTAAAAAAAAAAAAATTAGGAATTTTTTTTTTTTTTTTTTTGCATTTGGTAGTCTTCAATGAAAGATTTCTTTGAGGAGAAGATGAAACTTAAGTATCTGCTCGTTTTAGACATCAATTTGGGCATATTCTAGAAAATATGATAAATCGATTTGTTTAAGGTATTAGACATTCCTCTCTGCAATCTTGCGGAATTCTTAGAAAAAATAGGAATTTTGGAAGTGACGTGTTAGTCTTCAATTACAAATTAATATATGAAAACATTGAAATTAAGTATTTTTGCTCGGTTGAGACATCCGTTTTGGCATTTTAGAGAAAAGTATGATAAAAAAATTTTAAGTGTTAGACTTCAATTTTTTCATTTTTGCGATTTGTTTGGAAAATAATTGGAGTTTTGAATGTGTTTGTCTTCAATTATAGCTTTTTTTGTTGAGGAAAACATCAAAATTAAGTATTTTGCTCGTTTTAGACGTCAATTTTGGTATTTTCTAGAAAATATGATTAACCGATTATTTTAAGGTTTTATGCTTCACTTTTTGGAATTTTGCGGAATTTTAGGAAAACCGGAAATTTTATATATGTTAGTCTTCAATTATAGATTTTTTTGTGGAAACATGAAAATTTATTATTTGCTCGTTTTAGACATCAATTTGTGCATTTTCTAGAAAATATGACAAATCAATGTTTGCTCTTTTTTAGGACTACATGGAAACTAAGTATTTTACTCATTTTAGACATCAATTTTGCTTTTTTTATAAAAAATATGATAATTTACTATTTCTAAAGGTGTTAGCCATCTATTTTTGCATTTTTGGGAATTTTTTGGAAAAAAACATGAAATATTGCATGTGATTTGAAGATATAGGAATATATATATATATATATATATATATATATATATATATATATATATATATACACACACACACACACACACACACACACACACATATACATATACATATATACATATATAGAAAAAGAAGCGGTCGATCAGACAATTGCACAACCAGTCATGCACGGCACCGTGCAGCCATACCATAGGCCACAGGCCACTGACACCGGCAATCTTGAGAAACATGCTTGACTTTGTTCCATGAGGATCCATGGAACCTCAAGATCACATATTTTTTTCCAGAAAATAGAAAACACCACGGTGGCAACCTGAGGGGAATTATCTCATCCCCAGGCCCGCGCAGCGGATACAAAGGCCCGGTCCGGTCCCAAATCCCGAGATCACGCTTCGATATCGAGGGTAGGATGCAAAGTAGGATAGACGATTACCAGCATGAAATTGATCACGCACGACGGGTTGATCGCTCGCATCCTTCCCTTCTTCGGTGTCACGTTGGTGACTAGCCCGCGCGTCCCATACCACACGTCTCCCACCGTCTTGACACGTCTCCGGTTGTCTTCATGCGTCCCATGCCCACATGTTTAATCCACAACCTTTTGCTACTTTACTTCTCCGGTTTGATCACAAACGAAGAGCCACAAAGTGCGAACTGCTCTACCCGTATCCACCGTGAGTCGTAGCACCTCGGTCGCGGATGCACCTGCCTAGACGATGCACCGGCGAACTTGCTTGATTGCTTTCGATTCTCTAAACTGAGAAAACTCTTTTTCTCTTTCTCTTCGCACTCTTTCAACAACTTGATAAGAGTCTCTAATTTCTGGACATAACTTGTCTTGTCTGGATTGGACTGAATAGAGAGAGAGAAACATCATATTTATACTAAATAGGATAAGGATTGGGTCAAAGGTTGTGTATATCCAATATACACTTCCGGCATGAGGTTAGTTGGAACGAACCATATTCTGCCTCATTTTTGTGTTAATTCCAAATTACATTCCCAGTAGTCCGTTCGAACGAACACAAATGTTAGTTTGAACGAACCACTCCCTGGAATGAATATGTATAAAACCATTTTATACTCGTAGCGGTCCGTTCGAACGGACCACTCTCTGGAACTTAACTTTGCACGATCCTATTATGCATTTAATCAAACCCACGAACATCCAAGTTCATATATCCTTATCAGAACACTTTTACCGTTGATCCAAAAATGTATTTCCTTCACGACCATCAAGGAGCAAGGTGAATCATCCAACTTTTCAGGAAGACGATGCGGAGGAGGGAGGGGACGAATTGGGCTTCTCAAACTCTCTTCTAGCGTCACAGGAGGAAGGTACGTCTAAAAATCTCAAACTTAAAAAAAAAACTCCGATCATACTGAAACAGAATAATCCAATAAATCATGGATCATTCTTCTTAAGAGAGAAAGCGTTTAACGAAGCAGCTTTTCCACAAGTTACTAAAACCACCAATCTAAATCGGAAAAAAAAAATCTAAATGTAAATTAGCCAAACAGCTCAAACGAACTATTCCAGAAAAAGAACGGGCTATTGAGGCCCTGAAGGATGATTTAGCTATTCAAACAGGATTAACAAAGGACAAAATATATGAAATTGAGGATTACTGTGGCTTAGCCAACCCTACTAAGAATAATGTTAATACGTAACAAAGCCCTAATGTTGCAACCTCAATCCATGTCTGATATTGTTTTTCAGCTCAATTACAGGCCAACACCTTACATTCCATGTTGGATCCAACATTCTATCAGACGAGGCTGCAATTATTTGAGAGTAGGGCATCTTAGTTTTGACCGGAGAGAAATAATGATGTTGTGTATAGCTCCTTCGAGCTTTCCACCAATTGAATCTAGCATCAATGACACAAGAATTGAGGATCTCTTGAGTCAATTTTGAAATTTAGTTTCCTGACTAATTTCCTCTATTGTGTTTTGTTGAAGATCGCTTTGAAGACGCTTGTTACGGGTCCTCGATGGAGGGAGAGACGGACTAATTAAGACTTTTAGTATCTGTTGTTTTGTGGCCTAATTTTCTTTGAGTAATGCTAGTTGCTATGATTTTTATTTAGTTCATGTGAGGTGTTAAGACTGTAAACTTTGTTAGGTCTGTTATGTTAAGATGACTATGATGTGTTAAGACTATCTAGCAGGGCCGGCCCATCAACATAGCAAATAAAGCAAACCGATTCGGGTCTGGGTAAAAAAAAAAAATTACGTAGTATAATTCATAAAATTTGGGGTCCATTATAAAAAATTTGGGGTCCATTTTAACAAATTACATAATATAATACAAAAATTATGGTCCATTATAAAATAATTTGAGATAAATTCATGATTTGGCTTCGGGCTCCCCAAACCATTGGGCCGGCCCTGCTATCTAGTATGATGTGTTAAGACTATCTAGTATGATTGGCATTATTTTCTTTGTGTTTTCTCCCTTAAATGCGCAGTTTTATCATCAATATCCACAAAAGCTCACTACACATTCTCGATATAGAGGAATAATCGGCTTCATTGGCTATTATCGCATAAAAAGTCATAAATACATTCAGTACATTAGAATGGTATTTAATACTGTGCAGAGCTATGAACCAAATAACCTCACTCAACATGAGCTGGTCATAAACATGTGATGAGTACATTTTCATGTTCACCAATCCTCACTCATCCAACATAGTACCTAGCTCTCTCAACTTAGATGAGCACCATGCATGAGCCATGCAAAGGTGACAAGAAAGAGCATGTTCCCGGTCCATCGATGAACCCAAATAAATATCCATCTCAAAGCAGCCAAAATTGATGCCCCGTGTGTACCTAAAATTAATAGTCAAACACATTAAGTCTCTTTGAAGGTGCCATAATAAAACCTCACCAGCAATACACTGTTCTTCATCTTCTCCTGCAACTCCACTCCTAACTTCGACATATTATGTTGGAACGTGAGAGGTCTAGGCAACCTAAACAAGTGCAAACTTGTGAAGGACTGTATTCGGGAAGCCAAGGTAGATTTCGTATGTCTACAAGAGACCAAGTGGGCTAATCCATGTCTTTTTTATCTCTATAAAGTCTGTACGGGCATATTCCGGCATGTTACGTATAAACAAGCCCATGGTTTCAAGGGAGGCATTCTTACGGCATGGACAAATCGTTGGAGCCTCCTAGATTCAGCACAAGGTGATTTATGCCTATACAACACTTTTCAGTACCAATCTCTCTTTTCGTTTGGTCTTCTAAATGTCTATGGCCCAATACCAAATAATCTAAAATTGTCATTTTTGAGAGAATTGCAAAGTTTCATACAAAACAGTTCTCTACCAATGATAATCTTAGGAGACTTCAACATGATTAAGACCAATGAAGAAACCACTGGTGATCAACACTCGTTACAAGAATTATCTATGTTAGCAGATTTCATTGATAATAATGGTCTCGCTGACATCATCATTGAAGGTAATACATACACATATTCTAATAAACGCGAGAATCCTACTTTCTCTAAGCTCGACCGATTCTTGGTTACTCAAGAATGGATCAATCCAGCCCTAGTTTTGAAAGGTTCAGCCCTTGTGGCTATCACCTCCGACCACTCACCCATTAAACTACTACTCAAGAGTGCGGGATTAATCCATATTCACTTTCGTTTCAAGAGATTTTGGGCCAGGGACAACGAGTTTGTTCAAATCATTATTTCTCAATGGAATGCCCAAAACTTGAATATAGCTCAAGATGCAGTCTCGGACTATCTTTCTCGCCTGATACGGGTTAAGAAAGCGCTTCGCTCATGGTCCCAACAATAAATTCTCGAATATGGACACCACACTAACTAGATGTAAAAATTACATCAGAATCCTTGATGAACAAGAACAGATACGTGTACTTAACAATGATGAGAAAGTATTGCGCATTAAACTAAAAGAAAAAGCAATGCTCCTGACAACAATGTTGCATGACAAATGGCAACAACGGACGTCTTGTACATTCTTGAAATAAGGGGACAACAACACTAAATATTTCCACTCCGTCGCCTCGGGAAGGAAAAAACAAAACTCGATCACCTTCTTAATGATTAATAATTCACCGATATCAGACAAAACTTAATAAACTCAGCTTTCATCTTGTACTACCAGGAGTTAATCGGGCAAGTAGGCCCTGCCTCCACTTATAGACTCACAAACATACCTAATGTTACTTCCTTCGAGTCAGAATTGCAATACCTATCCTCAGAGCCGGCCCATATATGTATTTTTTTGAAGCCCCCGCTCGGGTCCGGATACAAAAAAAAAATACGTAGTATAATTTATAAATTTTGGAGTCCATTATAAAAAAATTGGGGTCCATTTTAACAAATTGCATAGTATAATAAAGAAAGTTAGGGTCCATTATAAAATATTTTGAGTTAGATTTATAATTTGGCTTAGGGCCTGTTAAATCCTTGGGCCGGCCCTACCTATCCTCCCCCTTCCTCGAATTTGAGATCAAAGAGGCAGTTTTCGGCCTTAAGAAAGGCAAGGCTTGTGGGCCTGACGGCATCACGGCAGAATTTCTCCATATCTTTTGGGACACATTGAAGCCACAATTAATCCAAATATTCAAAGCTTTTGAGGATGGTTCACTTCCTCTATTTAAATTAAATAAATCCACCATTACTCTCATTCCAAAGAAAGAGGGAGCTAGTTTACTCAGTGAATTCCGCCCAATCAGTATCATTGTCGCTCCAATTAAACTAATCACCAAAGTCCTTCAAAAGAGATTGCAACCTGCCATACCTTCCCTAATCAGTACTTGCCAAACAACATTTATCAAAAATCGCTCTATCCTAGCAACATTTCTGGCCACTCGTGAAATACTAACTTTCTATCACAAAAAGAAAGTTCCAGCAGTATTGATCAAAATTGACTTCAAAAAAGCCTTTGATACTATATCTTGGGACTACTTATATTATATCCTACGAGTCAAAGGGTTTCCACATACATGGATATTATGGGTCCAACGGCTACTTGAATCATCACGAGCTTCGATCTTAACCAATAGCACCCACGGCAAATACTTCCATCACAAACGAGGATTAAGACAAGGGGATCCCTTGTCTCCTCTACTTTTTAACATAACAGTCGATACGCTAAACACATTCGTATCAAACATTAATCCGCTACCTCACATCACCCATTTTATTTGTACCACAGATTTTACAATACGCAGACGATACACTATTATTTGTGGAGGCCTTTCCACAAAACCTCAAAATCATTGCGAAAACTATAAAAACTTTCTCGTCTATCTCAGGCTTAGAGGTTAACTGGACGAAATCTTGATTTATACCACTATCAATTCCGGTAGAGTTGCAGGACAAGATAGCCTTTATCCTAGGTTGCACTAAACGGTCCTTGCCTATCTTGTATTTGGGGTTGCCTCTATCTCATCGAAAACCATCTAAAATTTCATTCCAGCCATTAATACAAAAAATGAAAAATAAGCTCAATTTGTGGAATGGATCCCTGCTATCTCTACGAGGTAGGACAACACTGATCCAACCAGTCCTCAATGCGCTTCCTAACTACTACTTGCAAGTATTCCTACTGCCAAAATGGCTACTAAAAGAATTAATTAAAATCATTCGTTCATTCTTTTGGGGTGGCAAAGAGACTATAGCAAGTGGCAAGTGTCTCGCCAGTTGGAAACATATCTGTCTACCAAAGAACAATGGGGGTCTAGGGATACTTGATCTCCAAAACCATAATAGGAGCCTTCTCATAAAATGGTCGTTCAAATTAGATTTTCATACATATGCACTCTGGACAAAATCAATAAAAGATATATATGGTATTCACAGTACGAAATACCTGGGAATCTCAGCCCAAAAATTAGTGTCATACTTTTTAAAAGACCTACAAAAATTAGTACCTATTTACAAAGCAGTTTATGACCCAACCACAATTCCTCGCATTACCACTCACGTCGACCCAAACAACGATCACAATTTGGAAACTTATTCCACAAAAAGGTTTATCGGCTCTTAAGTGATCCAGGGATTGTGGGACAATGGACACTACAATTATTGTCTTTAAAAATACCAGCTAAAATTAAGCTATTCCTATGGCTAGTGGGAAACAACCGAATACTTACGCAAGAAAACCTCGCTAAACGAGGATGGCCTCATGGAACTGCGTGTGTTTTATGTAATGAGCACATCAAAACCACGACACACATGTTTGTCTCATGTTCATTTACCTACTGACTGCCTCAACCGATGCAACATTTATCTAGACCCAAATATAGCAACCTTTCTTGATTCATGGGACTTCGTACGAACATTAACTTCGAGGCCGACCCAAAACACCAATCGACTTTGGGCAGCATGTGTATGGGTGACATGGAAAGAAAGAAATAATAGAATCTTTAAGAAGAAAGCGAGAATGCCGATCCTCATCGAAGCAGAAAGTAAAAATTCATTACATTCGTGGATTACGGCCAATTTATAGGATAGTTTCTTAGGAATAAGCAAAAGTTTCATAGCGTGTTATTATGATATATTTTGTATGTTAATTGTGTCTTGTAAAACTTTTTATATTTAATCAAAATAGAACCGCAAGAGCACGTTTCGTGCTCTAGGATCTACTTCAATAAAAATATACATTTTTCTCATTTTGACAAAGAAAAAATGTGTGTATATATATATATATATATATATATATATATATATATATATATATATATATATATATATATATATATATATATATAGGGCTAGGTTCAATGGCCAACACTCATGTTTGGCCAACATGGCCAACACTTTTTGGACCATTGGATTGAGAAATCTGATGTTGTACATTAAATCCCGCACCTTTTTAAATGTTGGGTTTTTTCAGATTCTCAATTGTGATTGTAGCTCTAAACCGATCGATTTTCTACAAAATAACCGGTTTAAATATCCCGGTTTTTTTTCATTCTTATTTCTGCTCAATGGGACATTGGAAGTGTACTCAAATATAATATTCTATTGTCTTTTATTCCCCTGACTATTTGACTTTTGTGACGACTGGATGTTGAGCAAGTGACTTTTGATATTCTTTGGCTTTCACTTCTTCCCTAAGTTAGTTTCTAATTTCTCGTCTCTTTTCTCTTGTAATCATTTTCTGGAAGAACAATATCAATTAATTATTTTTTCTTCTAATCGGTTTAGGCCAATGAATAATAGAGCGCACGAAGCAGATCAGTCTCAAGAAGCAAATGAAATTAACCCTCTTCTAAATTCAAACTTTGTTTCTAACCCCAGACCCTTATCAAATTTTGTTGATGAAGATGATGAAATGTTTGAAAGTTGTAATGTTATATACAATATAGACAACTCTGATTCTCCTCATAATGAACCAATTGACATACCAATGGATATCGAATTTGAGAAGGAATTTTTCTTAAAATATTTTTGACAATTATGTATTTATGTTATTACAATTGAGATGTTTGCTTCTAATTTTGAATATAACGATGTGTTGTTTTGGTAATTTTAGGAAAATGTCAGCGAAGCCATTACAAAAATATATGAAGGAATGGAGTTTGTTTCATTAGAAAGCATTGATACGTATTACCGTAATTATGCTAAAGGGAGGGGTTTCAGCGTTCGTACTAGGTCAACCCGAAAATCTAGTGACGGTCAAGCGATAGCTTGTTATTGGGTATGTTCTTGTAGTGGGGAGCGTGTGGAATATCAATCGGAGGATAATCATAACAAGCAAAAGAGGAAATGCTCAAGTATTCGACAAGGTTGTGATGCTCGGCTTTCGGCGAGTTATAAACCTAAAAAAGGAAAGTGGCAGGTTGGATTGTTCTATGACGTGCACAATCACGCCTTGGTCAGTCCTAGTAGCGTGAAATATATAAGGCGCAATAAAAACATATCCAAAGCGGCAAAAATTTTAGTAGAAATGTTTCATGAGGAAGGAGTACCGACAGGTTTACCCGCTTACATGTTCAGGCGTGGTGAGGAAGAATTCTCAAGAAGAGATTGTTGGAATCATAACCGTAATTTGAGACTAAAGAATCTTGATGTAGGTGATGCTCAAGCAGTACTAAACTATTATGTGAAAAAGCAAGCAGAAAACCCAAATTTCTATTATTCGATTAACTGTGAAAATGATCAGTTAGTAAACTTTTTTTGGGTAGATGCGAGATCGAGATTGTCTCATGAATACTTTGGGAGTGTTGTTACATTCGACACGACTTATAAGACAAACAAGTATAGCATGCCTTTTGCACCATTTGTAGGATTAAACCATCATGGACAATCGATCTTGTTCGGTTGTGCTTTGTTGCAAGATGAGCAAGAGCCCTCTTTCATATGGCTTTTTAAAACTTGGTTGCAAGCGATGCACGGCAAGGCACCAAATTCTATAATTACCGATCAAGATCATGCCATGGGTAATGCAATTAGAAAGGTTTTCCCCGATACGCGCCATAGATTGTGTTTATGGCATATTAAAAATAAATTCCCAGAGAGAATTCCGAGCAAAATTTATACGGAAGATTTTAGGATGGAGTTGAAAAATTGCCTCCAAGAGTCGTACAACATCGAAGAATTTGAGAAGTCGTGGGATGAATTAATGGTTTCTAGCGGGCTTAAGGATAATGAATGGTTAAATAAATTATATGACAAGCGCGAAAAATGGGTGCCGATTTATAATCAAACGACATTTTTTGCTGGTATGCACACAACTCAACGTAGTGAGAGTATTAACTCATTTTTTGATGCTTTCGTTGACAAAAACACTTCTCTTCGTGAGTTTGTCCTTAAGTAAGAAAAAGCTCTTCAAAGGCGAATTATAGAAGAAAATAATGAAGATCGTGCTTCGAGATATAAGATGCGAATATTAAAGCATAATTTACCAATTGAAGAACAAGCAGCGAAGTTTTATACTAGAAACATTTTTAAACTATTCCAAAATGAGCTGACCAAGGCAATTGGTCTAAGAAAAAAATGTGTCGAGAAAAATGGATCTATACGCAAATACGAAGTCACCGATCTTAGAAAACCATGGAAGAAGGGACGGGAAGTCTCAATTGATCTAGAATCCGGTTTGGGTTCGTGTGGGTGCAATCTATATGAGTTTAAGGGTATCTTGTGTAGCCATATGTTGGCAATATATCATTTTAAGGGTAATCTTATACCCACATAATATATGTTGCATCGCTGGTCCAAAGAATCGAATCGTGCTCTTAAGTACTCGAGTAATGTGAATGTTGACGAACAAGATTCGTCCCCTCTTCGAGCGTTGCATGTTTGTCGTGAAATGAAACTCTTCGAGCGTTGCATGTTTGTCGTGAAATGAATCGTTTGTCCATTATTGCGGAAAACTCTAAAGAGGCATATGAATTTATAACCGAGAAGTTGCATGATTTACTGTTAGAAGCGGCTAAAATCGCAGAGGTAGTAGAAATTATTGGGGAAGAAAACGGTGGAGATATCAAGAGTTAAGAAATGGAGGAGATGCAATCAAAGAAAATTCTTGATCCCAACGTTTCACAAACCAAAGGACGTAACAAAAATGTTCCTGATGGACGCTTCAAGAGTGGTTTAGAAAAATCTCTAGCACGCAAGAAGAAAAGATGTCAACTTTGTGGAGAACTCGGACATTACCGAACTACATGTAAGAAACGAAAAGAAGATGTTTCTTTGCATTCTTCTAGATTCGTTGATAGCGAAGAGAGTGAAGAGGTACATTATTTTATTTTTAAATAGAATAATTAATTAGTTCATAATTTGCAAAGTTTATTTTTATCGAAAAGTTGTGAAGTTTTTGTTGTTTGATATTTTTTTCTTTCATCAAACTTCAGGAGGAGACTGAGGAAGAGGAGGAGGAAGAGGATGAATAAGATGCATAGATTGTGGAATTGAAGATATTATATCAACTTTTGTTTTATCAAATATGTGTTTAATTTTGTTATTTTGGTGTCGAAAAAATTATATCAACCTTTTGAGTCTTGGTGAATATCCAATGAATTTAATGATAAGAAAATGTTTTGTTGTTTTAATTGTTAAATGGACAAAGTATTAAGACAAATCTAATGAATTTCTAATGAATATAATGTTAGGTAAATGCAGTGAATTTATAATATTGGTGTGTGTATGTATGAGCTTGGTACATGGTCTATTGATATACCATTTCAAATATATTTGTTACGAATATAGTAAATTTCGACATGATGCATTTTGTACTTATAGGGTACCATTTTAAACAAAATTAAAATCCAGTTCGAACTTAATATAATGATTCAATATCAAATCCATATCGCGTTACATACACAAGTCATACACAATTAATATATACAATTCATACACAAGTCATACACAATTCATACACAAATCTCGCATTTGAAAGAAATTCATAGACAAGTAATCGAGTCGCAGGCTGTCTCTTCAAGTGCTGCATAGGTCTAAAGAATAATTGCACATCCTCTACTGGTACCTGTTATTTGCGTTGACCACATCTTCATCAATCAATCATCATTCATCTAATGGTCCAAAAAATGTTGGCCAAACATGAGTGTTGGCCATTGAACCTAACCCTATATATATATATATATATATATATATATATATATATATATATATATATATATATATATATATATATAGTTTGTATGAATAATGTTTTAATTTTGTGTGTGATGAGCACATTTAACTAGGTCTTTCAAAATAAAATAATATAAGTAATCTGTGTACCCGTAACTCCGTTTGGATGGTCGTAATGTTTGCACATTTATTTCACGTCTTAATCTTTCGCAGCAAATTCGAGAAGTGTTTCGTTCTTTGGTTGTATTTGGCTTTCTTTTACGGCTATCCGAATTCCTATAAATTAATATATCTTTTCTCGATCCTCTTTGTTAATAGCGAATAAAGAAAAATAAAGAGTAATATAAAAAGTAAAACTCCCCCTAAATATCCGTCCACGATGTGTGTGTGTGTGGGGTGGGGGGGGGGAGTGCGTGCGTGTGCGGGTGTGTGCACGTGGGCGTGCGCATATGCACACGCGCGTGGCTGTGTGTGTGTGTGTGTGTGTGTGTGTGTGTGTGTGTGTGTGTGTGTGTGTGTGTGTGTGCGCGCGCTCGCTCGCTCGCGCGCGCGCGTCTATGTGCATGTGTCTGCGTGTGTGCGGGCGCGCGTGTGTGTGAGTGCGCGTGCGTGTCTGCGTGTGTGTGTGTGCGTGCGTGTGTGTGTGTGTGTGTGTGTGTGCGCGTGCGTGCGTGAGTGCGTGCGTGCGTGCGTGCGTGCGTGTGCGTGGGTGTGCGTGCGTGCGTGTGTGTGTGCCTGTGTGCGTGCCTAAGTGCGTGTGTGTGGTTGTCCGTGTGTGTGGGGGGGGGTGTGCGTGTGTGGGTGCGTGTGTGCGCGTGTGCGCGTGTACGCGTGTACGCGCGTGTGCGTGTGTGCGCGTGTGTGCGTGTGTGTGTGTGGGTGCGTGTGGGTGTGTGCGTGCGTGCGTTTATATGAAGCATTAGTATCTCGTGTATTGTTTTGGATATCATCAAACGAGTCAACACATGGTCTTTATATGTACATATTTGATAATGTATATCTTTTGCCCTCACATCTATGGATGTCAACGTCGCGAGGTGGGTGTCGATAGTCCTCCCACATATATGTATCTGAATTTTTGGGTTTCGCTCGTACCCAAAATATTCACGTGTAAAAAAAAGCTCCCGTATATATGTTTCCCGGAAAAATGCATAACTTATTGAAATTGTCGAAAATTTGAGATAACTTAAACCTAAAAAAAATTGAAAGTTTCAAAAACGGGTATGGATATGGGAAATTAGTATAAAAAACAAGGATTAATTGATATAATCAAATTCGGGTAAAAAAGGTACGAGTAAAGGGTACCCACTGGGTGGGTACTACTACCCCCGTACCCGTACCCGAAACCGGTGTGGGTAAAAAAATTCGGGTATTGCCCGCCGCACGGGTAATTATTTTGGTATTACCCGCCCCGTTCATGTCGGGTAGCCGCTGATACGAGTTTTATCCGCTCCGTTGACATCCCTACTCACATCTACATTGGACAATTGTTATTTCAGATTTCTAGATCAAACAATCCTCAGCTCGGCACATTGTGCGATGCGACAGCCCCAACTGACATAATGAGATTTATGAATTTATCGATAGTTATGAAAATCAGGCAATACCGCACCGCTACCCGCAACTGACTAGTATTTATGAGATATTAAAAAATTTGAGATAGTTATGAAAATTCATAGTCTATATCCTCAAAATTTTCAGTCATAATGAGATTTATGAATTTTATCTCTAAAAATTTTCTATCATTTACGCTATTTCTTTAGCGATAATTTCTACATTACGGCATATGTTTTTTTCACAATATCATAGAAAAAACATGACAATATTCTAGTGAATGGTATAGTTCTTCGTCATCACTATGTTCCATATTGAACATGCATGTTACGTTAGTATTTTGAATTGTATTAGGAATATTTGTCATTCTATACACTAGTACTATAATATATTATATTGTGATGTATATAGAAAAAATAATTATTGTTAATGTCTGCAACAAGACTGTAGCTTCGCTATATAGTCCGCTATATATTGTATGCTACGAAAAAATTCCATACGCTTCATACGGCAAAACGACATTTGTAGTATTGCTAATTAATGATATGAATCATCATCCCCATAATTAAAATATCTAATTAATTTGCTTAATTAATATGAAAAATATCATTTTAAAAAGATGCATCAAATAATAACTCAAAAAATAAATACTGAAGTTAATATGTATCAGTTTGACTTTGAATACATAAAAGGAAAAAATAATGGCCTAGCATTGTTGGGTAATGCTCATTAATGAAAAAGATTTACTAAGTTAAAAATAATTTATTGTTAATATTTCAGGAGACTTTAATGTAAGACTTACATGGTGTGTGTGTTCCTTTTGACAATGAAGTAGTGCATTCTATAAATAAAAATAGCTGAATTTTGGCTCAATTTATATTAATTATTGAAAATGAACTTCGTAGTTCTTTCTGAAAAGAAGGAATTCACAAATTCATTTTAAAGGTGTAAAAGATATTATAAAACTCAAACCTGATTATTAAAGTTCAATTTCGTAATATTTTATTGGAATATCTTCTCAAGTAAGTAAGTAAACGCTTTAATACCTTATTAATCATAGAAGAACCATGCATGCAAATCATGTAACTTCCCTTACCGCCCTATATATATACTCAGTAAATTATTGATATGCCAGTGAACAAATATATCAGTGGCATTAATGATGATTTCAGAAGAAAAAAATATACTATTGGCACGAAAGATATGCTCACAAAAAGTCTATATATCTCCCTAGCTCCTTAGAAATATATCAAACAAAACAAAACAAACCAAAAAGATGGAAGCTCGACGTGAAGTATTTACCTGTCCCCATTGCATGAAAGCCTGGTATAATCGCCAACAACTCGGAGGACACTTAACCGTTCACCGAGAAGAAAGAAAGAAAATTTTCGAGGATTATTTGAAGAAACAACGGGACCTGAAAATTTTATCAGAAACAATTACAGGAATTCGCATGGTGCAACTTACGCCAAACCATGGGTATTGGGAGAGACATAGAAGGCTCGGGGTTCAACCAAATGAAATTGACTTTGTTAGTCAAATGAATTTTCAAATAGACGGGGATAATTTGGTGGAAAATGGTGAGAGTAGCTCTTCCAATTTAGACCTTACTTTGAGGCTTTGAAATTTGGAAGTTAAAAGACTGTGGACGTGCACCTCGAATAATTTTCTTGCATTTTCAAAATAATTGTTTTCGTAAAATTTGTTCGCGAAATTCATGAATTCCGCGCACAACTTTTGCAAATTGACGATATTTGCTTTGTAATCATTTGAAATGTAGTTTATGGAAGTAACTTATATATCAAAGAAAAAGTTACCGCAGAATGTGTTGGCGAAATGATGCACTTCAAAAGAAAAAATTGCGACTCGATGTCATTGTGTTGTGATTATTGTTTATGGAAATAGTTACAATTCAAGCAATGTTTGAACCTTTACTACGAGAGTCGTTACAAAGAGAATTTTCAATCAAACTATTTTATCGTGATCGAATAACGAATATAGTATTTTATTTGGGCGAATTTTTTTCCACCGCCTCATAATTGCCGCATAAAGGACCGCCCATCGATTTTATACTTATTTTATATAACCAAAATTTTTATTAATCTTTCTTATGTACATTATATCTCTTTGGAACATCTTAAATTTTCATTATACATACTTATAACAATATAGGTTATTATCCGTATAATATTTTTTATATATTTACTATATATTTTGTATTTTTTTTATATATATTGTATGTGTATTATATTTTTTAATATATTGACGTTGCTGACGACAATTAAGACCAACAGTAAATGCCAACCTTCTTTATCTAGTAAAAGAACCAAAATACATCGAAGCCATAGACCCTGCTCCAGATTTCACCACCACATCCTATGTATTCTAATTAATACACTTAATTAACATGATAATTAATACATGTCACATAATCGATACTTAATTAATACATAAATAACATACATTTGAATTAATAATTTATTAACATGATAATTAATACATGTCACATAATCGATACTTAATTAATACATAAATAACATACATATGAATTAATAATTTTTTATTTTTTTGAAAAAAAACTTAGAGAGGACGTTGTATCTCTCTTCCAAACAAAAAATTATTACTATGATCAAAAAAATGTACAGTCGTTACATTTTTTGTTTACATTTGTAGTTACCCTTTTTTTTAAGAGCTACACAGAATTAATGGCACAATCACAAACTAGCCCTTGCGTAAAAAACGAATAAAATTGTCCTTTGGGCCTTGATTCGAAAACTGACTTAACCACTTAAACGGCCCATTTGCTTTGACCTTATCTCCTCATCGTCTCAATCACTCCGCCTCTTCGCTTCCTACTTCTTCTTCGAGTAATTCTACACAACATGTTCTCGCAACATGATTTCACAACAGAATATTGATCATACGTTGGATATTGCATTCACACTATAAAATTAATTTGATTTAATTCAATCATCATTTTACACCTCATCATCCTGCTGTCAATCATGTTGCGTACAATTACTGTTCTTCTTCTCTCTCCTCACTTTTCCCAATCTGAGAGCTCGATCTTTCAATCATGGCGCCACATCTCTCCTCTTTGCTCAATATAAATTAATTGTTAATTATGTATTCCTTGTCAATTATCATGTTAATAAAGTGCGTTAATTAGGATTTGAAGGATGTACTGGTGAAATCTAAGGGCAAAGTGAAATTCCTCATTTATGTTTGTAGGATTTATGTTTGTAGGACTTAATACTTGAGATACGAAAAAATGATAGTCCAAAGAGGGCATATATGTAGCCCCACCACACCACCAATAAAAATACCGATGATGTCATCAGGATTAATTCATTTCCAAATTCAGTGGTCAAAATATTTAATTCGAATCCTAAGTAAGTGATCATAATTAAGTGTTCCTAATTAAATGTCTCTAATTGGTGGCTGTTGGATTAATTGTGAGAAAAATGATGTCATCGAGGTTTTATTTGAGGGTGTGACGGGAAGAAATATAATTTCCCGAGTAGAAATCACAAGAATGTACAGTATGCCCGTGTTTTTATTGTTCAATATAAACAAAGAAAGAGAGATGATAATGCAAAGCATTTAACCTGTCTTAAATTATAATTTTTTTTCTTTATGACTTGTCTTGTTTAAGGAGATACAGAAATATTTGAATTGTGTTTAGTGGTAATTAAAGCAATTTATCTTGAAAAAACTGTGGACAACACTAATTTAAGTAGGTTATAACAGAACTATATCAGTCACATAAGTTCACTTATTCAATGTTATCATTACACAGAGTAAATTACTGCTAGTTCTGGAGTAACTAAATCTTACCTCCATTAATGGTAATTAATGATAAAAATATTTTGCTTAATATCAGACCTTCTCAGAAACCCTGTAAATTAACTAATTAAGAACAATAACGGTTATTGCACCAACAATTTTTTCCATAGTAAAACCACAAAATTTAAAACAAATTTATTAAAATTCTTACTTCATTACTACTTGCATTACAATGAGGGTGGAAAAAGCACTATAAATCAAGCGCCGAAATCTTGATTTACCACTTAACATCTCGGTCTTTCTAAACCCAAAAAATTTCAATCTTCCAATTTCCAAATATACAAACTAAGTACTTGCAACCATAAAATGGAAAGAGAAAACACAAAGGAAATGTTTCCATGCTCATTTTGTGATAGGTCCTTCGAGTCAAGGCAGAAACTCGGAGGCCATCAGACTGGTCACAAAAGAGAGATCATGGAAATGCGAAGAGAACATGACGAGTATATGAAAAATCAGCAGAATAAGTCGAAGATTCGTATGTCGCCACTTGTTCCAAACCCTGATTATTGGGAAAATTATAGAAAGTATGGGGTTCCACCAAATGAAATTCATTTTTTTGGTGAAATGAATTCTCCTAGGATTAGCACTAATTTGGGGATTAGGACTAATGGTTCTCCTGCAGTGCAGAATAGAGATGAAAGCCATGTGGACCTCACTTTGAAGCTTTAATTGGTAAGTTTGGTTGGTTTAGAAATGAGGGTTTATAATTTGGAAAACTATGATTTGCTTAAGTAACTTATTATCATTTTCGCAAACTTTGTCGACGAATTCATGTATTCGAAAATAAGATTTATGCGAACTGACGAAGCATGTATCGTTAATTTGAATGTTTTTCGTATTTTTATTGAAATGTTATGAATTTACTTTTATCAAACAAATGATTTCTCGAAAAAACTTTTGCAATCAGATTGTTATGAGAAAAAATTGTTTAATTATTGTATGTTGTTTTATTTTCAAATTTATTATTATCAAGTGTCCTGGCCAATGCTAAGACTTCTAGTTCTTAGAAAATAAAAAGACTATACTGTCATTTGTACTCAGCATATTCAAATTACTGTCTAAGAACTTATCAGATTATGTCAACCCAGTGATATAGCTAGTCTTGTTAAAAACATTAAAATCAGTCAAAAATGAAGTATCATTTTTATTGGCCAAATTCATTAGAATTGGTCATAAAGCAGAACCATGACACTGACATAAATTCACTATATACTGCTATTTATGAAGTGAAGAAATCTTAGTTCATTAATGTGATTAAATGACCAAACACTACAGCAAAAAACGCGCCTAAACACGATTTTTTTATCACGATGCCAAAACCATGTATACATTAATTTTTTCGAACGCTCTTATACACGGTTATAAAACCGTTTAAACGTGTCTGCTCTTTTACACTGTTCTTAGATAACTGGTTAAAATTATTGTTTACACTGATCCAAATTTCCACCAAGAAAAAGTCCTTTCTGTCCAGTTCAATTTAAAACAGAGACAAACTTCTCCATACACCAAAACAGTACAGCTAGTACACTTCTCAATGATCCAATCTTAAATGGTATGAGTATTTCAATTGGCTTAAATGGTATAAATAACAGAAGCTTCTAAGAAGGGGAATTCTTCAAAAACTTTCTAACTTTTCCGTAAATTATGAAAAATCCTATGTTTTTTTTTAGAAAATCCATTATATTTTTTAGATTTCCTCAAAAACCCTCTATATTTGTTTTTTCTTCCAAAATCCCCTAACATTTTTAGATTCTCTCAAAAATCCCCTATCTTTTTGTTATGTTTTAAAAAAAATGATCATTATACCCCCCATAGTTTTATTTTATAAATTTCTATAATTTAATAAATAATAAATACATATTAAACTATTATAAAAAAAATAAAAAATGTTAAAAATAAATAATACATGATATTAAAATATTATAATAAATAATACATAAATATTAAAATATTAAATAAATAATATATTGATATTAAAATATTATTATCAACAATTATTAATATTTTAATACCTATGTATTAATATTTTAATATCTATGTATTATTTATAATAATATTTTATATCTATGTATTACTTATTATTATTATTATTATTATTATTATATATTATTATTATTATTATTATATATATATATATATATATATATATATATATATATATATATATATATATATATATATATATATATATATATATATATATATATATATAGACACACACACACACACACACAGGCATGCTAAGGATTCTTTTTGTGGATTTTTTTTGTGGATTTTTGTTAGCATATATATATATATATATATATATATATATATATATATATATATATAACAAATTATCATTATTACATAAATTAATATCTCGACGAATGTCCGCAATACGCTCATAGTGCCGCAATTGCGCCCACATCGCAATCCGCTACAAAAAATTGTTGGGTTATCTACACCCCATCGAGTCCGCGCAGCGGATAATTATTGGACTCGACGGAGTACAAATCCCCGAGATCTCATCTACGATTTGTTTATCAAATTGCCTATAACTAATATAACGTAAATCTAATAAACGTAATATTTGTACCTAGCGAAATTGATCGCTTACGAAGGGTTTGTTGCTGCGAAGCCTTCACTTCCGTTCACGTCGCACCTTTTCGTCCGCACCTTTTCGCTCGTAACGGTTCGTCCCACGCCCAAACCGATCGTCTTTCTCCGTTCGTCTTCTCATCGGTTGATGAACTTAACTCGTTAGTACGCAAACGTATACGTATCTCTACTCGTATCCACCGCGAAACGGGAGTCGTCGGATAATCACGAAACTGCCTAGACGCCTCATAATCACTCTTACTTAAACTCTTGCCGGAATCAATGGAGAATTCCGGCGAACTTTTCTCTCTCTTAATTACTGGATTAATTAGTGGAAATAATGGTTGCTTAGATTGATTTGATTGAGTGAGATTAGGGTCCTATTTATAGAATAACTCGTATTCCTTCACCAGTAAATAGACACTCTTTAATCAATCAAATGATACTTTTATATGCATGAAAGGACAAGTTTCTAGAAGATTTGATCAAAAGATGTGTCTCCTGCAGAATCAGCAGACACACTTTCACTAAACTGGAATTTCGACCGACTTAGGTCCGTAATTAACAGGAACTTTCTGAACGAAACTTCTAGATGATCTTATCACCTTTCCAACAAATCCGAGTTTATCCAATTTGGATATCCAGTCCGAAAGTTAAGCTAGTTTTAGTAAACGTTCGCGTGCTTTCGTCGAACTGCCGCAACCTTTCGTGTATTTCATTAGAATGAACGTCCTACGTTATTCAAATGTTTTTCCACTGAATATGAAAGTTGTATATAATCCAATTATCTAATTTATGAGAGTTGAATGATCCAAATCGGTGTTCGTATGCGAAAGTTATGTCTGTTTTAGTAAAAATGTTCCAAACAGATTTTTCCTAAAATCTTATCTTATCAATCTAATTATGTATATCATATATACATATGTGCATCTAATACACATGTTATATTTCTATGAACTACCATGTTCATATATCGTTATACGTACGATTTTATCGTAGATGTGAAACTGCATTTCCTTCAAAAATATCCGACCGCAACGGACCGTAATATTGCAATTTAAAACATTTGTTTCAATTCTCATTGGCACCATATAGAAAAGGAAACCGAAAAAGAACACGATTTGAGCTCTTGATTCTCTCGGAAATAATTAAAAAAAAATCACATTCCTTGTCAATTGGACATCACGTTCAATATTAAGCATCTAATTCCAATCGTATGATTTGTACTTAAAATATTAAAGATGACATACTTAAGGATATAATTTAAAAATTATTAATAAAACGATGACACATAAATGACTACATTGAAAATGATCTATTAAAACTATAAAAATAAAATAAACGAGATTAGACAACATCACAACATCTAACGCTTTAAATTAAGACATACAAATTGTAACACAAAATAGATATATTAAAAGATCAAACAAAATAGATATATTTAAAGATCAAATAGAAAATTAATGTATACGATGAAGTCGCGACTCACGTCACAAAACATAATGTTCAATAATCACAAATGATCCTGATAATGTTGTATGATGCGAAAAATTAGAGATAAACGTAAAATAAGAACGTGGATAAATTATGCGAGCATATTTACTAATTACTTTTCATATTTATATTTTATTTGGTTTAAGCATTTTCAATATCCTTCTATATATTTGAATGAAAATATGTCTTATTTGACATACGTAATTATTTTATATTTTTTGAATTTATATATTATATGTTTATTATATTTTTGTTTACGAAACCGACGTCTAATAGCTGTATTATATTTATATATTATATGTTTATTATATGTTCTTCAAATTTTATTTTCAGTTTATTTATCGTCATCTTTAATTAAGCCCAAATGAGCCTATGAGTTTAGCTTTTGGGCCTAAACAAGAAAATTTGAACCTTTAATATTTTGCTTGTTTGGATCTGCAATCTGGACCCGTGAACTAAACGAAATGTCCAACCCGTACCCGTTATTTCACGCCTTTCCTTCTCCAGCGGTCACGAGTCTCAGAAATTTCCCATTTTACCAACGGAGAATATCTCTCTCTCTCTCTCTCTCTCTCTCAGTGAGCGTATGCACATCCACGCTTTCTGCGTCTTCGTGTGTGGTGAGTGCTCACTCTTTCTGCGTATTTGTGTGTCGTGAGTTCTCTCGTTCCTCTTTGTCAAGCCCACGCAGACACACGTAATATATTTGATATTTTTTGTGTGTGTTCGTAAAGAAAAATATTAAATTTCATCAAGAAAGGGGTTAGTTTTTGAATTGGGAATCTTCCAATTTATTTCCTGCTCTAATTATTCCTGCCTTAATTTTGGGAATTTTGTTTTTCAGAATTTAGCTTTATTCGAATTTCCCATTTCCATATAGTGATTTTTACTTAATCCATAATTACGTTTTGTTTTGTAGGAACTAGCAATATTCACTGATACAGTAAAGTTGTTTCGAACTTGATCAGTAATAAGGAGGGCTAATTTGGTCATTTGTTTGGAAAATCAAGAAGAGAAGAAAAAATGGGAGCGGTTATAAGCAAAGCTGCGGGTGGGCTCGGTGCGACTCTTGGCAATTCAGTCGCTGCTCCGTTCAAACTTCTCTTTGGTGCAAATTGCGAGTAAATACCCTTATATTCTTGTTAAATATTTATCAATATATCATTTTGCCGTTTCATTTTTTCTCAAAAAAGAAAAACCCCATTAGAGTATGAAGAAAAGTTTACAAATTGTTTATGATTTGTATTTAAATTTACAATTTTGTGTTCTTTTTGTTATTTGAAGCGGTATATGTGCGGGGACATGGGACATAATGTGCTTCATAGAGCATCTTTGCCTCTCGAATCTATTCAAATTATTTATGGTTTGTGTTCTCTCCTTCATTAGTAAGTTCCTTTTTTTTTTTTCCTTTCTTAAATTTTACTTAATTTTAGCTTTGAATTTCTGCTTTGAACATTTTTTTTTTTGGGTGTAGCGATGTTTTTTGTGTATCTATTATTCCAAGTGGGCATATTGCAATGCATATGTAGAAATTGTTTCAAAATGTCGTGGGCTTCGTGCAAAGCTTATTTAAATGTTTTGGAAGAAGTTTCGTGTTTCTTGTGGTACAAGATAAGGAACACAAAACGAGTGTACCGGTCCCGATACGGAGATTTAGAAGAGGGGTACAGTTCAAGCTATGACGATGATGACATTGATTCATACGATGATCATCATACTTATAGGTATTGTTACATTTTCAATGAAATCACAATGTGGAAGAGATATAATATATATTTTCTTTTTGAATAGGAGGAGAAGTTCGGTACGAGAGAGAAGAAAGGATAGAATGAAGAGATCTTTGTACCTGAGAAGGCTTAAATCAGGTGGAAAGAGTAGACGGTATGGCAGTGCTGGTACGAGCAGGCATCATGTTAGGGTTAAAACAAGAGAGGTCTCCGTGCATTTAAAGGGTTCGAGTGGCCACAGGAGGGATAAACATAATCACAGGTTTAAAAGGCATGGATTTCGTTGATTTGATTAGTGAGACGATTTATGGTTGTAATTTTGTGTATTTATCAAGGTATGTGCTAGAGAGAAGATTTCATCGATTAGATATATGCGACTACATCTGCTCCCTCTATTGTCGTTCTCTACTTTTCTCTCTCTGGTTTGATCTTATTTTCTCGAGCTGCTTCTTTGTCGAGACCAAATATTTAGCGCATAATCTTGAATCAAAACTCTTGACCTTTTTTACCCTAATCGATAATTTTCAGACCTGAGTCGCTAATTTATCCATATCCAATTTAGAACATCTGTGTCGGTGTATACTTAATTATCCATATCCAATTCAAAAAATGTATATTTCTATTCAAAAAGTTATAATAGTCAGATAAAAAGATGTATTGTTATTCAAAAAGATATATTATACATAAATGTGTAAATCAAACATGTATTGTACTTCCATAAAATATGTCATGCATATAAAAAGGGTATATCATACGTCTAAAATGTATACCAAACATTCATTGCACTTAAAAAGATATATTTTACATATCAAAACAGTATAACACAACTAAAAGGTATATGATACATTTAAAAATGTATACAACACACAATATATATTGTACATCAAAAAAATATTTCACACATATAAAAAGATATATCATACATCAAAAAATGTACATTTCAGGCCAAACATGCATTGCATTTAAAATATATATAATACATATAAAACGATTTAACACGCAACTAAAAAGATATATGATACATTTAAAAATAAAAATAAATCAAAACATATTTTACTTCAAAAGAAGCATATTGTAGTTAAATTGTTACATTACCAACAAAAAAATTACCTGGCGACACTTGCGCAACGGATAAGCCAGCATTATGTGGCAACATAAATAATTCTCTTTCGTATATAACAATTGTCTTTGTTATTTCTAATCATTCTTTGCTTAATTGCACATTTGCATATATTCAATTAGATAACCGATAAGGTAAAACAAAAAGTAATCATTGTGAAAAAAAATCTTGTTCTTATTTTGATTTTTCTCGTCATATTCAACAAGTAATTAGACTTTTCTAGTTAGAACTACTTTTACTAGTAATGTTATGATTCAATTTTTTTTCCTTGCTACTACTGTAGTGCATAATTTTTCTTATAATGTTAAGAACCTTCGGATTTTGATAAGAAAATGTGAAATTAAGTTTATGAAACAAATAAAATCAAGACCACTCCATTGAAAAGGCTCGTGTCACGAATGACCATTTATATCTGATTTTGTGCACTTACTTCTTTAGAAAAATCATTGTCTCGATAATTGTGCCATTTATCGTACCGTTGGTACCCGGATAAAACAGGTCTGAGCCGCGGTGCATTTTTGCAGTCTTCACAACAACATCCTCTCAAATCTCCTACGCACGAAATGCAACACCTAAGTGATCAAAAATATATTTATTACACAAGATATAACAAAATTAAAAATATTAACAAAAGAAAAAACAAACTCACAAGAATAGTCGATTGCAGTCAATATTGGCGCAATTTCTATGCCTAAACTCCTGCAAGTGGGAGCAACACACAAAGCATTTTCCGAGTGCACTATTTTTACTTTCGGTTTCGGTTTCTTTTTCAAAATTATCGTTTGGATTGTATTTAGCAGGTGGTAAAGCGAGTCGAGAATCAAAAACAAAGAGGTTTCCAACCCATTCAGACGAACCTTCATTTTTTAAATAGTTCGATACTCCCCCACTTAAAGTGTATAAATTTTTGAAACCCTTTTTCCTAACATAAACAAAATAATAATTATGTTCATACAAAACTAAATTTATCCAAGTATATATTTCATCAATATGTAACGAAAATAATACCTAAGAATTGTAGAATAGACATCGCATCGTATTCCGCCGGTACAATACATTAATATATCCGTACTTTCTTTATCAACTCCGGTTAATGGATCGTCTGGATTCTCAATCTATGCAGAACGAAATCGAGTATAAAATCCAAAAAATAAAATGTAATTTTATTTGACTATTAGTATTTTACTTTAATTAGTTTGGGAAATTTTAACTAAATAGCTAACCAACCTAATTACCTCATCCTCAGATAGTCCAAATGAAGTGCTTCTAAAACAATCGACATTTGGCCGCTCTGCCCCTTCAAAATGTCCAACATCCCATTCATACCCTTTTTCCAACAAAATAAAATAATGCAAAATAAGCATTGATCTCTAAGAAACCAATAATGTTATCATATCATATGAGTAGATGATTTATGATACCATTTCTCACATCTAGTAATAGAAAGCTCTTATTTGAATTTTCATTAATATTTCTCCCTTTTTCATGCAATATTTTCTTCCATTCAGATGGATTTAATGGCTTTGCTCGCATTTCAGGCTCCAATAACGGAAGATGTGAAATTCCTCCTTCCATCTGTAATATACCAAACTTTAAAACTACAAGGGTATATATGCAATAGTGCAAAAAGTAAAGTCTAAATTTGGCCCTCAAATATTGATTTGGCGTATTTTTAGTCCCCTCACTTTTGCATGGTCTATTTTTAACCTCTCAACTATTATATTGGCTCAAGTGTGGTCCTTCCATCAATTAAGTGCTTGTGTGTCTGATAACCCCCAACAAGTAAACAATGACATGGCAAGTTTTTTGCCCCGTACACGATGACATGCCATTAAAAAAATTACAGAAAATATCATTTAACATTGTTTCTTCAAATTCCTAATATAAACGTATCGTATCCTAAGTTTTTTGAAAATTGTCATATCGCCGTAATCCGCATTGTATCGGATATGATACACGTATCGTGCAATATAGGTTATCTTATAGTTAATTAAATTATATGTTCACAACTAAACCAAAAACATGAAACAAAAGAAGAACCCAAAAATTATAAACAGATGACTTTCAAAAAATGGGTTTATGGATTGGTAGCAAGTTGTGAGTAATATAGACTCGGTATGAATCCCTTGCGGTTCTATTTTTCATTTTTCACAAATTTAGAAACATGAAAGCAAGGGGGTCAGATTAGTATGCATAATACTAAATTGATTAATCTTTAATATTTTGCTCAAATTTAGACTTTTTCTGTTTGAAAATTTACTGATGAGGGGAAAAGAGGAACTACCTGTACAAGAGAGGGCTTATAGCGTAATTTTAAGCGAGGGAATGCGTGTCCATTTAACGCGGGTGAGGTTTGAACTAAAATATCAGAAAAGCGAGGGTCTTTTTTACAAAATTCTATATAGGACATTGCGTCTTTACTCGGTCCACTATACTGCACGCAAAATTCAAAACAAATTCATCAAAAATTTAGCAAAGTTTTTAGTTGCTAAATTAGAAATTAGTTTGAAGAGAATCAGTTGTACCTGTGCATTGATTCCTTGTTGATTTATATAAATGCGGCCATGTATATCTCGCCCCTGAAAAGAGCAGAAATTTTTTGTTTGTCAATTTACCATTTTTAAGAATAATATCTAATTAATTATAATGGTATTAACTTTTATGTTTGGCATAACTAATATCTAACCTGAAGAAAATTCAACTGTTTGGAGACCTCCGATTCAGGATCTTCTATAAACACAAATTTGTAAAAATTAACCACCACAAAATCTCTCTTTTCTACAATGTCTTTATTTTCCAAATCATACGAAAGGGAAGACGAATTGTACGGATGGGAAATGGAAACACGACGGAGTCTGACGGTGAGAGAGGAAAAAGGCAGAGAAAAAGAAGAGAATTGAATACATTTCAGATGAGTAGACAGAGAAGGGGGACGGGAGAGACGAATTTGAGGACGAAGCGCCATTATCTTCGCCATTGGAGCGTAGACAGTAGAGCTTCTTCGGAGAGATAAGGAGAAGAATGGAGACGAACAAAGGTAGAATTTATCCTCTCCAGTTTAGAAGATACTGGACAGAGTAGAGTCTTCATTATATTGGGCTTTTTGTACAGCCTATTGAGTATTGACAAATATTGGGCTTTTTGTACAGCCTATTGAGTATTGACAAATATTGGGCTTTTTGTACAGCCTATTGAGTATTGACAAATATTGGGCTTAAGCCACACAACTAAATATATTAGGTGTCCATTACAGGTAATACTCATAATAAAAATTAAATTGTAATTCCACATTTACCCAGTAAAATGTGGAAATATCATGTGTAACCCTCTAAAATATGAAATATCATGAATTTCCCAGCAAAACATAAGAAATAACATGTAAACGGAAGAAATTTCAAGCCTACAACTCATTTCTCCATTTGTTTCAAAAGTGCCTCTCTTCTGAGACCGGGTTTTGCGCAAAGTCATATCCGATCGAGTCTATTTTGAAATGAGGTTATCGCCGTGTCAGATTTTTCGGGTTCGTGATGATTCAGGCTTTCGGGTTGTCGGGTCAATGTTCGTTCGGAATTTAGACTAATCGAATTGGGATTGTGTCGATTTTTTAACGATTTCATAAATCAATTTCCTGTTTTAAAACTATTCGTATAAATTAAGGAATCTTCTAAGTAAAATGTGTGCTGTATATTATGATATTAAGTATTAACTAGTAGCTAGTAGAATATATCCTCGGGCAATCGAAAAAAAACTTGCAGAGAATATATGTCTAATATGGTAAATGATCTCTTGTGTTTTTTTTATTATTGTGTTAATAACTAGTTTCGCAACTAAATATGGGCAATATAGATGTTATGTGGATTGTAGGGACTTGTATTGCATAAATTTTGTATTTGCACGCAAAAAGTTTATTAATGACAAATATAGTTAAATTTATAAGATTATATCATAGTTTTGGGTCCGGGTCTATCGAGTCTCGAGTTTATTTGGTCACAAACAACTCGGATTCGGGTCAAATCATGTCAAAATTATAATTGACAAAGGGTCGATTTGAGGTCGGATTCTTGAGTCCGAGTCGAGCTCGTTTGGTCATTTCACTTTTCTACACATTCGAGTCGGTTTTGGGGAGTTTTTTCGGGTCTGGGTTGGATAACTTGGATTTGTCATCTCTAATTGGTAATATTTCTTACATAAGAATATTTGTAATATTACATTTTCGAAGGGTATGCATGTTACTTATATTACTTCCAGAATTTCTTTTTTTGTCAAACCAGTCAATAGGATCCAAGACTAATACCAAGTAGTATCTTGATTCTTGACCAAACCCTAGAAATCACATCAACATATCTTCAGAAGGGAAACAAAACCATGGAAAAGGCAGTCTATTTCCCTTAGGATTGTATGCCCATAGATTTTCTCTAAATCCTGTCTCATCTAAAAAAAGAAGATTAGAGAAAATAATGCAGCTTGGTCTCGGGTTACATCAAATAATGCCAACATTAATTCTTGCCATCCAGATCGCTGTAGTCTCTATGAGAAAGAAACCAACTTTGAAGACTCGCATAAATCGGCCTCTAACTTTTGTATATTTAGATATTTCCCCGAAATGTGTTTAACCGCAAAATTAAATTCGCAAACAATAAAGAACAATTTGCAAAATTTATTTTATTTCTTTGAGATGGTTAAGGATGACTAAATTAGTGGGGGTGCCGTGGTGGGCATATATAGCCGCATAGGTGTCTAAGTGTCTTTGTTAGGTTTTAAGTCATGCCATTGTATCCATTTTATGGAAGAGAGAATTCACACGTACCCAACAAAATATTGAAATGATACTGTAAGGTACAACAAATATCGTATGTACCCCTTATTTTCTATTTTTCTCTAAATGGGATATTTCCATTTGTGTAAGAGTAAATGTGATAATAACATTACTAGTAGGTATACATCAAATCGCGACTAATGTACGGGTGTTGTTAGGTTGAATTCATACAATAAATTCGGACATCGATTAATGTACTTTACGAGTATATACGTTTATGTACACGTCATCAATAAAAGTATGACACATGCCGATATACTGAAAAGTTTAGAATCTTTTTAATGTCACTTACCAACTCATGCTCAGTTCTACTAGCTTGACCTAGAAGCTCGAATACTTTTTTTTTGAGCAAAATAGAGTAGGCTCGCATGTCCTACTTCTATTATTTTATTAATATAATGTTGTATTACAAAAATTATAACTTTTGGAGATAATTGACTTACACTAACTAAAACACTACTCCTAACTACCTCCATTTGAAGTTATCAAATAAATAACACAACATTATATTTTATTTAGATAACCCTATAACCTATAACCCTAAGAACTGAAATAAACCGAATTTGTATTTCCCAGTTCTCAATTGCCGGGTTTGCTGAATCTGACTTTGGTTTTCCTCTATAATTTGGTTCCTTAATCCTGGTTTTTGCATTATTCAGTTTTCCGTTTCCCTGATCTTATCCCTGCTTGACCGTTACTCTCGTCAATAGTTTCCTCCTCGGTACTCTTCGCCATTGATGCCCTCTGAGCTAGTCTGGGCTCCCGTCACATGTTGGTTGATGCCAAGATCCCGTGGACTAGTGCCTGTGAGCTTCCCTCTTATTTAAGCCCCCTTAATTGAGCATTCTTCTTCTCACTCAAACTCAGAACTCCTCTTCTCAGGCAATCTCAGTCTTCCCTTGAATACCGACACCAGCTCTTTTGAGATTTGTCCTTCTTGAAGAACTTCGCACATGTTGATGCTGGTTTGCTCTGTTTCTTTATGTGCGAGGTTCTTCTTGAAGCACTAAGCTTTTTGAGCTTGCTCCCTTCTCCATTGATTTAAGTAAAGCTTCCATCTTTTTATTAGTTTGAGTGATTGTTTCTCTGATTTGTCGAAAAGATTGGTTGTTTATATGAGTTTCAATAAAGCTTCCAACTTTGCGCTTCTTCATCCTCCCTTGTAATCTTCTAAACCACAAAATCTCTCAAATTCTCGTAGATTTGCAAAAAGGCAGGATCTTCTTCTCGTTGTTGTTCTTCTGTGATTTGAATGTTTTCTTGCTGATTCGATTGATTTCCGGTTGTTTGGAACCACCACAGTCTTCTATCCTCCATTTGCCCTTCATCTTCACTCCTAATTTCTTCCTCATCTAGGTTTCCAGTAGTCCCTGCATAAGACAAAATTGGATTATCATGTAGGTAACAGTCGGTCTTGCTCGCATAACTCAGAGCAGGTACAAGATTGAGATAGTCAGAAAAATGTATTTTGCTCTCGCAACGAACTTCTTACTACTCCCCTTCCTCAATAAGCACAATTCGTAGGATTGATCTAAGGGCAAAGACTTCCCGTATACTTGATTATCTATTACTTTTTTGAGGTTTCTCGAAGACCTTCGGCTAGACCACGTCCCGCCTCCGGGTCGAGATTTGCTTCTTGAACTAAGTCTCGTCTTTCTGAATTCGCTCGATTAGACTGACAAGGATTTTTCGTTCCCCAAAAGAAGGAGGGGTTTGACTGTTTTCAGTTTTGACTGCATTTGTCTAAATTTGATTGTGCACTTCCAACGCACATCTCAAAAATGTATAAATTGTTATACAAAAGATATAATGCAGTCAAAAAAATTACACAAAATATTTTTCATGTAAAAATATGTATCTTAAAAAATATATCATATAAACATAAATGTATATCATACAATATTCAAAAGATAGAATAGTATTGTATTCATAAAAAAATATATCATATATCTAAAAGATATATGGAACATCTATAAAGATATAACAAACAAAGGCACGTCATACATGTCAAAAAAATTATAACATATTTTGTATTTAATAAATATATATTTTATATCTAAAATGTATAAAATACATCTAAAAGACGTAGCACATAATATATTATATATCTAAAAATGTATAGAATCTGGATGAGAAATAACGTGTGTTTTGGAGTACATAAAATGCGATCAAAATTAGAAAAAGTCAAATTTTCATATATTGTTTTTTATTGGACGTGCACATGAAATACACATTCAAGGATATTTTTGCTTGACACAAAATAAATATTCAACTAATATACATTTATTATGATTTATATATTTGATCTATACATATGATCGGATTAAATATAACATGAATTCAACTTAACAGTTTATTAAGTATATGATCAAAGAAGGTAAAATTCTTTGTAAATAATTCACAAATTTTGAAGGTCCAAACTGCAACTTTTTACTCATCTTTTCGACGTTCTTCTGATCCATCCATTTTTTCTTGTGTTTATTTGCTTTCATACTTTGCCCCTATCCAACTTCCCACCAATAGGAATATTTCTCACAAAGTTACAAAACTTTATGACAACATAATTTGCATCTTACACGTAAACTTTAATAAGATGGTACGTTACTAACAATATTAAAAAGAAAAATGTTGGACACACCCTTATTTCTCCTTATAGAATTTTGACAACCTGTATATGATTTAATACTTTAAGAATTAACATATTAATTCATGATTTGACATCTTAATTGGATATTCAATCGTAAATTAAAATGTTAAATTAAATATTTATGTGTTAATTTTTAAGATATTAAATCATATTCACATCGTCAAGGTTTTCGAAGAAGAATACTATGCAACGTACATCACTACTCAAGAAAATATGTTCATATATAATAACAACATTGCAATAAAGAGAGAGAAAAACTTTTGGGGAATTCTTCTTGACCAAAGAGAAAAGTTTGGTTTTTGGTTTGCTTAACTCACTCCAAAATTGCTGCTAAGGCAAAATTAAAGAGAGAGAGAGAGAGAGAGAGAGAGAGAGAGAGAGAGAGAGAGAGAGAGAGAGTTCGGGTTAGGTAGCTTTCATTGGGTACGAAGGGATGAGTCAGATACACGTGGTGGAGCAAACGCCATCTTGGCTCTATTTGGGCACTAGTGTACTCAAAAGTAGAGGCATTTAATTTGGCCCACCATCTTAGGTTGGAATAGCATGGGATATCCTCTTCTTTCGGTGCCGTATATTTTAATCCCCTAAAATAATTCATGACATTGACGATGTACCCGTTCAATTTTACAAATTTTAATTTAAGCGCATCAATTGCTTTTGTTTGTTTCGTTTATATTGCGACAAATCAATATGCATCAATTTTTGAAACGATGTGTACCGAAATTTGACCCATCTTACGAAATCATAAATATCAAAGAAGTATCTTGCATGTTTGGGAAAATTAAGAACGTCAAACTATCGAATTATTGGAATCAAATTCGGTCCCAAGACTCCTAACATTAACTCGAGGTAGAAGATTTCCTTTCACACACATTTTTGAAGGGAAAAAAAACCCAAAACACATTTTTCTTCAAAAGAAAATTCTAAACTAGTTAACATGTTCATCGATCATTTAAAATGTGAAATGAGTTTTCAATGGGCATTTTCAACTTCCAAATGAGATCAAAAGGATATTGTTAAGATGCAAATTTTACAATGCCCCTCAAACCCACTTTTCCATTGCGATACGATGAATAGTGTGGTTTGAGGGGAATTCCCATCTCCAATTTGTATCTTCACATTTCAATTGAATGTTAATTGAAATTTGAATTAACAGTTAATTCAAAATTAATTATCTGTTAATACAATTGTATTAGTTATCAACATAATTAATAATTTCAATTAACAGTTAATACAATTCGTGGGTACAAATTTGGGAGATAGAAATCCCTCCCCCCCCCCCCACACACACACATCGTGAATAGTGGAGGGAAATGGGAGGGGGGGGGGGGGGGCATGATAAATGGCCTCTTGTTAAGATGACCTGGAATTTTAGATAAGTATTTTTTAAGGGAGGAATTGTTTCAACCAGTATTTAAAATGACAAAGAAAAAATGCCTAAACCACACATCATGTATATATATTTATATTTTTTCCAGATAAAACTATGCCTAAACCACACATCATGTATATACATTTATATTTTTTCCAGAAAAAACTAACCCAATCTTTTATTTTTAATCATATGTTTATATATAATTTTTGCTATCACGTATATAATTATTTATTATAATATATGATAAAATTTAAATCGTTGATTAATCATTGTTTTTTGTAATTTTACTTTTTATATTCTATAATGCTAAATAATTTATACTTGCATTATTACTTAGTTAGATTTTTATAATAAATTATTTTCATTACAAAATGTGATATATAATATAATATTTTTTTTAACAACTGAAATTTTATAAGTTATAAAATTAATGGTGTGCACTGATTATATAGGTGGTATGATTCGTTGGTTTTATATATGGTATATTGCCCGAATTATTTTGTATAATGATGAGATAATAGTTACTTTTACATTTTCGTAAAATTATGATATACTTTATATATTGATATTAATATTATTTTAATATTGATATTGAAATGATACTGTCATTATTAACATAAATAGTAGTATTATATCACAACCATATTATTAACATAAATAATAAATAATGATATTATCATTATTAAGAACCTCGTTTGTTACAACTTACAAGTCAAACCCCGAAATGACAATATAAACCCTTGGTTCGAGATATACTTTAAGCTCACCAAACTTGACTATTTGTTTATACTCCAAAGAAATTAACCTCCCATTTTACAAGATTCATAGTGAGACAATAATACAATATTTTTCTTTTTGAAGGAATATAATAATGTAATCTGTTTTTGAACGCATTATCGATTACAAAGAAACTTGATGTCATAGACTCATATCACATTTGATTAAATATTTGACACAAAATTTAATATGTTACAAGAGAGTGTTGATTCAATTCATATCTGCATTAATGAATGAAGAAAAAAAATTCTTCATTTATTACAATTTTTTTTTTTATCATTTTGATAAACCTTTCTTTCTTTGCGTTAACAGAGATATTTAACATATATATATATATATATATATATATATATATATATATATAAAGAAACATAAAATATAAAATAATGAAAATATTACGTTTCGTTTTACAAACATAAAATAATGAAATAAAAGTAGTTTTGGAGTTAGAATGTTTTTTATACACTTTACATTTCTTCCCATATAAATATACAAGAACATATGTATATATTGGATTCTATATGGATATGGAATTGCCCGCTCATCTCGGCTCTTTTCCAACATTTTTGAAAAACAATGTATATATGTCGTAGTTTAATTTAGTTTATTTTATACCATTAACATTATAAATATTTTTTATACCATTAACATTATAAATATTTATTTTTGGTCTTAACTACAAGGATATACAAGATATTTTAAACTATTGCATGTGAAATTGTCCCCCTTATTTTTTGTAAACTGAGGGCCTGAGGTAGCAGAGAATCAGCATAATTCCTTTTGCTCCCAATGATTTAATTATATTAATTACTAAAGAATAATTAAGGTTCAGTAGCTTCATGTCATAAATTAATACTAACCTACTTAATCCCTCATTATTATCACTGACTCCCTACCTTAAAGCTTGAAATGCAGACACGTGTCATGCTGACATTTGATCGATATGATAATTAGGACACGTGTCATTGTCATATTTAACCAATATTAATCATTAAAATCCCCAAATCCCTCCACACTGACATTATTCCTATGCAGGATTTAATCTCTGAATTAATTCCACATGGCAACCACCAAAGATTGTTGTTAGGTTAATTAATCAAACTATGTACAACAAAAGAGAATGGGTTCGAGTTAATCCTCTACATTAGTCCAAAAATGGAGAGAGTGAGTGGTCCTTTTTTATTTACGTACTAATTACACATTTAATATTCATACATAGAATGCATTTAAAAAAAAGTTATTTATACATAGAAATAACAGCATAGATATAAACCAATATTAGGTTCATAACTTTATTGCATAAACCAAACTGAAAATGAATTTGCATTTTTTATATAATTTTTTTTTTCCTAAGTTTCGATCAATCCAAATCAAATATAGCTCAAATGGAGAGGATCGGGACCAATAAGCACAAGAAGCATGAGCATGGTTTATATCTACCATTCGGAAAATTAGGTGGCATTACTATTACTAGGAATATAGCCCGCGCTTCGCTGCGGGATATATTATTTGATAAGAAATAATATAATTAGCAAAAATAATAATTTTATATATTATTTGATATATTATTTGATATATTATTTCGCTGCGGGATATATTATTTGATATATTATTTGATAAGAAAATATAAATATTTGTGTGAATAGTATTTTATTAAATTCAAAATAAAATAAAATTCTGAAAAAGACAAACAAAAAAACATAAAAGACGCAGCTTGGTACCAATCAAAAATATTATAATAAACACAAAAAAACGCAGCTTGGTACCAATCAAAATTATGATAATAAGCAAAAAAAAATAAAATAATACCAACTGAGGCTAACAAAAAGTATTTGTGTGAATAGTATTTTATTAAATTCAAATATTTTATTTAGAACACAAGACATATGTCAATTATATTTATTAATACGATGAAAAATTCAAATATTTTATTTAGAACCCAAGATATATGTCAAATAAAATAAAATTCAAAAAAAAAAAATATATGAACAGTAACCGGGATGAACAGTACTCGGTTAAACAGTGTCGGGTGAACAGTGGAACAGTACTGATAACCAGCTTGTGAATAGTGTTCGCCGACGTGGCCTCACCATGTGTCTTGTATTCTAAAATTAATGGGAGGGGGAATTGGAAAAACCGAACATCATTCCTTAATCTCTAGTTATATTCTCTACACTAAATTTTGGAAATTAAAAAAAAAAAAAAAACCCAACTTTACTCAATACTAAAAAAATTGACATAGTGGATTTTACTTTTAATCACTATATATATAAAGGCAGTTTGAGTTCTTTTTTGGTACGAGTTAATTTTTTTTATTAAAAGACTCTTTTATCCACACAAAAAAATAAAGAATTCAACCCAATCTAGGACTAGGACACTTTTCTCATCATTTTTTGTTCAGTTATCTTGATCCTGATCCTAACTGGCCTACAAGAAAAGTATATGTATTTATTTGATTTTAGCTAAGGTAATTAATTTAAATAATATTTTTTATTTTTTATTCCGGAAGGTTATTTAGTAGGGCACAATTTCAAGTGTACCCTGAAAAACATCAAAATTTCACATATACTCCTCAGTAATCTGAAATTTCACGAATACGCTGCAGACGTCTCAAAATATCATGGATACACCTTCAAAATCCTTCAAACATCATTATTATCCCTATAAAATTCTTAAAATATCGCATATACTCTTATTATATCATTTAAAAATCATCAACGTATTTTTCGTTGGTAATATGCCAATTACCTAATTTTTAAAATTATTTTTCTATGATAATGAATAATTTTTTTCTAAAATAATATTAAAAACCATAAAAATCAAATATTGCCAATTCTATCTCATAATTTCTTTTCAAAAATCATAAAATCAATACTATTCTCAAAATTTGTAAGTAATTATTATATTTTATATAAAGGTAAAATGAAAAAATATTTTGAACGAAAAATTAACAAATTATTAAATAAAAGTTTAATTTAGGGGTATCATGATATTTGAAGGGTTTTCTAGGGATATTTATGAAAATTTCACGGTTTTGAGGGGTATACATGATGTTTTGCAAGGGTACACATGAAATTCTGCCAAAAATCAAATATTGTCATTTATATCTCATAATTTCTTCCCAAAAATCATTGTTGATATCAATACTATTCTCAAAATTTTAAGTAATTATTATATTTTATATAAAGGTAAAACGAAAAAATATTTTGAACGAAAAAATTAACAAATTACTAAATAAAAATTCAATTTAGGGACATCCATGATATTTGAAGGGTTTTATAGGGATATTTATAAAATTTTAATGTTTTGAGGGGTATACATGAAATTATGATGTTTTGAAGGGATACACATGAAATTCTGCCATTTCGTAAAAACATTAAGTAAGAAAGTAAAAATAACTAATAGTCTTATAGTCCAAATGGTTGAGTATTTAGCACAATAAACTCTTATGTTGTAAATGTTGTTGGTTCGAGTCCCTTCGTGGTCTAGGATTCTCTTTAAAAAAAATAAAAACTCGAACATTTTTTTTTTTTTTTTGAAGACGGCATTGCCGACTTTGGAATTTCATATATGAAATAATGATATTTACAAAGAAAAACTCGAACAATTAAAAGTAAATAAGAGAGAGGAACGAAAAATTATACATAATATCATTTAATAGAGAAAAATAATTTAAAAAGAAAATATCAAAATTTATTTGAGAAAAACAAAAGGAAATTATTTAATATCATATTGTACTTTTAAATATACGGTTTAACAAATAGCAATACTATTTTATGTATATTTTATGATAAAATAAAATTGTTTTGATAGGTAAATTTGTCTGTTTTATTTTAATTATTTTTTCAAAATTTCAACAGGAATGGTTTTTTAACAAAATCACAACTATTTCGCATTTCCTAGTATTGGTAGGATTTTTAAATACAAGTTCTATAAATAGTTTAAAATTTTAAATACTAACAATTGGACTTAAAACACCCAATTATATAAATGTCTCTTATGTAATCTATAAAATAGATTGTTCCGATAACATATTAAAATGAGTGATGAATAACAGTCCTCTACTCAAAATGGCGTCACCAAATCTTGTGGAAATTAAACTCTACCCTAGTTTTTGCATATCTTTCACCTGAAACAATAAATAGTGGCTCTAAATGGAATCTATGGTCCCTGCAAATCCTTTTGAAAATTTAAATTCAAAATTCCAATAAAGGCAAAATTCCGAATCTAAGGGTGTTTCTTTACAAACTATCCATGTGGGTTGCCCATAATTTTCTTGCTTTTTTGTTATTTAAACCTTTAAAAACCCAATATTTCCAAATGCATCCTTTTGAATCAGAATTACGAAATGATGTGAAGGGCTAAACAAAGAAATGATTTGTAAAGATGGAAAAAAGAACTTGCATGCAAGATGCAATAAGATTTCAATTCATATATAGGTAAGCATTACTAATTTAGCTAATCATCTCTTTTTGCAATATTTTCTCCATGATTAGATAGAGAGAGCATTCTACTTCTCTCAACCATCCCTTCTACTTTTTATTTTTTTCCTTGAAGAACTCGCTTCTCTCCATTCATGCATATCAATGGAGGGTAGCTTACAAGATCTATGTTGCACAAATACGAATACGGTATCGTATCCCGTATTTGTATCCGATACGATACAGATATAACGATACGGCAATTTTCAAAAAATTACGAATACAGATACGGCTATATAGTTATTATTTTAATATATTTATATTGTATATAATTAATAAATAAAGAATAAATTAATAATATTTTTAAATTAAATATCATGACAATACATAAAATCAACATAACAATATAAGTATCATAAAAGTATCCTAAATTTATTCTAGAAATATCTTAAAACTAATTTAGGAATATCCTAAAAGTATCATATATAATTTATTAAAAAATGTTATGAGTCAAAGTATATAATTGACCGAAGTATCATAAATGAAATATTTCAGCCGTATCATGAACGTATCACAGCCGTATCCCAGTCGTATCCTGCCGTATCCTGCCGTATCCCCGCCGTATCAGAAAAAATAAATATTAAAATAATCGGATAAACCTTTACGTATCCGAGCCTTATCGTGTCTGTATTCGTATCGAATACCCGTATCCTCAGGATACTTCTGCATTTTTGAAGTATCCGCGTAACATAGTACAATACTTGTCAGTTAGAAAGATATGTAATTATAATTATCATGTATATTTTATAATAAAAACATATGATGAATTAATTTTAATTCGTAAAATTATAAATGCGATATAATAAACATATGACTACAACTAGAGAAAGACCAAAAAATATATATTTTTTGGCTGTCAAAAATAGTTGCATATATATGCCTGAAATAGAGTAAAATAGTAATTGACTAGTTAATTATGTTCCTGATTTTGTTTATCAGATACTTAATTGAAATTAAGTATTTTTTAACCATCATGTATATGATTAAAAATGGAGAGGAATCAAACCTCCCTCTTAAATACCAAGTACTATAGCTCCTCTATAAATGTGAGGCACTTAGTACACCTTTGCTCCCCCTCCACTCCATCATCCTCTTTTGAAGAGAGAAGGAAAATTAGAAATTTTAGAGAGGAGAACTTAATTAATATATTGCATTGGTTGAATGCTTTGCATGTGGATTTGAAGTCATCAATTCTCTATTTAATTATTTTTCTTCAAAGATCCACGTCACCTTGTAAAGGCTCCTTTTGTGTATAAAAAAGTATTGGAGGTTGATTGAGTCTCTCTCCTTTCTCCCTCCCTCCATTTCTATTTCAAGTTTTTGCATCAGTGTGAGAGTTCCTAATGGGTGAAGAAGCTAAGAAGGTAACAATAAATTTCATCTTGTATTGTTCTAACAATTAACCTATATTCAGTAGTAGTGTCTTCATAATGGATATAGGGAAATTTTACTTTGCCGCGAAATTTCACCATAATACCCTCTATATCCGAATTAACACATTTAATTAACAAGGGACTATAATTAATAATTTTCTTAATATTAATTATAAATTGTTAATCATTAATCATGTGTTCCTTGCCAATTAAATATTTTAATTGGGATATATGGCCTCGTGGATATATACTCATGTTATCATTGTCAGTGGCGAATTTTGCCAATGTTTTTTGGGTGGACGAAATGAAAAATTAATTTTGGGAGGCGAAACCGTAAATTTTACACTGTTATACTAATAAAATTAATCTATTGTTCGACGAAAATTTTGGAGGAACGGTCTATCTCGGCCTATATTAAGAACCGTCCCTGAATATTGTATAGGTTTCTAATTCTTATGAAATATAATTTGTTGGCAGGAAGAAGAGCCCAAGGTAGAGGCCAAGGTTGAAGAGGAGAAACAGGAAGAGCAGAAGAAAGAAGAAAAAGAGGAGAAGAAAGAAGAAGAACCGAAAGGAGAGGACGAGAAGAAAGAAGAAGAGAAGAAAGCCGAGGAGCCGCCGCAACCTCCTCCTCCAGTAATTCTCCAAGTTGATCTGCACTGTGTTGGTTGTGCAAAAAAAATTCAGAGATCCATTTTTAAATGCAAAGGTCTTACTCACATACTTTTTGAGTGATATATTATCTTTAATTAACACAATTATATATTATCTTCACACGACTAAATCAAGTTAAGATTAGCCACAATTTCATGCACCCCACAAAGTAAAAAAAAAAAACATGATGGTCACTTGCAAAAGCTAATGATATTTTTTATATTTTATAAGGGTATATAATAAGGACAATTCATGCATTTTATAGGACATTCTTGATCTTTCTCATTTTGAAATGGACATGTATTATAGTTAAAGGGGTTATATACACGTCACAAATTTGAAAAAAAAGTTATGGATGCATCAACGGAGAAGAGTTAAAAAAGTTAATTGGATTGATTAGCACTCAAATCAATGTTGAGTTTGATTGATTCAATTAAGGAGTCTAATCAATCAAATTAATCATTTTAATCCCTCACGCATCCATGATATTTTTTTGTGTTTGTTGGAACATAGTATATTTACCCATAGTTAAAATAGCACCATTATATAATTATAGACTGTATTATAATTAAAATAGTTTAAATAAAATCTCTCTCTAAGAACGAAAATTAACAAAAGCAGGGGTAGAAGGAGTAGAAGTGGACATGGCGAAAAATGTAGTGACAGTGAAAGGAATAGTGGATCCACAAGCATTATGCAATAGGATTCAAAAGAAGACATTGAGAAAAGCCAAGATCATCTCCCCTGTTCTTCCACCTCCTCCTGCCGAGGCCGATGGGACCGCCATTAAACCCCAAATGGTCCTTTCTCAGGTACAAGATTGAGATCAGAATCAATTCCTTTTGTTCTTTTTCTCCTCATTATTGGTGCAAAAAAATTGACTGAATTATTGTAGTCCATCGTAAGCTTTACCATTTTACATGGTAAGTGCATTCACCAAAATGGTAAGAGTGGCTATTAAATTATTCAAATTTGAACTAAAAGTTTTGGATAGAAAGTAAAAGTAAGTGTTTTCTTTTGCATTTTATATTGGGACCTTATTTGTAGATTATAGGAGAAATAGGGGGAAAAAAAAGTGAAATGATATCTACCTGTTAAAATCTCTTACGTGGAAAAATAATTGAGTGGCTAGGGTCCACCACTAACCATCCAGTGAGACCATGCCTCGTCAGGAAATCAATGACAATATCGGACTAATGCCACCTAAGGTTTTCTCTTAAGAGGCTATATACTGTACCCTCAATTTTCTCACATCTTCGGTATCCCTAATTAATAGTTAATTAGTATGATCATTAACAAAAAGATACCTTACTAACAGTTAATTAATATATGATTAAAATACATATACATTAATAATTCTTAATTAATATCAATTAATTGTTAATTGAATGTTATTTTGTTAATGATCATGTTAATTAATTATTAATTAATGATTAATTGGTGATATAGAGGGTGTGGTGGAGAAATGAAGGGGCATGACATAATTATCCATCTCTTAATATTGATACGGAAAATTGTATCTGTCAAAATCTCTTAGGTGGAAAGGACAAAACATTCAGCTCAATTCATTTTTAAAAGCAAAACAATCAAGAAATAATTAATTATCGCAATTGCTTTTTGGAAGGAAAGTCAAATTCAATTTTGCTTATATAGATCAAGCATAAATTCATAATTTTTTTGCATGTACTTTTGAAATTATTTAGTGAAAATACTCAATGAATTAAAAATAATATTATTATTTTTTGAATGAAATAGGTGAGTGAGGCTACAACAATTGAGCTCAAGGTAAACATGCATTGTGAAGCTTGTGCTCAACAACTTCAGAAAAAAATTAAAAAGATGAAAGGTATATATTTCCACCATTCTTAATATAGTGTGCTTACTGAATATTTTTTGCTAATGTTATTTGATTGTGTATCAAATGTAGGGGTACAAAATGTGGAGACTAATCTCGGTGCGGCACAAGTGAAGGTGACAGGAACAATGACTGCGGAGAAGTTGGTCGAATACATCTACAGACGAACTGGAAAACTCGCTATTATTATCCCTCCACCAGCGCCACCGGAAGAGAAAAAGGAAGAGTCCGATAAAAAGTCCGAGGAGAAACCGGCAGAAGAGAATAAAGATAATGAAAAACCAGCGGAAGAAGGAAAAGAGAAGTCCGAGGAAGAAAAGAAAGGAAACGACGAAAGCAAAGAGAACGAAGAAAAAAAAGATGTTAAGAAGGAAGGGGAGATTGTTGTTGCGGCGAATAATGCGATTTGGCATGGGGGGTACATGAATCATCATGGATTGTTGAACGGAGGATACATGAATCCCGGATTTATGAATCCTGGGTTTATGGGTGGAGGATACATGAATCATGAGGAAGAGATGGCGAAACGTTCGCCAATGATGAACTGGATGTCCATGCCAGCAATGCCCATGCCCATGCCCATGCCCATGCCCATGCCCATGCATATGCCGGTTTATATGATCGAGCCTCCTCCGCCACCTCAGATATTCAGTGATGAAAATCCTAATGCTTGTGTCATATCGTAGCATATTATTCATACGATCTGCCAAATTTATAACTGAGTTCAGTAATTAGATGTGAACATTGTTAGATTGCCGGATCAATACTCGAAATGTGCATGTAATATGGCTTGAGATGATAGATTAGGATGTTAAAAGTTGCTGTAATAATTGAACAATATATTATGAACTGTATCTGAATTAAGTCAAAAGTCAATATTATTTATATTATTATTGTTTTAGTATTTGGGAAATGATTTGGTAAGGTGTAGAAATGGGTTTATGTAGGCATGGTTCAATCACCAACATCCTTGTATAGAAATGGATGGATCTTGTTCATGTAGGTGTGGTTCAATCACCAACATTCTTGTACATAATGACGGATCTGATCATGTATCAATGAGAGACTATAATCTGAGGAGAGGTACTATGAAATTTTAAAAAAATAAAAAACAAATAACATATTATTGGAGTACACGAATCTTGATACAAATTACTGAACTCGGAGTAGAAGCTTTGGCAGAGAGTTGCGAAAGTTTTCGTCCAAAGAGTAGAAGTTTTGGCGGGGATTTGCAATGTTATATGTGATTTAGCATCTCAATTCTTATCAATGTTTTAATGACGATCATGTATGACGAGAGCCAATGATCTCATATTCCAGTTGGTTGAGTGTTCGACACAATAAAACAATATGCATGTCGTAGATGTTACGGATTCGAGTCTCATTGTCATCATATAAATAAAATATAGGTACCAGTAATGACAAGTGACCGATTGTTGGGTGTTATTAAAAAACAAAAAGTAATACCTGTCTGTAACGTTTTGCATGTGATTTTCTAGCAAGTATATCATGTTTTTATTGGAGTGGTGATGCATGTCCTCCTTAAAATCTCCTAGATCGATTGATGTGTTGGCGTCTGCATTAATGATGATGGTAAATCATGAATATTTAATTTTTTTCATCCTATATAAGAAAAGAAGGTAAAAAAGATCCACCGTTTCACACATCATTAATTTATTTAATATCTTAAACAAGTTTGTTTACCACCATTTATAATATTAATTAATCAAATTTAAATATATAAATTTGGAAATGAAGTCATTTGACCGAATTAATACACCGCTTAACATGTGTTAAACGGATACACATGAATAAAATATCATAAAAAATAAATAAAAATAATAAGTTCGCAAAAGTTAGCAAAATAAAAATAAAAATACTTTGCTTTTAAAAAAATTTGAAAATAAAATAATAAAAATTTGTTAAAATAAATATGACTTGTCGTGTGTAAAATCAAATATAATAAATAATTAAATAGACCAAATCATTTTTTAATAATTTGGTTACCACATAATAAATGTCGTTGACCATCTAATTAATACGATTTTTTCACCTAATTAATACCTTGATTAATTTGTATAATTTTATTGTTTATCATGTATTAATTTAAATTTAGCATTAAATTGAGTCAATTAAACTTCTGCCAACACATCAAATATTGTGGGGAAATGTAAAAGGGACAAATATAATTTTTCTTTTATTTAATAGATTGTAATATTGTGTTTTAGATATCTACTCAAGCCTACATGAGGTGAGGAGTTCAAGACTCGGCAAAAACGATTTCTGAGAAAAAGTCCATCCTATATTAAAAAAAAATGTGTTTCAGATATAATTACCGTTATTTGCGTTATAGATATATGTTCTATTTAATTAATTGCTTCTTGTACTCTAGTTGGCCAAGAAGTTATATGCGGAAATAGTGGTGAATATACCATCGTTGTTCCATCTCCATTCGTAAATCGTACTGCGTCATTTTGAGTATTGAATGTGGTTTCTGACACAGAGCGTGATAGTTGCCGATATTCGCCATTCGGCTTCCGCCATTAAAGACAACGTTTGTCTAAAAGTATGTTCTGCGAGAAAAGTTGTATTGTTTCGGCTGAGTTCGTAGATCAAGATAAAAGAGTACAACTATCTTTATTTATTCCGTGAGAAAAGTGATACATTTTTATTTTAAAATATATATTTTTATTTTCCGGTATACTCTTTTTTACTCCAAAATCATTGAGAGAGAATCAAACAAAGAATCGAACTGCCTTTTACGTTGATCGCATATATAGTTTTCTTAAATGATATCAAATTTTAATTGAGCAAAAGATTCTCTTCATAAATTGGGACCAAATTGTTAGTTGATACCTAAATGGCACAAAATTCTCTTTCCAACCGCCAAGCTGACGGGGAACTGACCAAATTTCTTTTACCCACATGGAGAGCAATACTTTGATACTTCCTTTATATGTTTGGTGTTTTGTATTTTCTTTTCTATGATAATTTATAGTTTGAATATGATTGAATAAAATCTATATCCATATCGTGCAAAAAATGATAAAGACACCTTGGTACAGTTCCCCCAACCTGCACAGTAAAATCTGAAAAGTGGTTAATGGGTAACTAATGGACGTGATTCGATTTGAAAACTTTAAAGGAGGAATTAATTGGTGCGAGTATATTTGAGAATTTGTAGTGCAGGGTGCATAATGATAACAATTAACAACACAGCATATCAGTAGTACACTCAAATCCACAGTTGTTTAGATTGGGACATAAGTCATAACCCAACGATGAGATCATGGGGCGCGCATGGGACTCTTCTGTTGGAGGGTCAACGGTTTGGATCCCGTTCGGGTAGTGATCGTACCAGATCCATATTCATATTATTTTTCAGATACGGATCCGGATACGGTTCGGATAGTAAACGGACACGGATACAGTTCGGATATTGTTGGATACGGATACTCGAATCCGATTCCGAGTATTCGGATCTTAAAAATATCTGGATCCGGTCCCGATACCAAAATCGAATATCGGATACGGTTTCCGATATAAAAATGAGTAATCATATCCATATGGATCCGGATATTTTTTCGAATACGGTTCGGATTAGTTCGGGCAATATCAATACCATTGACATCCCTACAGTCTTCTGGCCCTTAAGAATATATTGTTGACGAGAAATTAGCTGATTTTATATTTGGAGCCGATTGACGCATGCCAAATTTCAACATGCCCAATCGCTGAAATAATCAAGAGCGGTACGTGATAGTTTTTTCTTCTTTTTCATGTTTAATTTTGATCAAAACAAGTTTTTTTTTTTTTTTTTTTGGACAAAACTTATAAAAAATATGATTTTAGTAATCGATAACTAGCTCCACTTCAGCATTACATTATTTAAGTTTATGGTCCTGAATTGAAGAAAAGAAATTGATATGTTCCAACATAATGTCGACATTTTTGAGTTACATTGCACCTAGGTCTTGGAGGCATATGACGAATAACGTCTCGAAACAAAAATAGATAAAAAGACAAATATAAAAAAAAATCATGTTGCAAATTGTGAAGATGAAAATGCTAAAATAATAACAAAATTCAACTCGATTCTTATAAAGATGACACATATACACACAATACCAATAAATCACCACAAGTCCAACAAATTCGGATAATTACTCATTAATTATGCAATCATACATATTTAAATTTTATTTTATACATTTCATCGAACACCTTGGACATAATTCTTAAAAAATATTTTGCTTTGCGCATAAACCTCTCAACAAAATGTAAGTCTTGCATTGCAATACATCATTGATATAATCATAAAAACCAATTGCTCAAAACAAAATTTTCTCATAATCATGTTTACATTCTATCTTAAACAATTCATCGAACACCTTGATTACAACATGTAAAAACATATTTCTCTATAAATAAACTCTCATAAAAAATGGATATATTGCACTGTATCATTGTAATAGCGTGCGAAAACCCATTTTTGGAAATAAACATCCAACATAATTATGTTTGTATTTTTTTGTTAGACATTTCATCGAACACCTTGAGCACAATCCGTAATTTTTACTCTCAACACATATACATTCCAAAAAATGGAGGCCTCGCATATTTGGAAGTTTGTGGCGCCGGCAAACCGGCCAATGGCCAGGACCGGTCCCAATTGCACCTATAATGAAGATATGGAACAAAATTACTTTTTTGTAGACTTCATGTATGTAATGTAACTAGAGGAGACATGTACAATTTAGAGTTACGTTGCTCCAACATTATTCTTTTATTAAAACTAGCTATAACCCCGCGTAATTGCGCGGGGCACGTTGATTTGTTTTTTTTTATGATTTGTGTTTTTTCTGTATTTATTTTTCGGGAGCGTTGTATTGGCCTGTGATTCGATTTGTGTGGTGTTGTGGAATTTTCAAACTGAGAAGGACCGAAATGTAATTTTTCAAACTGAAAAGGACCAAAATATAAATTAAAAAGAACCAAAATGTGAATTAATTTTTTTTTCGAATTAAAATGTGTAAATAAAAGAGGATCAAGATGTAAATATGAAGTACCAAAATGTAATATTTTAAACTTGAATGGACCAAAACAAAAATAAAAAGGACCAAAATATAGTTTTTTCAACTAAAAAGGACCAAAATGTAATAAAAAAGGACCAATATGTAAATTAAAAATTTTCTTACAAAGAGGCCCCTGGACCAAAATATATTTTTTTAAACTTGGAGGACCAAAATGTAAATAAAAAAGGACCAAAGTGTAATTTTTCGAAAAAAAAGGACCGAAATGTAAAATAAATTTTTTTTTTTACAAAAAGGTCCCTGGTGACGTGGCTCAACCAGGTGCCAGGGAAAAGTATAGAATTATACTAATTATAATATATCGTATTATCGATTACTAGTACTGTTTTACTAATATTAATCTAATTTATATTGAGCCTGTTCGGTACGGCGTGGGATTTGTAATGCATCTTAGTATGGTACTGATTAAGCGTTGTAATTGCAAAAATTATCGGTGCATCCATGTATCTTTCTAAAACCAACTCAGTTTAAAAATTGGTTAAACAGAATTGGTCCAAGTACCTCTCATCTTTTACTTGGTCGAATTGGTCGAAAATTCTACACAATTTACTTAAAACTATTTTTAAGTTTTATCACAATTATCTAGAACACCAAATATATATTTGACCCTGGTACGAATTGAGCAACTATTTGACCGTGGTACGGGCTCAGAGTGAATCCTGGGCGGTCTCAGATCTCTTTTGGCGTGCACATCACCGGCGTGCGTTAGTCGTATGGCGAGCCAAATAAAAAGGTGTTTTCTTTAGTTTAATACTAGCTCTGTAAAAGAGTAGTTAAATAAATACATGTTATTATCCATTAATCCAAAAAAAAAACAGAAAACAGTTTGGAATTTGGCAAAAAAAAAACACACTCATGAATAACATAACATTAAATGCCAACCTCAGTTTCTAACTCAAATCGAAGCA